>SJYR01000075.1:1822498-1832587 GCA_006410655.1 Kobus ellipsiprymnus | reverse complement strand
CCCATCACCACGTGTAGAGAGGTAGCCAACCGGAATTGCTGTATGTCTCAGGGAACCCCAACAGGGGCTCTGTATCAACCTGGAGGGGGGGGGCAGGAGGAAGGGGGGAGGCTCAACAGGGAGGGGACGTGTGTGGACCTGTGGCTGATTCAGGTTGAGGTTTGACAGAAAACAGCAAAATTCTGCAAAGCAATTATCCTTCCATTAAAATAATTAGTTAATTAAAAAAAGAAAGAAAGCATCCCGGGAAAGGCGCCAGGTGCCGGGAACGCCCAGGCCGCGAGCCTGGGGTGCGGGCCGGGTGGGGGCATGCCCGCGGGCACGCGCGGCCCCGCTCACTCTGTCCTGTGTCCCTCCGCAGGCGGGATCGGCTGCGTCGGCCGGGACAGGGGCCAGGTCCGGAAGTGCCTGGACGCGGTGGAGATCTACAACCCGGACGGGGACTTCTGGAGAGAGGGGCCCCCGATGCCCACGCCCCTGCTCGGGCTGCGCTCCAACTCCACCAGCGCGGGCGCCGTGGATGGGAAGCTCTACGTCTGCGGCGGCTTCCACGGAGCAGGTACCCCTGGGGCTGGAAATGCGCGGCCGACGGTCCCGAGAGGGCGCTGGGCTGAAAGGTTGCTGCTGAGCCGCGGGGATTCTTGGCCCCGGGAGGAGAGGAATTCAATCCTGGGCCAGTGATGCGGCTTGATCACTCAGAGCTTTTGTGTATTAAAGTTTTATTACAGTGTAAAAGAGATGGCGGAAGCTTCTGACATAGACATCAGAAAAGGGCAGAAAGCGTGGCCCCTGCTACCCTCCAGCTGGACGTTATCTAGCTACTAGCATACTGCTGATTAGGGGAAGGGAATGTCTCCAAACAGAGGCTGCACCAGGCCCCTCACCCACACACGATGCACTGAGATAACCCTGGCACCAGGCGAGTCTTCCCGGGCCATCAAACGATCGACGTGAAATCTTTAAGGCAGACTTCCCAGCAGACACGGTTTTATTAGCACAGATTAGGAGAACAGTGTGTGAGTGAGGCATCCTGGTTTGTCCAGTCGGTTCTGAGTCTTGGGCGGAACCGACTTGCAGTCTAGGGTGAATGCATGGTGCCTTGACACAGCTTAAGACAAGCATTTCCACAAGGAAGACGCGTTGCTCAGCTCAAGGTTTGAGAACAGCTAAGCTCAGGTGGAGCCAGGTGTCGTCATGCGGACACAGAATTTTCAGAGAAACCTCTTTTTAAATGTATCAAGAAGGGAAAAGTCTTAATCTTGTAGTTTGTTTCCTCCTGCCGCTTCAGAGAGAGAGAGAAAGAGAAAAAGTGTCTGACGCTCGCAGCCTGTTTTCTCCATCTGGAGACCCGCGGCCTTCCTGCCTGTCACCCTCTCAGGAGACTGTCAGAGTCGGTGACCTCTGACCTTGGGCCTTCACACCCTCGGAGATGGGGGCTGCCCCCTCCTCGGTGGGTGGGGTCGGGTCTGTACCGTGCCTGGCACATGTAATGAGGAGTTGAACACGAGGGGACGAGGAATGGAGGAGGGAAGGCTGATGCCGGATTGTAGAGCCCACGGAACTGGAGTAACCTGTCCTCCAAAGAAAACTCTCACTCCTGCGCGGCAGCCACTTGCAACAGATTGCTGGAAAGCACTTCTAAGATAATACCTAATCCGTGCACTCATCACCAGACGCAGTCTCCATAAATCTAATTGCTTCCGTTGTTGCAATCTGCGGTATGGATTTATCATTTTTAATGCAACAGGGAGAATCTTAAATATGCATAAATCTAATAAGCGGCTGTCTCCAGAGTTTGAGGAGTTGCCCTGGTAACGAAGGTGGAAAGCACTTACACTGAAAACGACGAGAAGTCCCACTCTAACCTCCCTAATGGATGCTCGAGGCCAGGACAGGTCTAGGAAAATCATGCCTCCGGAGCACTCACGACTTTGGACGTGTGCCAGATAAAAATGGCACAGCCCCTGAAGAAAGCCGAGCCCGCGGCACGCCTGCCCTCGTGTTGAAGCACATAAATATGTTTAAGGTAAAGTTTCCATTAGCAACTAAGAGGCTTTGGAGATCTGTGAGCCCCACACGACGAGTGTGCCTTATTAGGCTCTTGATTCAAACAAATCTTCTGCAGAAAGACATCTTTTTCAGATAATCTGGGGAATCTGAATATGGGCTGGAGTGTTAAATGGACTGGAGTATTAATGCCATCTAATACTACATGGTATTAAGGAATTGGTAATTTTGTTAGGTCATGCTGATAAGGCTGCTGAAGGGGCTTCCCTGGGGGTTCAGACAGTAAGGAATCTGCCCGAAATGCGGGAGACCCAAGTTTGGGCCCCAGGAGGAAAGCATGGCAAACAATTCCAGTATTCTTGCCTGGGAAATCCCATGAACAGGGAAGCCTGGTGGGATACAGTCCAGGGGTTCGCAAAGAGCTGGACACACCAAGGGCCTTCCCTTCTTTCACTGTGGCTTTACATAGGAGAGGAAGAAAAAGGGAAAACGTCATGAATGAGTAGAGACTGTGTAGAAGTTTTTATAGATGAAAATGATACGCTCTCTGAAATTTGTGCTAACCTACCCTAGCAAATGTTTTTTTTTTAATTGAATGGGGCCTGGGTGCTGGGGATAACAAGAGTAGATTTTACCACACTGGTAAAGTGTGGGCCATTTTCGCAGCTGGATAATGGCTACGGGGGCTTCACCTACCACTTTTTCGCTTTCGTTCTGGCCATGTGGGCTGCGGGATCTTAGTTCCCCAGCCAGGGATCAAACCCGGGCCCCTGGAGGTGAGAGCACGGAGCTCTAACCACGGGACTGCCCAAAGCCCATGTCTACTCGTTTTTGTATGCTTGAAAGTCCCCATAGTAAGAAACTTCAATTTTCCTCTCTATTTGTTCTTCGTAGAATTTTCCAAAATGTATTTTTTAATGGTTCTAATAGCTTTCATTATTATACTTTGGCCACCTGATGCGAAGAGCTGACTCACTGGAAAAGACCCTGATGCTGGGAAAGATTGAGGGCAGGCGGAGAAGGGGACGACAGAGGACGAGATGGCTGGATGGCATCACCGCCTCAACAGACACGAGTTTGAGCAAGCTCTGGGAGGTGGTGATGGACAGGGAGGCCTGGCGTGCTGCAGTCCGTGGGGTCGCAGAGTTGGACACAACTGAGTGGCTAAGCGCCAAGATATCTCGTACGTTAACCATCAGGCGCTCTCGTAAAGGTGGCAGGACAAGGAGATCTCGTCAGGATCCCCGCTGGAGCGCGAGCGTAGGGAGGCCTGGGAGGGGCAGGAGGGAGCCCGGGTGCCCGGCCTCCCCGCCCCCGCCTCTAGGGCTGCCCTCCAGCAGTGACGAGCTCAGCGCTAACCGGGCACCAGGAAAAGGAAGAGCAAAGCGCAGAACCCCCGCTCCTCACGGCCCTGCCCTCTGTCCTCTGGCTGCGGGCTTTCTCTGGGGCAGAAGGCAAGACGCAGGCCTGGGGTTTGATCCCCGGTCAGGGAACTCGATGCCACACACCGCAACTAAAGGTCCCGAGTGCTGAAACTAAGCACAGCCAAATGATTACTAAATGAATAGGTTTTTAAAAAGAAAAAATTCCATTTATAATAGTATCAGAAATAACAAGGGCCTCCCTGGTGGCTCAGACAGTAGCGAATCTGCCTGCAGTGCAGGATTTGAGGGTCTGATCCCCGGGGTGGGATGATACGCTGGAGAAGTGAAGGGCAACCCACTCCAGTATTCTTGCCTGGAAAATCCCACGGACAGATGAGACTGGCGGGCCTCGGTCCATGAGGTTGCAAACAGTAACACACAGACACACACAATGTGACTCCAAAAACCTCAGCACCTGTATGATGAAAACTGCGCGTCATTAAAGACATTGAAAACCCAAATAAATGTAAGAAGACATCGCGCACACAGAGGGACAGACCGATCCTAAAGTTTACACGGAAATTCAAGAGACACAGAATGCTCAAAACAGTTTCGTAAAAGAACAAAGAAAATTCCTATTTCCTAATCTCAAAACATACGATAATCACACATACAGTAACCAAAGACTGTGTGGTAGGGGCCCCACGGTAGACATGGAGATCAAGGGAACGAATCTGAGAGTCCAGAGTGAGGACCCCTTATTGTAACGGTCAATTCATTTTCAATAACAGTGCTAGAGAATCAGGGGGGAAGCGACCCCCTTTTCAGCAAATGGTGCGGGAATCACTGGATATCCAGGTGCAATAATTGGATATTCACTCACGTGCAGATGAAGGATGTCTGGCCCTCACACAGGCACAAAAATGAACTCAAAATGGATCAACAACCTAATCCCAAGGGGAACAGCTATACACTTTCAGAAGAAAACATAGGTGTAAATCTTCTCGATCCTGAATTAGGCAATGGTTTCTTATATAAGAGCTTCCCTGGTGGCTCAGATGGTAAAGCGTCTGCCTGCAATGCGGGAGACCCGGGTTTGATCCCTGGGTCCGGAAGATCTTCTGGAGAAGGAAATGGCACCCCACTCCAGTATTCTTGCCTGGAGAATCCCATGGACGGAGGAGCCTGATAGGCTACAGTCCATGGGATTGCAAAGAGCCGGACATGACTGAGTGAATTCACTTCACTTCTTATATAAACTTAAAGCACAACTGAGGAAAAATAGATGCCTTGTACATCAGATTTTAACTTCCGTGCTCCAAAGGGCAATGTCAAGGGAGTGAAAGTATCACCCACAGTATGGGAGAAAATATCACACATCTAATAAGAAACTTGTATCTGGAATCTGCTGAAAGTCTTACAGCTTGGCAATACAAAGAAAACGATTAGTAACACTCTTTAAAACACTGGCGAAGGACCTGAATAGATACGTACCCAGTGAGAACAAGGAATGGCAAGGAGTCGCCTGACCAGCCACTGCTGCTGCTGCTGCTAACTCGCGTCAGGCGCGTCCGACTCTGTACGACCCCGTGGACGGCAGCCCACCAGGCTCCCCCATCCCTGGGATTCTCCAGGCAAGAGCACTGGAGTGGGGTGCCGTCGCCTCCTCTGACCAGCCACTAGGGAAATGCAAATCGAAACCACAGTGAGAGCATCCTTTACACCCACTAGAGTGATTGTGAAGAAAAGAAACAGATAATAACAAGTGTTGACAAGGACTGGAGAAATTGGAGCCTCAGACATGGCTGGTGGGAATGTAAAATGGAGCAGCTTCTGTGGAATTTGAAACCTGAGGGTTTTGGAGTCGTGTGTGTGTGTGTGTGTGTGTGTGTGTGTGTGTGTGTGTCACTCTTTGTGACACATGAACAGCAGCAATTCCCCCCCAGAGCACGTACACCAGAGAAACGAAAACATCCGCCCGCACAAAACAGGCCCGGGTGTTCGGAGCTGCGGGGTTTCAGGCAAAACACAGCCAACCTGCGTGTTTGTCAACTAACGATGGATAAACAAACACGGGCCACCCGCACAGGGTTCCTCGGTGATAAGGGCATGAGTGCTGACGCCGGTTACAGCATAAATCAGCCATGAAACCGTGGTGCTTGGGGAAAGACAGCAATCACAGAAGACCCCAGATGAGTCCATTCATACGAAGTGTCCAGAAAAGGCAAGTGTGTGGAGATCGGATGTCAGGGGCTGGGGGAGGCGAGAACAGGAGCTTACTGCTCATGGGGACAGGGTTGCTTTCTGGGGGTGAGGAAAATGCTCTCCAACCAGATGGTGGTGACGGCTGAGATGGTTCAGTGAATAGACTAACACCACTGAATTATTCCCTTAAAAGAGACAGCAGCGTGAGAGCTGGACCCTGAAGAAAGCTGAGCGCCAAAGAACCGATGCTTTTGACCTGTGGTGTTGGAGAAGACTCCTGAGAGTCCCTTGGACTGCAGGGAGATCCAACCAGTCCATCCTAAAGGAGATCAGTCCTGAATATTCGCTGGAAGGACTGGCGCTGAAGCTGAAGCTCCAGTCCTTTGGCCACCTGATGTGAAGAGCTGACTCATTTGAAAGACCCTGATGCTGGGAAAGATTGAAGGTGGGAGGAGAAGGGGACGACAGAGGATGAGATGGCTGGATGGCATCACCTACTCAATGGACATGAGTTTGAGTGAACTCTGGGAGTTGGTGATGGACAGGGAGGCCTGGCGTGCTGCGATTCATGGGGTCGTAAGGAGTTAGACGTGACTGAGTGACTGGACTGAACTGAATGTTTAAGAGCCAGAGAAAAATAAGAGAACATATAAGGAAAAATTATTAGAATGACTGTAGGTGTCTCCAACCAAAGAGACCAGAAGCCAATGGGGCAGAATCTAAGCACCGAAAACACACACACGCATGCACACGCATGCACACACACACACACAGCTGCCTGCACGCACACACGTGCACACGCACACACACAGCTGCCTGCACACACACACACACACCACACACACACACACCACACACATGCACATGCGCACACACAGCTGCCTGCACGCACACACGTGCACACACACACACACAGCTGCCTGCACACACACACACACACACACACACACACACACCACACAGCCCGTCCGCCCCCCGCCCTCTGGAATCACAATCCAGCACAAACGCCCTCCGGAATTGAGGGCAAAATGACGATCAAACCGTCTCAGGTGAGGAAAGCGAGGAGAATGCATTGCCTCTGAATGAAGGGCAACGGGATCACTGAGAAGACGTCCTGGAGGAGGGACGCAGAGGAGCCCGGCGGATCCGGGCTAAACGCAGTGGGCGGCGCGTCCTCGTCCGTTCTTGCGCTCGAGAGTGGCAGCTGACGGGAAAGAATTAGCATTGTCTGATCATGCTCTCAGTGTGGTTACTGTTGCGCAGAGAGGGCCGTCTCCCTGTGGTGACAATTAAGTAGAAAGGGGTGGAGAGGCTGAGAGCCTAGATGCGGTGAGAGGAGCTCTGCCTCCACTTACGTGATGAGGTTTAAATGCAAACAGTCTGTTCAAGGTACCGCAATCCTTAGAACCACCACTGAAAAATAGCTGTAGAAAGAACACGCTTAATAAAAAAAAAATTTTTAACAAAGAAAAAAAAAGGAGGCTTAAAATCTCAAGATAAATTAAAATGGGATATTTAAAATATTCAAGCAATGCAGGGACTTCCTGGTGGTCCAGTGGCCGAGGACCTGCCTTCCAGTCCAGGGGACGCGGGTTTGATCCCTGATCGGGGAACTGAGATCCCACATGCCTCAGAGCAGCTAAGCCCGGCAGCTGCAGCTGCTGAGCCCGCTGGTCTGGAGCCTGTGCTCCAAAAGAGGCGAGCCCGCGCACCGCAGGAGAGACCCGGGGAAGCGAAAGAGAAATTCAAATAATCCAAAAATAAGAAGGGGAGACCGAGCAGAGCAGAAATATGAGTCCAGTGGCTCGGGACGATCCCCCGAGGGGGAAACAGCAGCCAGGACTCTTGCCTGGAGAATCCCGTGGACAGAGCAGCCTGGCGGCCACAGCCGCTGGGTCACAGACAGCCGGTCGAGACTGCACACAAGGGTGGACCTGGGGGACGTGGTGCTAAGCGGGACAGTCCAGCCCAAAAAGCCATCCCCCTGCGGTCTCAGTGAGACGCGGGCTCCAGAATAACGAAGCTCACGGCAGCAGGCAGTGGTGACGGGAGTGCCGGGGACCGGGATGGGGCAGGGCAGACGGGGAGATGCTGGTCGGAAGGTCCAGACCTCCAGCTCCAAGCTGAGGGCGTCCTGGGGTCTAAGGCCTGGCTGGGGACTGCAGCTGATGGTACCGGGAGCCCCCTGGCCGTCCAGTGGTCAGGACTTGGGATATCCCAGCCGCGGCCCAGGTTCAATCTCTGGTCAGGGAACTAAGATCCTAGAAGCCGTTTGGCCAAAAAAAAAAACCCAGAAAACAACACTGCATCGTGTACCTGAGATTTGCTAAGTGTTCTCAACACACAGAGGGACCATGTGGGGTGAAGGGCGTGTGAAAAGCTTGACTGTGCGGACCATTCCACAGCGCGTGTACAACTCAGTCGTCGCCGGTCTGAGTAACGCCTGAATGTGAGGTCTCACACAGCCTTTCTCCGCTCCTGAAATGTCAGGACTGCCGCGGTGCGATGTTTATGCCGTTAGCTGACTTTTGGAGGGAGGCGCCTTCTAGCAAGGGCGACGTCGGCCTCTGGCTTCAGTGCCGCCCTCCTCTGTTGCTTTCCAGATCGCCACGAGGTTATCTGCAAGGAGATCCTGGAGCTGGACCCCTGGGAGAACCAGTGGAACGTTGTGGCCGTCGACGTCCTCATGCATGACAGCTACGACGTCTGCCTGGTGGCCAGGATGAACCCCCGCGACCTCATCCCCCCGCCCTCAGATCTGGTGGAGGAGGGCGGGGGGCGCTGAGGTCAGCGTCGCCCGGGGGCCTCCCGTGGTCTGCAGAGGAGGCACTGGGCATGGGGCCCACACGCACATCCATCACCCGGGACATGTGCGTTGCGTGCGTGGTGGCCCCCAAGCAGAGCAGCGCGTGCTGGGCCGCAGGGGATGTGGGTTATGCAGACAGAGGGCACCCAGCCTTTGCAATGTCTTCCCCAAGGTCGGAGGGTAAGGATGGAGCTGCCCACTTCAGTCACAGCTGAGCAGTATCGGGACACAGCCTTCTCTCAAAATACAATTTAGGAGTGTTGTTTGAACAGCCCTTGGACAGCTGTCTATTTCACTTGTCATTTCTGCTTCTGGAAGCCCACTGCATGCAAAGAGTGCATTCTGGTCACTGTCCTTCACCAATTTCCCAAGGGTTCCACATGCACAAGACTCTTACTTAAGCAGGAGCAGTCAGTGGACCCCCTCTAACTTCCCCAGGGGAGACCAGCGTAGACAGAGGCAGCTTTGGAACAGAGCGGTGTGGCTGTGCTGGTGGTCAGGCGCTCAGGCGTGTCCGACTCTTTGCGAGCCCGTGGACCGCAGCACGCCAGGCCTCCGGGTCCATCACCAACTCCTGGAGTTTGCTCAGGCTCATGTCCATGGAGCTGGTGATGCCATCCAACCGTCTCATCCTCTGTCGTCCCCTTCTCCCGCCTGCAATCTTTGCCAGCACCAGGGTCTTTTCCAAGGAGTCAGTTCTTCACGTCAGGTGGCCAGAGGATTGGAGCTTCAGCTTCAGCATCAGTCCTTCCAGTGAATATTCACAGTTGGTTTCCTTTAGGAGGGACTGGTGGGACCTAGACCCGACTTGAACTCTGGGAGACGGTGGAGGACGGAGGAGCCTGGCGCCCTGCGGCGCCTGGGGTCACAGAGAGCAGGACCCGACTCAGAGGCTGAAGGGCAGCGACGGCCTCCTGCTGACGGAGGTAGCACCCAGCCTCAAGTGCTCCCGTCTGCCCCGGTCTCGCCCGAGGTGAAGGCCGCCCCAGCGCGTGCTGGGCGGCGGGGGGACTCATAAAACCGGGACCGCTGCTGTCCTCTTCCATGTGAGACAGGATGGTTGGTTTGGGGCTGAGCAGGGGGCACAGGGTGGGGCTGGGGGTAGTGACCCGGGCGCTGAAGCATCCTCGTTCTCACTGACTGACTTTATAGTGAGCAAGTGCTGTAAGATGAGTCATTAAACAAGGTCTCACTGACAACACGTTGCGCTCATTTTGTTTCTCCTACTGCGATTTAGGGTAGCTTTCATTTGAGGAGGGGGTGCTCGGCACTCCCCGGGCGGGAATCAGAGTCAGGGAGGACCGTCTCCAGGGACATCAGGAGACAGGCCCAGAGGCCAGGACATGGGTGGGTGCCCTGTGGTCCCATCCCCAGGGCCGCTGAAGCCCCAGAGGACACGGAACCAATCACAGAAGACGCCCAAGGAGCAGAGGGAGAGACAGGGGCCGGAGAGACTGCGCGTCCCCGAGATGAGCGGCTGCCGCGGACAGTGCCCAGAGTGGGGGCGGGCGCGCAGCCTGGACCCTCGGAGTCCGGGGATGAGGTCGTGGGCACAGTGAGGGACAGCCCCCCTCGCCTGTGGGGCGACCTCCAGTTGGCTCTAACAAGGGCCCCGGGACTCAAAGGAGGATGTTGGCACTACCCCCGAGGCACCGTGTGAGTGACTCACTTCCTGGAGCAAAGAGACCCTAACTGCGAGGGGAGTGG
>SJYR01000075.1:1807161-1822207 GCA_006410655.1 Kobus ellipsiprymnus | reverse complement strand
GTGGGGTGTGCAGCCCAGGGTGGGGGGTCCTGGGGGGCTCCTCCCATGGGCAGGTGGACAGAAGGGGCAGCCTGTGCCCAGGCCCCGCTCGGGAAGGGCGTGGCGGGCAGGGTGAGGGCAGGGGGCCGCCCTGGCTGGGCTGGGCGGGCCGGCTCTGCGTGCTCTCCGGGCGGCCCCTCCTGGGGCACCCGCCAGCCCGCGCCCTCCAGGGCGGGCTGGCAGGCCCTGGAGCCCCGCGCGGCGAGGATGTGCTGTGAGTGGAACAGCTGCTCCCCCTGATGGCGGCACCGGGCAGCGTTCCCACAGCGAAGCCGCAGCCGGGACCCTAGGACGGCGCCCTCTCGGAGGGCCAGGGAGCCACCTCCGAGGAAACCGCCTGGACGGTTGCGCTCAGGAGCAGCTCGGGCCCCCAGGGAGACAGCCCGCACCGGGGATGAGCAATTAAAAAAAAAAAACCTAGGAGAACAGGGAAAGGGATGAGCAGGCTTCACAGGAAGGGAGCCTGGAGGGGAAAAGGAGCTCACCCGTTTGGATTCGGGGAGCAGCGAGTCCACCCGGGAGGAGGGGCCGCTTCACGCCCGCGCGGGCTGGAGCGAGGCAGCCACCAGGGGCGCCGGGCTGGCCCCTTGTGGTGGACGTGCAGGCGGGCCCGGGCAGCCCCCGTGGCCTGAGCTCATGCTGAGAGCAGAGTTTCTGCGCTGTGGGGTCAGGAAGTGACCCAGAGCCCAGGACAGGAGAATGCATGAGCGTCCAGGCACGGTCTTGCTTGCAAACCCCACAGAAGTGAAGCAGATCAGAGCAGGCACGCGGCTGCGGGGGCGGGGGGGGGGAACCTCAGAAATACAGTGCCGAGGGCTAACAGGCAGCGAACCAGAAACCGCGCAGCGCCATGTGGACGGGCTGGAAACACACAGGGGCGCCCTGCACGACTCAGAGACAGGCCACGTGAAGCACAAGAGTGTCTGTGGGGGACTCTGGGACCTGGCTGGCGGCTGGAGGGAGGGGTACCCGACGCCGGGGCGGCTCTGCGGGCTCAGGGCCCTCCGAGCGTTCCACGCCATGCCCGACTCGGGGTAGTATCCGTTTGTCCTGGGTGTTTCAGTTCAGTTCACTCACTCAGTCGTGCCTGACTCTGCGACCCATGGACTGCGACACACCAGGCCTCCCTGTCCATCACCGACTCCCACAGTTTACCCAAACTCCTGTCCGACGCGTCGGTGGTGCCATCCAACCATCTCTCCCTCTGCCGTCCCCTTCTCCTCCGGCCCTCAGTCTTTCCCAGCACCAGGGTTTCCATGGCGTCTCTTACCCTGTTCTCTATGCTTTCTTTTAATTTACGATACATTTTGTAATCGTTTGGTTACAGCATTTCTCCAGCCTTGCTTGGAGTGAGACCCACGCAGCGGGAGCTCCCTGGACTAACCTGGCCCGGCGCCCACTGGTCAGCGTGTGGCCTTGGTCACTCAGCTTGCTGCCCTTGTTCACGCTGGTGTCGGGGAGATGCTCCGACAGACCCTGCCGAGAGAAGAGAGGGAGTCAGTCCTCCAGGGAGTCGTCCGGGGCCTGCGATGAGCCAGGCAGGGGCAAGGTGGACACAGAGGCTTCGAGGCTGGGGGCAGGGGGCGAGTGGGGCAGCTGACCCGTGCCCCCGCCACCTGGGCCCCCTCCCAGGACAGCCAGCAGCTACAGTGCGCCCCGACACAGAGGCGCCTTCACAGCAGCCTTACAACCTCTTGTCTGTGTCCAGGACAGGTCCCCACGGGGCACACGCGTCTTTCCCTTTCTCCAACCTGAGCTCACCTCCCTTTACGCCTGAAAGACCAGCCCTTCTCGGACAACGGGGCAGAGGAGGCTGGAACCTAGGGAAGCACTCGGTGAGCGGGGTGGTCACTTCAGGGTTTACAGCAGCAACAAGCAAACTTTCTGCGTCAAGAGCTGAAAGGCTAGATGGTCTGAGTACAGTCTTTGCTGGTTTCTGTTGGAGGGGGGAGGTGTTTTTCCACTTCCTTTAAAAGTGCAATTCTTGCACTGAGGCCTGTGGGGTTAAGAAATCACTTGGGGTGTGCACCGTAGGGACCTAGGCCCCAGCCCAGACGCTCTGTGTCGGGAAGTCCGGGAGAAGGCCTGAGACCGCGTTTTCCAGGGCAGCCACCTCCCTCTACCCCAGTCCCTGCCCTCCAGCTCACCCTACCCCTACCCAGACCCTCCTGAGGGAGAGGGGGCTCTCCCTGGCCCTCCTGTCCATCTCCTAGGACCCCAGGAAGGCCCACCAGGCCCAAGCCACCCAGATGCAGCCCTGGCGCCCCCCGCAGACCTGCAGACCTGGTCTCTGCGCCCCTGGCCTGGCCGGCCTGGCCTACAGCCGGCAGCCGGACGGGATACGTGGCCGTGGCTCTGCTGGCCAAAGCCCAGCCCTGCCCGGTACAGGCGGCTGGCCTCCCCGCTCGGCTCCCCACCACCTGCCTGCGGTTCCCTTTCCTTCTTCCACCCTCATCCTGCAGGTTTTATTTCCTTCCTACATCTCAGCCAAGCAAGCAGAGGGCCAAGACCCTGATCGGTCTGCTCCGTGTCTTTCCATCACCCCTCAGCTTGGGGAGGGAGGCTGCAGGGACATGCAAACGGCTCCCGGGACGGCCAGCAGGGGGCACAGCTGAGCAGGGGCAGGATCGCGGAGTCGGAGGAGTTCGGGGTCCAGAGATGGAAGACACAGCTCGGCTGCGGCAGCCGGAAAGCTGCATGCCCGGCTTCCAGAAGCACCTTCCGCTGAGCCCAGGCCGGTGGGCATAAAGGAGGAATTTCCAGCAAAGAAAGAAAAACAAGCCTCTGCTAAGGAGTCGAGCGGATCATCAGCAGAAGAGAAAAACGGGCCAGCGCGGCTTTGTAGCGATTTTATTGAGATGAAATTCACACATCGCAACGCTCACCCACTGAAAATGCACAGTGATTCAGAGTATTCAGAGCTGTGCAACCACCCCAACCACCAGCTGCAGGACGTGTTTTTTATCACCCTGAAACGAAATCCCAAGGACAGGACGTAACAGAGGGAAGACACTCGGGACTGCGACACTGGGGTGGACAGACCTCACTGCCGGCCGCAGCTCTCCGCTCCGCCTGTGCGCTCCGACACGGACAGCAGCTGGTCAGCCTACCTGGGCTTGCTAGGAAAACAGACCCCACACTTTCCAGGCGCCCCTTCACTTCCTCCACCCGCACCCCGGCCCTGGCAAACACTGAGCTGACCTCTGCCCCTACAGGCGGCCTGTTCTGGACACGTGTGGCCCCGGGGACGGGCTCCTTTCTCCAAGCACCACGTGTCCAGGGCTCAGCTGCGCTGAGGAAGAGTCAGCACCTCACTTCTTTCTGCTAGAACGGGCCCCCTTTCACCTCCGTGTTTTTCACTTCTTTCTGCTACAAAAGGACGGACCACCTTTTACCTTTGTGTTTTTCACTTCTTTCTGCTACAAAAGGACGGGCCCCCTTTCACCTCCGTGTTTTTCACTTCTTTCTGCTACAAAAGGACGGGCCCCCTTTCACCTCCGTGTTTTTCACTCACACCAGCGTGTGGGGAAGTGCCCTGCCGAGACCAGACAGAAGCCCTCTGGAATGGAAGCCCAGAACCTGGGCTGCTGGACCACCAGGGAGCTTCCTATCTGCCTGTGTTTATCCATCTCCTCCCTCGCCGGGCTGCCGCCACTTTTCGACTATTGTGAACGGTGTATGGACACTCCTGTGCAAGCTCGTTTGAACACCTGTATTTAATTCTTTGGGGCTCATATTTAAGCCTGGAATTCCTGGGTCAGCGGGTTAATGTGCCCGCAATGCAGAAGACCCAGGACATGCAGGTTCAATCCCTGGGTCGGGAAGGTCCCCTGGAGGAGGGCACGGCAACCCACTCCAGTACTCCTGTCTGGAGAATCCCACGGACAGAGGAACCTGGCGGGATACAGTCCATGGGGTCGCAGAGAGTCGGACTTGACCGAGTGATTAAGCAGGCAAGACAACTCACAGGAAGAACATTTAACGGTTAAGCCATAAGCCATTCCTTTGCCATTTAATTGTGAGTCATCTAGCCACTGCGGAATAGCCAGACGTGTTTTCCAAAGTGTTGACAGTGTCTTAAATTTCAACCAGGAGTGTGCCTGTAGGCAGCCCTACATCTGGGGAAATGACCAGGAGGCCTGGACAGGGCACTGGGTAGGTTGGTCACAGCTGTCCTTCCAAGGAGCAAGCGTCGTTTAATTTCACGGCTGCAGCCACCATCTGCAGTGACTTTGGAGCCCAAAAATAATCTGCGACTGTTTCCGTTGTTTCCTCATCTATTTGCCATGAAGTGATGGGCCCAGATGCCATGATCTTAGTTTTCTGAATGTTGTTTTAGAGCAACTTTTTCACTCTCCTTTTTCACTTCAAGAGGCTCTTTAGTTCTCCTTTGCTTTTTGCCATAAGGGTCATGTCATCTGCATATCTGAGGTTATTGATATTTCTCCCGGCAGTCTTGATTCCAGCTTGTGCTTCTTCCAGCCCAGCGTTTCTCATGATGTACACTGCATAGAAGTTATATAAGCAGGGTGACAATATACAGCCTTGATGTACTCCTTTTCCTATTTGGACCCAGTCTGTTGTTCCATGTCCGGTTCTAGCTGTTGCTTCCTGACCTGCACACAGATTTCTCAGGAGGCAGGTCAGGTGCTCCGGTATTCCCATCTCTTGAAGAATTTTCCAGTTTGTTGTGATCCACACCATCAGTGGCTTTGGTGTAGTCAATAAAGCAGTAGATGACTTTCAGAACTCTCTTGCTTTTTCTAATAAAGGATGTTTAGCTAGAACTTACAAAGAATTGTCAAAACTCAATAATAAGAAAATCCAAACAATCCATCTTGTTAACGGGCAAAATGCCTGAAAAGATGGTGACCCCCCCCCCCCCAAAAAAACATCTACAGATGGCAGCTACACGCATGAAGCGGCTCAGGAGAATGAGTCAGGAGGAAAATGCAGTGTAGAGCCACAGCAAGAACTCAGCCTGCGACACAGTGAGGACTCCCCGGTGGCTCAGGCGGTCAAGAGTCTGCCTGCATGCGGGGGACCTGGGCTTGACCCCTGGGTCAGGAAGACCCCGGAGCAGCAACCGGCAACCCACTCCAGCACTCTTGCCTGGAGAGTCCTGTGGGCAGAGGAGCCTGGTGGGCTACGGTCCATGGGGTCGTAAAGAGTCGGACACGACTAGGCACCTAACGCACACACATACAGAGTGAAGGACGTCACAGAGAGAAAAGCAAGTACCGCATAGTAACACATCTACATGGAGTCTGGACAAACGGCGCCGATGCACCGTCTGCAGGGCAGGGACAGACACACAGACGTGGAGAGTGGACCTGTGGACATGGGCAGGGAAGGGGGGTGAACTGAGAGGAGCAGTGACGTGTGCACGCTATCGTGCGTGGGACAGGCAGCCGGTGGGAGGCCTCCGGGCAGCGCAGGGCGCTCACCACGGTGCTGTGATGGCCTGGCAGGGCGGGCAGGGAGGCCCATGAGGCAGGGGCCTGTGGATAGTGCAGCCGATTCCCGTTGTCCTAAGCAGAAGCTAGCAGGCGCCGTGCAGCAATATCCCCCATGTAACACGCACAGTGAGACGCCACAAGAGAAAGACTGAGTTTATTAGCAGCCTGACACAAGCAACTGCCGGTGAACCCGCGGAGCAACTGGAATCTCAGACGCGGCTGGTGGGTCCGCAAAGCTCTGAAGAGGCAAGCTCTGCGGACAGGCTCCAACAACCGCTGGAGGCCAGCCGCAGAGCCGGCACACTGCAGGGCTGCGTGAAGGTGCAACCGTGGGGACAGAAAACCCGCCCGTGGTCAGCAGGAGCTGAGGCTGGGGGCGGGGGCCTGGACCACAGAGGCACAGGGGACCCGTCTCTTCTGTGTCTTGGCTACAGTGGCGGCTGAGGGGCTGCACGCTTCCGTCACACGCTGCACAGCTGTCCAGGAAGAAGGGTGAACTTCGGGGGCTCCCCAGTGGCTCAGCAGTGAACGTGCAGCAGGCGCGAGCGCAGCCCCTGGTCCCGGACGGCCCCACGGGCGGCGGAGCAGCGGAGCCCGGGGCCACAACTGCTGAGCCTACGCCCCAGGGCCCAGGGCCCACAGCCACCGCAGTGAGGCCCGCGCGGCGACCACAGGGACCCCGCCTGCCGCAGCGAGGAAGCACGCGCGGCAACAGAGGCCCAGCACAGCCAAAAACAGATAAAAATTTTACAAAGAGCAAATCGCTGCACACACAGCAACGCGGCCGACTCTCACAGACGTGAGTGAAACAAGCCAGACACACGAGGGGCCACGCTGAGCGTCCAGACTGTGCAGCAGTCACGGACGACCGCAGAGGCCGCAGCGGTGCGCGCCTGGGGGAGGTCTCGAACCGGGACCACACGAGGAGCCTGCGGAGGCGCCGAGGGCCCGCCCCGGCCTGGCGCGGTGGCCAGCATCGACGCGTGCCGGCGCTTTTCCTGCCGTGTATCTTACCGAGGCTCAGCGACGCAGGCCCCAGCCGCCCTTGTGTGACGGGGGACTGGAGTCTGGCCTACGAGAGCTACCGGAAGGCGTGTGTGCCGCTTCTGGAGAGGGTCTTCAAGAGGAGGAATGCAACTCTCCCTTCCTCCGTCCTGCTGGCTGGCTGGAATGCAGGGCAGTAACAGAAGGGGCTGGGCCTCTGAGACCATGGGGCCTGGTGGCCGCGCTCGGACGGCTGCCTCCAGACTCCTGGAAACCGACAAGAGAAACCAAGTGTCCGGGCTGCTGTTAGTTGGGTTTTTCTGCAACAAGCAGCCAGGCCTACTCCTAAGTGATACAGATATCATGGGGAAGGACACATGAGCTCTGGAAGCCTGTGGCGGGTGGGCTGGACGGGCCGCCTGGGAGTGCAGGAGGGCAGTTACTGGGCGATGTGTCCTGGCAGTGGACGCTGGGCCGGAAGGCACTGCGGAGGTCGCGGTGGATGCGGGCGTGAGGACCACAACAGGGCAGTGAAGTGGGTTCAGACTTCCAGGAATTAGGAAAGTGAGGGCTCCGTACAAACACGGCAGGAAGCTAGACGCGGAGGCGGCTTGTGAAGCAAGAGGGTGACCTTGATTCCCCTTCATCGACTCCTGAGCCAGCAGTGACTGACCGATGGGCGCCCGAGGCAGCACCAGGCATGCTGAGCGCTTCACGCCTCCCCTCCCTGAGTGCTCAGCACCAGACACAGCTCAGGCGAGCTCGGCTTGGGCTAGGCTACCGCCCTTGGTTCCGGGGCCGTCAGAGACCTGGGCTCGAGGCCGCGCCTTCTGACTCCAAAGTCTGAGCTCGGAATCCCAACGACGGCGCTCTTCCAACACCCTGGGTTGAGCACCAAGACCCGCCGGGGTCTCGAAGATGGAAGGTGACCCACCCCATGGGCCTGGATCTACCCACTGGGAGCCGCTGGCACTTGGCGACCCTTTTGCGCCGCGGGGCGCCTGGCGTCAGGCCCCCTTCTGTCCAAGTCCCTCCTGTACCCGAGAACAGACGCGCCCCCTCTGGTCTTCAGCCACTTCCCTTGGTGGCCCCCACCTCCTCCCGGGAGGAAACTGGGCTCGGGGAAGAGACGGGCAAGGCAGAGCAGCTGCCCCGGCCCCCGACCCGACCCCCGGAGCCCGGGCACGCGGGACGCTGGACTGCCCTAGCCGTCCAGCTCCTGGGCCCGGCTCCCTCGGCAGACGCACCCCGAAGCCCCCAGTGCCTGCTGCTTGAAGCCAGCGCAGGAGGGCCAGGGCCGCCCCACGGCTCGGAGCCCAGGGGCAGGGCAGCGCCCAGACTGGAGGCTCAGCTAGCCCGCACCTCGGGGCGCCTCTCCCCTCGGGAGGCCGGCGGAGCCCCGACGCCCACCCCGAGACGCCGGCCCAGTGTCCCCACAGAAGGTGCTGGGAGCAGCCCCTGCGCGCGGGCGTCAGCGGAGGGCCAGGGACTCCTGGGCTGCAGCCCGCTGCCGCCGCCCAGCTCCCAGCAAATGCCAGTAGGATCTGGTCATTAAAAAACTCCAACTCTTTTTCTGCTTTGTGCTTAGTCCAGGTCCACCTGCTCGCAGGAAGCCACATGCAGGGCCTTGCACCCGTCACCTCAGAGGTCCTGACCGCGCGGCCCCCGCGCTGCGAGACACGGGGCGCGGACCCCCCCGCAAGAACGGCAGCCAGGGAGTGCGGGCTCCGGGCGCGAGCCCACGCCTCTCCCTTCTTAAGGCAGAGGCCTCCTCTGCTTCTGAACTGACTCCCCGCGCTCTGTGGGCGCCAAACACCCCGGGCAGGAGGACCCCAGCCAGGCGCCAGCACAAAAGGGTCGGGAACACGGACGGGCTTCGGTGGGCTGGAACCTGTTGGGAGCAACGTCGTCCAGGTAAGGAGGACACCCACCTGCAGAAAACCACAGGCGCCAGGCACGGGGCAGGGGCGGGTGGCGCCATGGGGACAGTGGGAATATTCTAGAAGGTACGGCTGGTCCTGCAGGCAGGGCAGCCTGCATCCCGAGAAGGCCGCACACAGCCCTCTTCCATTCCAGCTGAGAACACGGGCCTTTCGTGTTTAAAATCATCACCACCTGCTTCAGAGTCAAACTAGGAGCAGCTCAACTTCAAGAAACATGGCAACACACGCCAAGGGCTTGAAACAGTGTGCTGCTGCCGACCCGCCCAGAAGCTCCCAGAATAAGAGGGTGTGGAGGCAACAGTTTGGCCATGCAGAGATTCATCCCAGTGTGATTTGTAACAGGAAAAAAAAAAAAAAAAGCGAAGACTCTAAACCCCTAACTTCAGGGAGATCACTATATATATATATATATATATATATATATATATATATATATATATATATATAAAACACCGTGGATGTACCACCCCTATATATCCCTGGGGGCACCTCCCATGACTAGAATCTTCAAATGTAGTTTATGGGAAAAAATGTTACTGATACGAGGAAAATAGTACACAGTAACACTGAGAATACTTATCTCAACATTAAAACTTTTGAAAGTCAAAAATGATCTAAGATATAAAAGCAACACAGAAGATATGTGGTTGCGATTACACTGCGAATAGGGGTGGAGCAGAGACGAGAGCCCGGCCTTCTCCCCCGACGGGCAGGCGGCAGGAGACCTCGCTCACTCATCTGCGCATCTTCTAACACCTTTAACGCCCTGAGTTACTTCATAATCAGAACAGGGGCGTCGTGTTTGCTGAGACCCCGTCTTCCTTCCAGCGAGAAGACACTGCTCCGCTCACCTCTCCATCACCATCTCCTCCCTCCTCCCCAGTGAGACTCAGAGCCTGGCTAGACCCCCTCGCCCCGCACCCAGTGACTGCCGTGGGGGAGAAGACGCCTCAGGACCACAAGCCCGGGCAGGCTTTCGGGGGCCCTGCTGCCCTCCTGGCCTCCTGGGTGGGGCCGGCCCGAGACGCCGGGCCTCTTGGAAAAACCGGAAAGCCTGGGCTTACATTATTCCCTGGCACCAGGCTGGGGTGAGTCAGGCTGGATCCTGATTCACTCTGCCCCAGTCCCCACCACCCCCAGTGCACACCCAAGCTTGCTTCCCTTGTTTACAAGGCCCCAGGATTCACTTGCACTTGTGGGCCCACGTGAGACTTGCCACGCATACGTCAGGATGCTTACTTTTCCTGCTTTGTGAAGGAAGACAGTGCAACAGGGAGGAATGAGCTTTAGCAGAAACACGCCACGGTGAGAACGGCGGCTCTAGGCATCCGGTTTTAGGCCCAGCTGCAGCAGTGGCAACCCCGCCCTGCAGGCCAGGTGCTCACCCAGACCTTGGATTTCATGAGCTTATCGGCAGTTTTGTCTCTTGTACTGGCCCTGAATTTACCACTTAGCCTGCTACCCTCAAACCCTCCCGGCGATACTGTTGAGTATCACTGCTGTCCTATTCAGTGTTCATTGACTGTTCTGTTGTTCAAACAGAACAGGCTCTATTTTGAAAGCAGGACTCCATCTTGGGCTGGACTGTGGACTCTGAGCTACACGCCCAGTATCTGTGGAAACAACACACGGTCAGGAAAACCAGGCCCCTCGAAGGAAGGGCCCCAGGGCTCGTACCTAGACCCCCCGCCTGAAAGAACACCCTAATTATCTGTGTAGCCGAGTAGAGGCCTGCATCCCATGCTTACTGGGCTGTGACCACAGGCCTATTGACGATTGTCCACTGTTAGCCACCTAGGCTTAAGGCTTATGAGCCATGGATTAACGTTGACTGTATCCTTCTCTCCCTTTGTTCAGACTAGTTTCAGGGAATCTGGGGAGGTGGGTTTGAGCATGTACACTTAGGGCATATAAGGTTTTCAAAGAGACTGGTCGGGGTCCCTAAGAGGAGCCTGCCTTGGGCCCGCCGGGGTAATGAACCGCACTCCGCTCTCTGCAGTCCTTCCGGGTGAGTTTGCTTCCCGGGCCACGTGGCTACAGCAGTGTCCACTTCTGGCTTTCTTGCCCATCCAAGCTGAACCCCTAGGAGACAGACACAAGTTGGTCCCATAGTTCAAGTCTGGGAGCACGAGGCGTCCCTGTGCACACACTCCATTCACCCGACACGGAAGAGGATTTCCAGTAAGAGCATCTCCAGGTCAACACTGTTTGTCACGGTATTAAGATCATAAACAGGTGTGTGACTGGGCTGCAGTCCAGTGTAACGAGTGACCTGTTAGTAATGATTTGCTTCTATGTAAATCAGACTGAATTTGTTTGCACTTTAAATGTGATTTCTGAGAGGGGATGACGGTGTCACAGAGATGCTCAAGAAGGTAACCACGCACAAGCCCAGGGGCTGTCTGCAATATTATGCCGCCTGCCATCCTAGCAGAACGCCGTGGAGTCCAGTTCATCCCGTGGCCAGGGACCCGCTTTGGGCTGACAGGAACCTGACTGTATACTGGCGTGCCGCACGGTCCTCAGGAGAGACCACGGCACCGGACGGAGCCTTTCCTGGTCTCACTGCCGTCAGCACTAGCAAGCACCGTACGTTGCCTGTCCGCCCTCTTCTTCGCCTCCAGGTCCTCTCAGCTGATCTGTCCGAAGGCTGGATTCTTCCTCCTGCCTAGTGAAGTCTGCTGAGCCCTCCAGTGAATTCTCCCCCTTCAGTTATACCTTTCTTCTATGCCCTAATTCCTGGTTTTATGGGTGTTCTCTATTTGGTCAGCGTGTTCTCACACGCGTGCACGTGTGCTTGTTCAGCAGTGTTTGACTCTTTGTGACGCTTTGGACTGTAGCTTGCCACGCTCCTCTGTGCGTGGGATTTCCCAGGCCTGAATACTGGAGTGGACTGCCACTTCCCTCAAGGGGAATCTTCCCAACCTACGTTATCAAACCCTCATCTCCTGCATGGGCGGGCAGATTCTTTACCAGAGCCACCGGGGAATGTTTAAGTCTCTAGACCTGACTTAACTCTGTACATAGTTAAAAGGGCTGACTTCGTCCTGGTCTAGTAACCCCCATGTCTGGTGTGCTTAGGGACAGCGTCTATGGATGGCTCGTTTCCTGTGTGGACTCCGTATGTTCTTTCCATTGCTGTTTCTTGGCATGTTTCATATGTTGCTGACAGTGGGGTATTCTAAGCAAAATAAAGTAGCAACTCTGGAAGTCAGACTCACTCCCCTCCCCAAGGCTGGCTTCAGTTTCTGTTGCTGTCTGTTGACTTACCTGAACTGACTCTGGAAAGCAATGTGTGAGTACTGACATCTCTGTGGAGACAGCTAGTGACCAGACAGGGCTCGCAGAGCGTGCTGAGGGCCCGGCCCTGGCAGGTCTGCCCAGCCCTCATGCCTGCTGTGGGGCCTCGAGGCCCATGAGACTGCATGGCGCCTCGAGGCCTCCCTACAGCCTTGGGCACCCACCTGCTGTACCCCGAGCAAAGGCCTCCCAGAAGAGCCGATGCTTTAGGGCTCCTCAAAGGCCCCTGGACCCTGGTTGCCCGTCCCCTCCTTCTCCTTTAAACTTCCGATTTAAGCATTATTCACTCCCTTGGGTGGGCAGCTGTGATGTTAAATCACCGCTGGGGAAAAGGCTTTTTGCATTGGATGAACTCTGAGCTCCAAGTCAATTCAAATAAAAGAGCTTTGCAACTAGGGTCTTCCAGAGAACCTCCAGGCAACTCAAACAGTCTGAGACTCAATTTTTTTTTCTTTTTTCCAACTAAGTCACAAAAACCACGCCTGAAGCTCCTTCTGACCAGAGGCCTCACTCACTACTGTGTTCAGCCTCAATCCGTGAAGCGCCACAAAGCAGCCAGCCACATCTCAAGATTCAGCTGGAAAGTTCCGCACTCCTCTTCCCACCGGAACCCTTTCTCTATTACTGATGAGACAACCCAGCAGGTTTTCTCCTGGAACCGAGACTTCGTTTGTTTTGGTGCCCCTACTTTTTATCCACATCCGCTTCAACGTTTCCTTGGCTTGTTATGCAAACTTAAGCTTGCGCGTGGAATCCCGTGGACAAGAGAGGCCTGGCTGGCTACAGGCCACAGGGGCCGCAGAGAGTCTCCACATCCATGGTAAAGCCTTAACCCTCCCGCCAAGTGTGATGGTTTCAGGAGGTGGGGCCTTCGGGAGGTAACCAGGGCTGGGTGGGGTGGGAAGGGGGACGTCGCACTGACCAGAGCCCTTCTTTTGGGTCATTTCTTCGCAAAGTTAAGAATCGTCTTGAGAACTTGCTGCCACACCACTCCCTCAGCCCTCTCTGCGGTGATTCTGCAGCAGACCCTGGGCCTGGGAACCTGCGTTGCTACCAAGCTCTTAGGTGACGTGAGCGCTTCTCCTCTGCGGCTCCCACCCTTTAGCGGGTGCTCGGCCCGAGGAGCGCCAGTGCGCCGCGCGTCTTCTCGGGAGTCTCGCCGCGCCCGGGAGGGCGTTCCAGCCTGCGTGCTGAGACGGCAGCAGTCATCCCTGCTGCGGGGGCCAGGCTCTCGGCGGCAGCTGCAGGGAGGAGAGGTGCCCTTCAGCCGGCTGTCTGCCCCTCTCCCCGAGCAGGGGCCCTGCGTGGCTGAGCTGCTCTCCGTTCCCCACTTCAGTGCTGCGACCCGTCTGTGCCCACAGTCCCAACGCGCTGCTTTCGGGAAGCACAATGGGAGGGATGCCGGCCAAGCGCTCCGCGGCCTGAGGCAGAGCTGGGGCTGATTTAACTCCTGCCGCTTCTCCACTCCTTGGCAGTAACGGAGCCTAGCCATTTGCAAGGATTTTAAACAAACACAAATCCTGGGCTTCCCAGGTGGCACAGCGGTAAAGAATCTACCCGTGCAGGAGGACGAAGAGACAGGGGTTTAATCCCTAGGCCAGGAAGACCCCCTGACGAGGAAATGGCAACCCAGTCAAGTATCCTTGCCTGGGAAGTCCCAAGGACAGATGAGCCTGGCGGACTACAGTCCACGGGATCCCAAACAGTCAGATACAACCGAGCACACACACGCAAGAGTCACAAGACAGCCTGCTTTCTCTGCTCCGAGGTCCCCCAGGAGAAGTCGGCAGTCTGCAGCCCACAAGCGCGTTTTCACAGCACCCGGTGCTGGCCCCCGATCTCAGGCTTCCAGCCCCCAGAACTGTGAGAAGGGCAAGTCTTTTATGTAGAAGTCACCCAGCCAACGGTGTTCTGTTAACAGAAGCCTGACAGACTACAGCAATTCACGTGTGTTCGATCATTCCAGTCATCAGAGCGGTGACAGCTCTAACAGCTGAGCTATTTTCTCATAAAACTAAAACACTGATGTTTCCAATTAAAATATCTCATTAAAGGCCAACACGAAAACCTCTGCACTTCAGCTTCTGTCAGAGCGAACACCCAGCTTCCCTATTCCCAAACTGCTGCCGCTGCTCTTGCACTTCAAACTATCCATCAAGGTTCAATTTTATTCATTAATCCGCAGCTCTTTCTGATATTTGCATGACGCGTGGTAAGAAATACAGTTTGTTGAGAAAAGTACAAGAATTACTTAATTTAGATCTTATATTGCTTTTATCCAAAATTAATTAAGTTCTATCACAAATTTTTTCACCTGAACCACGTTTTAACAGCATCCTGATGAAATGTACATATTTAGCACTTTGATCTTTTAACACCTAACTTTTGAGCACTATTTGTAGCCAAAACTTGTCATTAGCACTAACTCAAATTCCTGGTTGAAAAAAAATGAAGTCATTTTTTATTCCAGGACTAAAGATTTTATGTATTGAGTTGGCCAAAATGTTCATTTGGGTTTTCTGTAAAATCTCATGGAAAAATTCAAATGAACATTTTGGCCAACCCAACAATATGTATTTAACACGAGTTTTATTCCGTGCAGATTACTGCACAGAATCAAAGCGAGTTCCAGGCTGGGACTCACTACTATTTTAATTCCTTCTTTGTTCTGCAGACTAACGAGACTCAGACTTTTTACATTTAGAAATATTAAAAGTTACCCAGATTTTGCCATCTCTTCACTTCAGAGAGCTGTCCTTAACATTTACAACACAACCTTCAGTAGGAGCACAGAAAAACTGCACCCTCGCACTGGGCAGACAGGTCAGTGACTCTCCTGCAGCAACCTGCAATCTCTAACACAACCAACCGAGCCACAGCCCCCTCAGCGACACAGACCAACTGTGCCATGAATGTTCCTCGGATGCGGTTACAGCAGCAGATTCGCATTCTACGGTACTAGTGTCCAGAAACTGTCAGCGCAAACCACTGACTTCACGCGAAGATCTGTATTAGCTGATTGTGGCAGTGCAATTGTGCAGGAGCAGCGAGCAAAACCACCCCAGAAAGAGAGATGCAAGAAGGCAACATGGCTGAGAAGGCTTTACAACTAGCTGTGAAAAGGAGGAAGCCAAAGGCAAAGGAGAAAAGGAAAGATACACCCATCTGAACGCAGACTTCCAGAGAACAGCAAGGAGAGATAAGAGAGCCTTCCTAAGTGAACAATCAGTCTGATTTCCGTGCTGACCATCTGGTGGTGTCCATGTGTACAGTCTTCTCTTGTGTTGTTGTGAGAGGGTGTTTGCTATGACCGGGTGCATT
>SJYR01000075.1:1786173-1805613 GCA_006410655.1 Kobus ellipsiprymnus | reverse complement strand
GGAGAAATATCAATAACCTCAGATATGCAGATGACACCATCCTTATGGCAGAAAGTGAAGAGGAGCTAAAAAGCCTCTTGATGAAAGTGAAAGAGGAGAGCAAAAAAGTTGGCTTAAAGCTCAACATTCAGAAAATGAAGATCATGGCATCTGGTCCCATCACTTCATGGGAAATAGATGGGGAAACAGTGGAAACAGTGTCAGACTTTATTTTTGGGGCTCCACAATCACTGCAGATGGTGACTGCAGCCATGAAATTAAAAGACGCTTCCTCCTTGGAAAAAAAGTCATGACCAACCTAGATAGTATATTCAAAAGCAGAGGCATTACTTTGCCGACTAAGGTCCGTCTAGTCAAGGCTATGGTTTTTCCAGTGGTCATGTATGGATGTGAGAGTTGGACTGTGAAGAAAGCTGAGCACTGAAGAATTGATGCTTTTGAACTGTGATGTTGGAGAAGACTCTTGAGAGTCCCTTGGACTGTAAGGAGATCAAGCCAGTCCATTCTGAAGATCAACCCTGGGATTTCTTTGGAAGGAATGATGCTAAAGCTGAAGCTCCAGTACTTTGGCCACCTCATACAAAGAGTTGACTCATTGGAAAAGACTCTGATGCTGGGAGGAAGGATTGGGGGCAGGAGGATAAGGGGACGATCGAGGATGAGATGGCTGGATGGCATCACTGACTCGATGGACGCAAGTCTGAGTGAACTCCGGGAGACGGTGATGGACAGGGAGGCCTGGCGTGCTGCAATTCATGGGGTCGCAAAGAGTCGGACACGACTGAGCGACTGAACTGAACTGAACTGAAGTGAACAATGCAAAAAAACAGAGGAAAACAATAGAATGGAAAACACTAGAGATCTCTTCAAGAATATTAGAACTTTTCAGGCAAAGATGGGCTTGATAAAGGACAGAAAAGTATGGATCTAACAAGAAGCAGAAGAGATTAAGAAAAGATGGGAAGAATACACAGAAAAACTACACAGAAAAGATCTTAATGACCCAGATAACCACGACGGCATGATCACTCACCTAGAGTCGGACATCCTGGAGTGCAGTCAAGTGGGCCTTAGGAAGCATTTCTACGAACAAAGCTAGTGGAGGTGATGGAATTCCACCTGATCTATTTCAAATCCTAAAAGTGTTGCACTTAATATGCTAGCAAATTTGGAAAACTCAGCAGTGGCCACAGGACTGGAAAAAGTCAGTTTTCATTCCAATCTAAAAGAAGGGCAATGCCAAAGAATATTCAAAGTACTGCACAACTGCACTCATTTCACACGCTAGTAAAGTAATGCTCAAAATCCTTCAAGCTAGGCTTCAACAGTACATGAACCGAGAACTTCCAGACGTACAAGCTGGGTTTAGAAAAGACCGAGGAACAGAGATCAAATTGCCAACATCCGCTGGATCACGGAAAAAAGAAAAGAGAGTTCCAGAGAAACATTTGCTTCACTGACTATGCCAAAGCCTCTGACTGTGGGGATCACAACATAGTGTGGAAAATTGTGAAAGAGATGGGAATACCAGACCACCTGACCTGCCTCATGAGAAAGCTTTATGGAGGTCAGGAAGCAGCAGTTAGAACTGGACATGGAACAACAGACTGGCTCCAAATCGGGAAAGGAGTGTATTGTCTGTATATTGTCACCTTGCTTACTTAACTTCTATGCAGAGTACATCATGTGAAATGCCAGGCTGGACGAAGCACAAACTGGAATCAAGATTGCTAGAAGAAACAGCAATAACCTCAGATATCCAGATGATATTGCCCTAATGGCAAAAAGCGAAGAAGAATTAAAGAGCTTCTTGATGAAAGTGAAAAAAGAGAGTGCAAAAGCTGGTTTAAAACTCAACATTCAAAAACACTAAGATCACGGCATCCAGTCACATCACTTCACAGCAGACAGACAGGGAAACAATGGAAACAGTGAAAGACTTTTGTTTTCTTGGGCTCCAAAATCACTGCGGACAGTCACTGCAGCCATGAAATTAAAAGACGCTTGCTCTTTGGAATAAGAGCTATGACAAACCTGGACGAAGTATTAAAAAGCAGGCATCACTTTGCTCACACTGGTCCGTACAGTCACAGATAGGTCTTTCCAGTCATCACGCATGGATAAGAGTTGGACCATAAAGAAGGCCAAGCGCCGGAAAAAATGATGCTTTTGAGCTGTGGTGCTGGAGAAGACTCTTGAGAGTCCTTCAGACAGCAAGGCGATCAAACCAGTCAATCCTAAAGGAAACCAACCGTAAATATTCATTGGAAGGACTGATGCTGAAGCTCCAGTACTTTGGCCACCTCATGCAAAGAGCCGACTCATTTGAAAAGACCCTGATGCTGGGAAAGATTGAAGGAAGAGGAGAAGGGGATGACAGAGGATGAGGTGGCTGGATGGCGTCGCCGACTCAGTGGATGGGAGTTTGCGACACTCTGGGAAGTGGTGAAGGACATGGAAGCCTGGTGTGCTGCAGTCCATGTGGTCTCAAAGCACTGACTAAGCGGTGAACAGCAACAGTACAATTGCTAGGGTAACTTTTACCATAAAGCGTTTCAACAGTGTCACCATCAGGATGGTGCGGGGGCATGTGTGCTAAGTATCAGCTCTGAGCTACCTGCTGAATGGGGTCCAGGGGCTGACACAGAACTGCAGCAGTTACGACAAAGGGGTCCTGCACGGGAAGACGGGGCTGCTCTCAGAAGCAGGCAGGGGAGGGTAGGACTTAACGTTCTTCCCGGGGGGGGGATGCACAGCGAGTGCTACCGCACCTGGTCACTTCACTGAAATTCCTGCCCACCTTCTGCTGGCATTTGCATTTTCCACCCACGGGTTAGGTTTCCAAAAACGGACTTCCCGTCTTAGAAAAAACCCTGAGGGAAAGATGTACAAATCCTGGCTACCTGCTAGAAACTCGAGGGAAGGGAATACTGCAGAACACCTCGCCACCCCTTCTCCAGCCTACTCATCCGTCTCTCCAACTCCACCCGTCCCGGCTCCAGGCTGCGCTCCGGGAACCTCGCCTAACCCCCGGCAGCAGCGCCAGCCTGCTCCAGTCGCTAACGCACGGAGTCTCCCTCCTCAGATTACCTCTGGCGTGCCACCGGCGATCACAGCTGCTCGGACATAAACCCCAACCTCCGCGTCCAGCACCCCTCGCCCCGGCCAACGGTCAAAGGGCCTTAAACCTTATCGCTCGCCTCACGCAGCCCTCCGCCAAGCAGGCCTCCTCTCCCCGGAGACCTCGGGCAGGCGCAGCGTCTGCCGCAGTCGCAACGGCGCCTCTCCCGGGGCGCGTCCTCCGGGATGGGCCCTGGACCCCCCGGCCTCGCCCCCTCCCCGCAGTCGGCGCGGCCCGCGCCCCAAGCGGCCGCGGGTCTGCTCGATGCGCCCACAAAAGGATGCCCGGCGTCCCGCCGCCGCGCGCCTGCCGGGCGCCAGGCACCCAGGCGGCCCCAGCTCAGGCCTGCACTAAGGAGCTCACGGTCTACCCCCGCGAATGGAACCACCGCTGCCCGGAAGCGCGGGGCGAGCAGCCGGCGTGGGGCACGTCTTCCGGGTCCCGGCACGCGCGTCCAACTGCGCAGGCGCACGCCCCCTCTCGGCGTGCCGCGCGCCTCGCCCCGCCCGCCGGCCTCACTCCCGACAGGCCGCGCGGCCGCGCTGCACGCCGGGAGTTGTGGTCCCGGCGCGGGCGACGCGCGCGGGCGCGGGCGCGTGGCAGGAAGCGGAAGCGGAAGCGGAAGCGGCGGCCGCGGCGCTAGCACTGACGTGTCTCTCGGCGGCGCGGCGCCCGGAGCAGGCCCGGCGGCAGCGGAGCGGCCCTCGAGCGCGGCGGGGCGGACTGCGACCTGGAGGCGGACTGCGACCTGGGGCCGAGCAGCCGCCGCCATGGGGAGTGAGTCCCGCGGGGCACCACGGGCGCGGGAGGGCCGCTCCCCGGGCAGGGAAGCCCCGCCGGCCCCGCGCCCTGCTCCCCGCGGCGCGCCAGCCCTGACCCTCCTCTTGTCTCTCCCCACAAAGTCAAGTTTCTGGAAGTCATCAAGCCCTTCTGCGTCATCCTGCCCGAAATTCAGAAGCCGGAGCGCAAGGTGAGTTGGAGCAGGGCGCGGGGAGGGCGGTGCAGCGGCCCCGGCGCGCCGCGCGGACGCCCCTTCCCCCGGGTCTGGTCCGGGCGGCGCGCTTTCCCCCGAGCCGCGCCGGGCTGCGGCGGGAGCGTTCTCGGGACGTTCCTCGGGTGGCCCCAGCCGGGGGTTGCGGTGCCCCGAGGAGGACCCTGGCCTGAGGGAAAGGCCTCGAGAGCCTCGGCCTCCGGTTTGAGCTCCTCTCCTCCGCCCGCTCCAGGGAGCGGGTCGCCGGCTGTCCTCTTTCCTGGAGATGCGCTTTTTGTCCAGCTGCTGCGAGGAGTTGAGAGCAGTAATTTTACTGTGTGTAACTGAGTCTTTCCCTTTTCCGTGTGCCCTCACTGCACTGAGAATGAGGGCATATTGTAACCCGTGTCTTTACAGCAGGTCCGTTAAAACACGGGAAGATACAAACGTGGAGCTCTGTTGACTCTTTAGCAAGAATTCTCGCACGCGCACAGCTTCAGGCCCAAACAGGAGAGTTGCCAGTGTGAGCGCAGCCGGTAAACAGGGAAGAGCAGCTTCATCGGGTTCTTCGGAGAGTTAGTAGGAATGTGTTTCTGTCCTCACGCTCTTTGCGTCTCCTCCGCGGCTGTGCTGGCTGTGAGGGGCTGACATGCAAAGGTGTGTGTGGGTGGGTGTCCCCAGCACAGCAGAAAGGGCCTGGCCCTGGAGGCGGGCTCGCCTGGGATCCACCCTCACACAGCCTCTTCATGTGTGACCTTGGCCGTGTGTGCAGCTGAGTGTGGTGGGAGAGCCGTATGAATCTGTACAGGGTACGGCAGTGGCGCCAGAAGGGATCGGCTCTGGAAGACACTGTGTCTGGTGGCAGACTTGAAGGAAGAATAGAAGTGTCCTTGAAGGGAAGGAAAGGAATTGTAATGGCATAAGGAGTGTGGAGTCAGCTAAGGCAGAGAAGCCAGTGGGTTGGGAAGGAGTTCGGTATTGATAGAACAAAAAGGGTGGGCAGGGAGCCAGACAGAAAATTGCTTTGGGGTAGGGTCGAGGGGTAGAGGTTGAGAGGATTCTGCCAGGAGAGTGAACTCCAGAGGTAGGGGAGGCAAGACTGGGATAAACAGTTTTTGATGTTTTGCTGCTGAATTTGGCTGCTTCCAGGAGAGGAGACGTGGTTGTTTAGGAATGAGGAGTCCTGTAAAACTTGTCCACTGTCTCTCCCCGTAAAGAATCATTCCCAGCTTGTCATGTGACCAGTCAGCCTGACAGAGTGTTGCTTTCCTTGGGCGCCTCCTGACTTCCTGGTGGGAAGGGGTGCGGGGCGCCTTCTCGAGAGGAGGGTCCCTGGACGGCCTCCAGCTGCGCGTGGAGTGGCTCAGCGTCCAGGCTCCGCACCGTGGTGCGGTTGTCCTGCTGAGCCCTGTCCACCGTGGGCAGCGCAGAGGCGCTGTAGCCCTGAGCTGACCTCCGAGCCGTGACTCGGGCTCCGTGCTCACTTAGAACAAAGCTTAAAAGGTGTCTTCTTTAAAGAACGTGATTTTGTTCACGTACTACCTTCACTCACAAGGAGTTTCCGTGTTAAGGTTCTTGGGCCACAGAACAGCTCCTTTGTTTTCCGAGCCTTAAAACCGTCCGTTCTTGCTGCGCAGCCCGCAGGTGCTGTGAAGACACCTCGGTTTCGGAGCCAAGGGGCTTGGGCAGGGCGGCTCAGCCTCCCCAGCGAGGCTCCTCAGTCACCTGTGAAACGGCTCTGAGCGCTCGCCTGTCCTGCTTGCACGCCGGAGGAGGTGTGAGAGCGTGTTGACCAGACGGCCCCAGTAGTTGGCGAGTAGTGCAGCCTCCGCACTCCCCCCGTGTGCATCACGCCGTTTCACCCCTAGTCCACGGAGCATGCTGGAGAGTCCGCAGAGATGCGCGGGTCGCAGGCCACCTGACTCCAGCGTAGCGAGGTTTTGTCCATTATAGACCTTCTCGAGTGAGCAGTGACGCTCCTGTGCTGTAAGGGCGGGTCTAGTTTAGGAATCTCTTTCTTTCATTGCGGGTCAGATCCTACACTGTTGATTGGTGACGGTTAAGAGCGCAGGCTTTGTACTCAAATCCAGGACAGCTGCGGGATCTGCGAGTGAAGTCGCTTTGCGACCCCATGGACTGTAGTCTGTCAGGCTCCTCCATCCATGGGATTTTCCAGGAAAGAGTACTGGAGTGGGTTGCCATTCCCTTCTCTGGGAGATCTTCCCGACCCAGGGACGGAACCCGGGTCTCCATATTGTAGGCATACGCTTTACTGTCTGAGCCACCGGGAAAGTCCATTTTTCTAAGATGCGGTTTTCTTGTAAAAGCAAGGACAACGTCACGTTGTGTGAAGATTAAACGAGATGATGTATGTGCAGGTCTTTGCACCTGTGCCTTAAACACAGAAAGGCTTCCCCGGCGGCTCAGGGGCAAAGAACCCGCCTGCAACGCAGGAGACCTGGGTTCGATCCCTGGGTCGGGAAGATCCCCTGGAGGAGGAAGTGGCCACCCCTCCAGCATTCTTGGCTGGGAGAGTCCCTGGCCAGAGGAGCCTGGCGGGCTGCGTTCCACAGGGCCACACAGCTGGGTGTGCCTGAGCGCACACGCACGCACGCTCGCGTGTGGCGCGTGGCGGGGTGCGTCCACGGCTGCTCTCCTGTGAGCCGAGCGGGGCGCCCGGGCAGAGCCCGCCCTGTCGCTCTGCTTGTGGCGGCGAGGCGCCGGCTGGGCTCGCTCTGCTCTGAAGGTGACCCGCCGTCCTGGCCCGCTCTGCCCCGCTGCAGATCCAGTTCAAGGAGAAGGTGCTCTGGACCGCCATCACCCTCTTCATCTTCCTGGTGTGCTGCCAGGTAAGCTGGGCCCGGGGCCGCCGTCCGGGGTCCGGGCGGGGCGTGAGGGGCCGGAAGCATGTGCCTGGCTCCTCTCTGCTTGCTTCCAGATCCCCCTGTTTGGAATCATGTCTTCAGACTCAGCTGACCCTTTCTACTGGATGAGAGTGATCCTCGCCTCCAACAGAGGTAGGCTGGCCCTGCACCCCCGCTGCGCGGGCTCGACTGGCCCCTGCAGCTCCTTCCAGGCTTGGCTTTAGGTGAGTCCAGAGTGTTCGAGTGTTCGCAGGCTGTGCTAAAAGAGCCCTACTGACTGCTGGGTTCAGCACCAAGCGCGTCACCCTATTCGGCACTGCGTTGTATGCAGTACAAAACCTGTATCAAGAAGATAAGTCTGCGTGGTAGGGGTTTCTAAAAACGTGGTTAGACTAGAGTGCCTTTTAAGCAGCTGAAGTGATGACACGTCTCTCCCTCTCCTGCTTTGGTAACATTCTTTAGAATGCGTAGTTTGTTTCTCCCCTGTGCCTTGCCCATATCTACAGGTTACATGTACGTGTCCAAAGAAATAAATGCACAGACAGTGTGTTGTACCCTCTAAACAGTTCCCTGTTTGGGGTGAAGGGCGATTTTGAATGTTTATGCTGATACCACTTTTGATTAACTTGTTTTGAAGATACGGTTCAAATTAACTTCTAAATCAGTTGGAAGAATAGCTTGTTTTAGTGTAATGGAAATAGAGGTTTAATCGAAACTAGATACAGTGGTGTGGCCCTCATCTCCAGACTCTGGAAATTATTCTAACGTTACCCTTTTTTGTTAACTGGTGAAGAGACAAACCTATCTTCTCTATGTACAACCAGCATGAATCTGTTTTGGTGAATTTGAATGTAGCAGTCCGTTTAAATGCCGTGTGACTTCCTGAACAGAATGTTACCTGGAGACTGAGCAGAGTGAATTGACTTGCCCTCACGGCTGATATCTGGGGGCTGCTCTCTGACCTGAACGTTCAGGGCAGACTGAAGCGCGTGGGGCTTCTGCTGGGGCGCACAGTCCAGCTGCGCGCGGTCATTTTCTTACCAGCGTCTTGCTTCTCCACACTGGCGTCAGCTGTGTTTTGCTCCCCTTCCTAAGGCACGCTGATGGAGCTGGGCATCTCGCCTATCGTCACCTCCGGCCTCATCATGCAGCTCTTGGCTGGCGCCAAGATAATTGAGGTTGGTGACACCCCGAAAGACCGAGCCCTCTTCAACGGAGCCCAGAAGCGTAAGTGGAATTGTAAATGATGTTCAGAGGTCTGTAGTTGAGAATTTGAATTTGCTACAAAGTTTGGGTCATCAACAGTTGGCTTGGGGTTTTTTGGGGGGCGAGGTTGGCTGTCTTTGGTAGGAGTGGGGGCATCATTGCTGTAATCCCCTCGGCCCTCCAGCCCTCTGTGGCCTGTGTCAGCAAGAGGGCACTTGGGAGGGGCTGGAGCAGGCAGAGCAAGGGCATCGCCCCCCAAGGCTGGAGGGCCCGCCCTCCACCATCGCCCTGTCCTTCCCACCTAGAAGCAGGGCCGTGGTAAGAATTCATATGAATATTGTGTGTAAAAAACCAGTGAGGGCCTAGCCAGCGGTAGTGCCTGGCAGGGCGGCGTTTCTCCTTGTGGGAGTTTAAGAGGATTCCCTCTGGAGTGATGGTCCTCTCGGCTTAGCTCTGCCGTGGGCCAGCTGTGTGACTCTGGGCGGTTAGCTGCAGCTCGTGTCCCAGTTTCTTCACCTGTAAAAATGGGGAGAATGACGTTTTCCCAGAAGTAGATCATAAGCGGCACTCGTAACAATGACCAGTCATCAGAATTAACCCAAGTTAAGCCTGACTGTGGATTGGCAGGTGTTAATCAGGAAGCAGTAATTACACTTTCCTGCCCAGCGGTATTTCCTCCCACACCAGTGTGCTTTAAGACCCTAAGCTGGCAGGTTAAAGAGCTGAGCACAGGAGATTGATCTAGCTGACACTTGTCAGTCTCAGACACAAACCAGGATTTTAGAGTGTGTGCGTGTGTTACTTTTCAGAACTGTAGATCAGCTGTTTTCTCTTTGGTCTTGGACTTTATAAAAACATTTTTTTCTGCTCTTTTTTCTACCTTAAGAATTTGGTCTTATTGAGCACTTTAAAAAAGTCAAAAAGGGACTGTGTATGAGAGGCACTTCGGAGTAGAATATGTATTTTGGCTGGGGCGGCAAACTGAGCCGAAAAGCTGGAGCTGATGCCAGGCCCGTCCTGTAAGGCCCATGCAGTGCCGTGGGATCCAGCAGAAGCGTGTGGGTTCCGCTGTGCGTCCCGCTGGAAAGCCGTGAAGGACCAGGATACGAGACTGTCCACATGAAGGAAGGCCTCCTTCAGGAGAGCTCCGGGAGAGCTCTCTGGCGGGAGAGCGGGCTGAGTGGACTGGCGGCACGATAGGGTCTTCCTTAAGTACTGCATTAAATACAAACTGGGAAGGCTGGCCGAGTCTGTTCGGTGCCCTGAAGCGCGAGCCGGTCGGGTGGCCTGGGCCCCAGATGACGACCACAGTGTGGCGTGCAGGTTGGGGACGTCCCTGCGCTGCGTTCGCGTCTGTCCTAAGAAGCTGGGTGGTGCCGCTTCAGGCCTTTCCCCCGCCCGTCACTGAAAGGAGGTGCGTCGAGGAGGAGGCGGGACTAAGAGCGCCCCCGAGCGCTGCCCCGAGCTTGCGTTACCCAGCGTTGCTGTCCCGTGTCGGTGTGGCCGAGCTCCCTGGGGCAGGGTTTGTGGGCCTCACCTTTGTCCTCCTGGCGTGGAGCTGGCGTCTAGTCGCCGTGGCCTCCAGGACCGCCTGCTGGCCCCGGGCACGCAGCTCTCCTCTCGTCCGCAGTGTTCGGCATGACCATCACCATCGGGCAGTCCATCGTGTACGTAATGACGGGGATGTACGGGGACCCGTCCGAGATGGGCGCCGGAGTCTGCCTGCTCATCACCATACAGGTAGCGCTGGGCCGGCCCCGCAGCCGAGGCTCCCTCACACCTGCCCCTGCCAGACGGCAGAGCTGAGGCAGGGTGAGAGAAGCTTCCTGAGAAGAGGCCTGGGCCCTGTGTTCCCTTCTGAGTTCACAGAGGAGCCCCCAGCGGCGGGCGTGCCCTCTGCCTTCAGGGGTTCCCATGGAGAAGCCGGCTCCCAGGGAGGGGCAGGGCCGTGCTGCGGGGAGCAGTCAGGCAGCCTCTCTAGGCTTCTGCACTTTTCTTTCTTTCTTAACACCGACAGCTCTTTGTGGCTGGCCTGATCGTTCTGCTTCTGGATGAACTTCTGCAAAAGGGGTACGGCTTGGGCTCCGGGATCTCCCTGTTCATCGCCACGAACATCTGTGAGACCATCGTGTGGAAGGCGTTCAGCCCCACCACCGTCAACACCGGCCGAGGTGAGGCCCGGCGCCCGTGGGCAGGGTTTGGTGAACAGCACGCGTGCCCCCGTTTCAGGGGAGAGGCGCCCGTGGGCGGGGTTTGGTGAACAGCACGCGTGCCCCCGTTTCAGGGGAGAGGCGCCCGTGGGCGGGGTTTGGTGAACAGCACGCGTGCCCCCGTTTCAGGGGAGAGGCGCCCGTGGGCGGGGTTTGGTGAACAGCACGCGTGCCCCCGTTTCAGGGGAGAGGCGCCCGTGGGCGGGGTTTGGTGAACAGCACGCGTGCCCCCGTTTCAGGGGAGAGGCGCCCGTGGGCGGGGTTTGGTGAACAGCACGCGTGCCCCCGTTTCAGGGGAGAGGCGCCCGTGGGCGGGGTTTGGTGAACAGCACGCGTGCCCCCGTTTCAGGGGAGAGGCGCCCGTGGGCGGGGTTTGGTGAACAGCACGCGTGCCCCCGTTTCAGGGGAGAGGCGCCCGTGGGCGGGGTTTGGTGAACAGCACGCGTGCCCCCGTTTCAGGGGAGAGGCGCCCGTGGGCGGGGTTTGGTGAACAGCACGCGTGCCCCCGTTTCAGGGGAGAGGCGCCCGTGGGCGGGGTTTGGTGAACAGCACGCGTGCCCCCGTTTCAGGGGAGAGGCGCCCGTGGGCGGGGTTTGGTGAACAGCACGCGTGCCCCCGTTTCAGGGGAGAGGCGCCCGTGGGCGGGGTTTGGTGAACAGCACGCGTGCCCCCGTTTCAGGGGAGAGGCGCCCGTGGGCGGGGTTTGGTGAACAGCACGCGTGCCCCCGTTTCAGGGGAGAGGCGCCCGTGGGCGGGGTTTGGTGAACAGCACGCGTGCCCCCGTTTCAGGGGAGAGGCGCCCGTGGGCGGGGTTTGGTGAACAGCACGCGTGCCCCCGTTTCAGGGGAGAGGCGCCCGTGGGCGGGGTTTGGTGAACAGCACGCGTGCCCCCGTTTCAGGGGAGAGGCGCCCGTGGGCGGGGTTTGGTGAACAGCACGCGTGCCCCCGTTTCAGGGGAGAGGCGCCCGTGGGCGGGGTTTGGTGAACAGCACACGTGCCCCCGTTTCAGGGGAGAGGCGCCCGTGGGCGGGGTTTGGTGAACAGCACGCGTGCCCCCGTTTCAGGGGAGAGGCGCCCGTGGGTGGGGTTTGGTGAACAGCACGTGTGCCCCCGTTTCAGGGGAGAGGCGCCCGTGGGCGGGGTTTGGTGAACAGCACGCGTGCCCCTGTTTCAGGGGAGAGGCGCCCGTGGATGGGGTTTGGTGAACAGCACGCGTGCCCCCGTTTCAGGGGAGAGGATCGGTTTTAGGTGTGTTGCTTCTGTTTGTTCTGTGCGTGTATCTGTAAAGGTTTTGAAGACAGGGCTTTCCGTTGACACCGAAGTGTCCGCCGCATGCTTCTCCTGGAGAGCACGCTGCAGACACTGTCCCCACCGGGACAGCCAGCCCCCCGGCTTAGCACAGCCTGGCCGTCACTGCACGGGCGGGGCAGCTCTCCCAGCAGGGCTTCCCCGGCGGACACCCAGTTGCTTCCAGCCTCTGCAAGGGGCAGCTTTGTAAAAGAGGCAGGGATGTGGGCACTCGCAAGCTGAGCTCAGATCCTGGCCGCACCCTTGGCTGCCAGGATTAAATGACAAATAACAGGAGCTCACGGGACTCAGGCTCACAGCAGGTGCACGGGAAATGTAAGGTTACAGAGGGTGTGTTCAAGAAAAAGTTCTGAACATTCAGGGAAGTGTGACTTACTAGGAAAGGTTTTTTCATCACTAATGCATTATTCACGCAGGAGAGACCCAGGGTTTGCACACATTTGACTGTTTTCTTTCAAGTAAGAGCCGGAAACAAGCCCTGGCCTCCAGAATCCACAGTCTTGTCATTAGACTGAAATAGGTCCCCACACCAGTGGAGAGCGCTCCTGCTCTTTCCCCGGAGCCGCTGGTGGGCGTGCCCTGCTCCCCGCCCTCTCCTGCCTCTGCTGCTGGCCTGCCCCTGCCGACGGTCTCTTTGGGGGGGTGTGAGCGCCAACAGCAGTCAGCCGTGAGTGGGCACATGCGTCGTTCTCCTGGCTTGGCTTTGGGGTGAGGAGCAGAGAGCCTGAGCCTGCCTCGGCTGGGCAGCTGGACCACAGCTGGGTGCGTGCTGCCAGGGAGCCCCCAGGGGCGTAGGGTGGGCAGCTCTGGGCCCCGCAGGCAGGACCCATTAAACTGGAGCTCCACAGACACAGCCGTTCGGACGCTGCAAGTGCTAGTCACTCAGTCACGTCTGCCTCTCGGCAACCCCATGGACGGCAGTCCGCCAGGCTCCTCTGCCCATGGAATTCGCCAGGCAAGACTCCTGGAGCAGGCTGCCACTTCTGGATGGCACTTTCTCGACCCAGGGGTGGAACCCTAGTCTCCCGTGTTGCCGGCTGACTCGTTGCTGGCGGAGCCACCAGGGAAGCCTGGTGCCCCACACGCCTGATGGCCATTGACTCAGGCCGCAGAAGTGAGATCAGTTAATTCAAGCGGAAGACCAGCCCCCTCTGCGGGGGGTTCTGCAGAGCAGAACCGAGGGCTGAGAGGCCCCGCTGTGGTTCCCAGAGCAGCGCCGTGTGCCGCGGAGCCGACCCCGTGCTCGGTTCCGGCCTCCGGGGTGCTCAGGGCCGCCCTGAGCTCCTCCCTCTGCCTTCGCCCGCAACAGGAATGGAGTTTGAAGGCGCCATCATCGCGCTGTTTCACCTGCTGGCCACCCGCACCGACAAGGTCCGAGCCCTGCGGGAGGCCTTCTACCGCCAGAACCTGCCCAACCTCATGAACCTCATCGCCACCGTCTTTGTCTTCGCGGTGGTCATCTACTTCCAGGTGGGTCAGCCAGCCCTGGGGAGGCAGGAGGGTCTGCGTTTCCCGTGCCCACACCCCAGGGCGGCGGGGACCGTCGCATAGCCGTGAAACAGGCAGCTGGCATCTGACGGGGGCGCTCCGTGGGCTTAGGGGAGCCTGCCTGGACAAATGGGCTGAGGCCGAGCTGACGTTTCACGGTCTCCATCCAAGAGGAGCGAGAGTGACCGCCGTCTAAGCCCTGCTGCCGCTTGCCCAGGCCCGCAGGTGGCTGTGGAGGCAGTCTCCCTGTCCTCGCGAGAGCTGCCCGCTCTCGCGCTGTGAGTCCGCGTGACTCTGGACAGGAGCCTCGGCGCCCGCTGCCCCGCCGGGGCTGGCCGCTGCTCTGGGTCCTGACGCAGAGGCTGCGCGCTGAGCGTGTCTGCCCCGTTAGTTGACGTGGTTAATGACAAGCCAGCTCCTCAGGGTCTTGGGGTTTGATTGTTGAGGTTTTGTTTATACTCTGAACTCCGTTCTAGGCACTGGGAGATTGTTTTTTAGAAAAAAAAAAAAAGCACACATAAAGGAAGCCCTGTTTATTTGCGAAGGGTCTCAGAGGGACAGGCTGTACCCGTAGAAAAGCAGAAGAGCCTAGCTTCTCTGCAGTGAGAGAGGGCATCTGAGAGGGCGCTGTGGGCGCGGGGCTCGCCTGGGGCCGCGTGGAGGCAGGCAGGACGTGGCCACCCACTGGCGCACTTCTGTGTATCCGCGTTGCTGCACCTGCGGTACGGTGGGCTTTGTTTTCTGACAGAAACACTGCTTGCTTGGGTGCATTTTGAGCAGCTTTTCTGGACCCTTCTGTCCACTGGCTCCTGAGTGTGGGGCGGGGAGGGGGCGTGGAGGCCCGGCTCCGAGTCCTGCGCGAGGCTCGAGCGCGGCGAGAACCCCGCTTCTGCTTGGCTCCTCAGGGCTTCCGCGTCGACCTGCCCATCAAGTCGGCGCGCTACCGCGGCCAGTACAACACCTACCCCATCAAGCTCTTCTACACGTCCAACATCCCCATCATCCTGCAGTCCGCGCTCGTGTCCAACCTGTACGTCATCTCCCAGATGCTGTCCGCCCGCTTCAGCGGCAACCTGCTGGTCAGCCTGCTGGGCACCTGGTCTGTAAGTGCGGCAGCCCGGGGCTGCGCGGGCCGGACGCCGGGTGCGAGGGCTCTGGCGGGGCCGTGCCGGCGCCGGGCGCCTCGCTCACGGCCAGGGCCGTTTACCCTGAGACGCTTCCTGGTGGTGCCTGGCACAGGTTCAGTGACACTTCTCTGGGGTGGGACAGCTGCCCCGAGGGCCCCTGCTCGGAACTGTTTCTGTGCTGAGGTGGGTGACGAGTGGCGCTCACCACTCCCTGAAATCCCCCAGGACACCTCCTCCGGCGGGCCGGCGCGGGCCTACCCCGTGGGGGGCCTCTGCTACTACCTGTCCCCTCCCGAGTCGTTCGGCTCCGTCCTGGAAGACCCCGTCCACGCCGTGGTGTACATCGTGTTCATGCTGGGCTCCTGCGCCTTCTTCTCCAAGACGTGGATCGAGGTCTCGGGCTCCTCCGCCAAGGACGTGAGTAGCAGCTCCAGCCTCCTCGCCTGCAGCTGGAGTGGGGGGCTCAGCTTGGCCCCCCTCCTGGGATGGGCCTCTGAACACACGCGGCAGTTTGTCCTTGCTGGGGCCCGTTCCAGAGTGTCAGCGACTGTGGCCGGACCCCGGGTAGATGAACCCGTGCTCGTCTGGGAAGCGGCGGGCAGGGTACACTAGGCTCTCCTTCCCGCCTCCTGGGCGGCTTTCACGGCGCGTGTGGGTGCTGGGGCGCCTGCGTCTGGCGGCGTGCGGAGTGTCTGCCCAGGCCTGGACTCATGCCGTCCTCCCGGGTGGGCACCACACAGGTCGCCAAGCAGCTGAAGGAACAGCAGATGGTGATGAGGGGCCACCGAGAGACGTCCATGGTGCACGAGCTCAACCGGTGAGTGCGACGCTGAGGCCGCCGGGGGCCGGCGGGCCAGCTCAGGGCCTCGGCCCCTCCCCGCAGAGGGGCAGCCCGGGCGGTGCGGTGAGGGTGCTGGCCGGCAGGGCGGGCTCTCTGGCAGGGCTCTGTGGGGCACTCCAGGAGGAATGTGGGGGGTCGGGCGTCCTGGGGGCATTCAAGTGCAGGTGAGGCCAGAAAGGCCGGTGGAGGCCACGACCGCCGGGCAGGGTGAGGGGGCTGCACTCGGGTGGGAGGGTGAGGGGGCTGCAGCGGTCTGCAGGCCTCTCCTCACAGTGGGGCTGCCCCGTGGGCAGCAGGGTGGGCCACAGTGAGCGCCGTAGACCCTTAAGTCACCTTATTTCAGCTCACTCTCCCTCGGCACGTGAACGAACAAACGAATGTGACTGGTTTCCTGTAGAGCTGTTTCCAGGGCCGGGGGTCTGTAGGCAGGGCTAGGTTTGTCTTGGGGACCACAGCTTGCCTGCCTCAACCACAGGAAGTCAGTGTGGCAACTGCCGGGTCATTTTCTGATTCCTAACAGAGGGGGTGGGCAGTTTCGTTCATTCCTTTAAGTATCTTAGATTTATGGTGCTGTTCAGAAGAAATATAACGAAAAGTCACGAGACGTTTTATGTTCCTGTCTTCAGAAGCTTTTGTGACGTTTTCAACGTCTCAGCTTGGACTGGTCCTGTTTCAGTAGCTGCCAGGGACTGTGTGCCAGCTTAGTAGACAGCAGGCCCCAGTCTAGACCATCTGGCTGCCTGAGCAGACGAACCCTGCGGGGTCGTGGGGTGACCCTGCGGGTCGGGGTCCTTGGGCAGGTAGCGGTCTGCCGCGCAGCTGCTCCCGCGGCCGGGGTCAGGCCCGGGGACTCGGGCGGCCTGTGGCTGACGCGCGCCCCTCCCCAGGTACATCCCCACGGCCGCGGCCTTCGGCGGGCTGTGCATCGGGGCCCTCTCGGTCCTGGCTGACTTCTTGGGCGCCATCGGGTCTGGAACCGGGATCCTGCTGGCGGTCACCATCATCTACCAGTACTTTGAGATCTTCGTGAAGGAGCAGAGCGAGGTCGGCAGCATGGGCGCCCTGCTGTTCTGAGCTGCGGCTCCCGGACCCGGCAGAGGCGGCGTGCCCCGCCACGGCCGAGGGGACGGGGAGCCGCGCTGCAGGAGCCCGTCTCAGGCGCTGCCGAGGCGCAAGGACTTCGGTTCAGTCGTGCGTTTGAGTTTCATATTCTTTTCATTCCACTTTGTAAAGTGCTAGAAATTTTCCGGTTTAGAATTCTGCTTTTCGCTCCGGCACTGGCGGCGGGGCTGTGGAGTGGGGTCTTGCCCAGCTGGCCGCATCCACGCCACTTCTCCGTTAGCCTTTGCACCTTCTCAGCGTTGCTGGCGACCGCGGCAGTCTCGGCTGCCCCCTCGAAGGGAGCTCGTTGGTTAAAAGCACAAACGTTGTTGAAACGTCTCTGTCTCGGGGCAGGAGGGCGGGCCCCCGGCAATAGGCTTTTCTGGTGCCCGACGGCAGCTCGCCGGTGCGTGCCCGTCACAGTCCGGCCGGAACATCTGGTTTAAAACGGTTTCTCTGGAAGACAATCATTTTCCCTTTTGAAGTTAGTTGTTTAGGACAGTTTCTTCCAAACTAGAGAGAAGAATTTCCAGAAGGCCCTCCTGGCCCATCCGTGCGTCTTTCTCTTGGCTGACCTGGTATCCCCGGTGGTGGAGCTGGGCTGGGATCCGCAGCTCTGCAGCCGCACCGGGCTGAGCTCGGTCCATTGTGCGGAGGACCCTGGGCTGCCAGCGGTCCAGCTGCCCTGGCCATCACGGAACCTGCTCTCGGTGCTGCGTCCCCACCACCTGCCCCTCAAGAGGGGAGGAGCTGTGGCCAGCCCCAGCACTACCTTCTAGGCTGAAGACTTCCCATTTGTATTTTTTTAGAACATTTTTACTGTACTTAGGACCAAACACAAGTGAGGTAAATGCCGGGATGCCTCTGACCTGCACTGTCAGCAGAACCGCCCAGCAGGGAGGAGGTAGGTTCTAGATCCACGGCGACATCAGGGTCAGAGACATTGGTTTTTGCTAAGTTTCACCCAGGTTTGCTATAAAAAGACAATTACGTCTGAGACAAATTCTGTTTGCAATAATAGGTGACCTAGATCTTAGGAATTACCACCTTCTCCAAGGCCTTTAGGGAAGTCCCTCTTGGGGACCAGCAGAGTTAGGTACTGCAGCCTGAGAGGTGCCCCCTGGAGGGAGCTGCCTGGGTGCGTACTGCCCCTGGGAGACCAGACCACCAGCAGCGGGCACAGAGCCAGTAGAGGCGGCGGGTTTGGCGCCCATCCGAGTCCTAGGGGCTCCGAGTCTCACTGGCTGTGCTGCCCAGGGAACAGACCAGCCGAGGGGTGAGGGGCTTGCCCAGCACCTCCTGGCGAGTGGGCAGCAGGGCCAGGATGGGCCCCAGCCCGCTCCCCTCGGCCAGGGCGCCCACCACACCACACGCGGCCTTGTCCGACCCAGTCCCACGGGGAGACCTGACGCCCGCCCGCAGCCCTGCTGCGGCCTCTGACCGTGCCCCGCTCGGGCGCCTGACCCGCAGCCACTGGTCACGGAGGCGGGCTGACCCGACTTCGAGGGGACTGTCACTGTGGACGCCCAAGCGGCATAACTGAGATAAGGTGAATAAGAGACAAATAAAGCCAACTTTTTACAAGCTGCCTGGTGGTTGTCTCTTGGTTTTCAGTTCTGTTGCCAGAGCCAGGGAGGGGGGCGTGGCCTTGGCTGCCTTCAGGGGCACAGGGCTGGTGTGAGACCCGAGTCCTAGTTGCGCACGGGGTGCCCAGGGCTCCCCCTCGGTGGTGCCGCGCGTGCGGGCCGCTCCAGCCCCTCCAGGGACGGGCGGTGGGCCGACTGCAGCTTCCGGCGCTTCGAGTCCGGGCCTCGGCTGTGGCGCGCGCGTCCTTCCCCACCTGGTGCTAACACGGTCGCCTCGGCGGTCTCCACTCTGCCCTGGACCCCCAGCACTGGGGGCAGCGGTGGCAGGCTCAGTGGCCGCTCCCTCGGATGTGCCGTGCAGAAGTTTCCAGCAGTTTCTATCGAGCTGAACAGTAGGCGTTTCCACAGTGACGTGAGCCCGTGTTGTGAGCTGTTGCTCTCGTCCAGACAAGGCCAACCCCCAGGCCCTCCACGCCTGCCTCAGGGGCCCCCAGTGACATGTGGACAGGGCCTTCCTCCTGAGCTGTCCTCATGGAGCCCTGGCCCTCATCTCATCCGGGAAACATCTCTGAGGGGGTGTGCCAGCAAGGCAGGTTGGACCCTGGAACCCTGGGAGGGAGGGGTGCTCCGGCCTGGCCTGCAGAAGCTGGCACTGAAGCCTGAGAGGCGGGGTGCCCCGTCACGGCCCCCAGGAGCCCCGTCAGAGGAGCTCGTCACCGGCGGAGCGCGGCAGGCCCCCCGGCCCCGCCTGGCGGTTGGGCTCTGCCTGTGGCGGAACAGAGCCTTGGAGCCCCCTGCCCTCACTCCCCCTCGAGGCCTTTCCTGGAGGGTGGGCTCTTCCCACCCCACCCGAGAAGAAACGGCCCGGGAAGTGCCTGCAGGTGCCTGTGCCGGAGGCCTCTGCGGGGCAAGGAGAGGGGCCTGGGGAAGGCCGCTACCCCTCCACGCGGGAGCCTCCTGGGGCGCACCCAGCTGCCCTGCCCCAGGCCCACTGCCGCCCTCCACCCCTGCCTGCCCTACACGCTCCCCAGCCTGCTCTCCTGAAGGCCTTCACTGGGCCAGCTCCCCACCAGGCTGGGTCCTCAGGAAGCTCGCGCAGGGGATATGGGTGGGCGTGTGTTCCTGTCTAAGGGTCAGCTTCTAGAAGGCTCTGCACCGACCTCAACACCTGCTAGTGCCTGGTTCCAGACAGTCCCATGGGGTCCCTTGGGCTGTGCCCCCCACCTCCCCTGCCCGGGAAACAAACCCAGGGCATGGGGGGGTGGGCATCGCACTGCCCTGAGCGGTATATATTTGAACATGGATAAAAATGAAAAAAGTGTAAAGGAGTGGAGGTGAAAAATCTCCCTAATGCTAGAAAGCAGAAGGTGGATGATGGCAGGAGGCAACAGGGATTCTTTAAATTAAAGCCGGGTTCAGTAAGGTTCCCTGATGCTCTTTGCCCCGTGGGCATTTGGACGCACGCTCCTTCCCTGCCCACGGGCTTGGCCTCCATCGTGGGGCAGGACGGCCCGGCCCGCCGGCCCCCCCCCAGCCAGGCTTGGCCGGCCCGGCGGCGGCGGGGCAGGGCGGCGGCGCTGCGCGCGGGCGCCGCGTGGGAGCGCTGTGGCCCCGCAGA
>SJYR01000075.1:1730912-1775711 GCA_006410655.1 Kobus ellipsiprymnus | reverse complement strand
TTTGGTATACCTGTAATTGTCATATTAAACAAAATAACCTTTAAAAACTACATTTAATTTTCAGTTATTTAATTCTGTTTAGGCTGTATGTTTCTCTTTTTAAAACCTATTTAGATATTCTCCTGGGAAAAGTTTAAAAGATCTCAATTCGCCATCTTAAAATACCCCCAATTCTATAACACTCATGATAAATTATCTTCATTTCAGAGATAGTAAATATAAAAAGTCTAAAGAAAAAAAGATTAGGGAAAAAAACACAAAGGAACAGAATTTGTCAATATGTGTTAAAAATTTTCTTTTGGTTGAGTCCATAAAACTAAAAATTTAAACAGAAAACAAAAACAAAAAACTCTGCTTAAAAAATACCAAGCACTTCTCAGGAATTAAAGACCAAAGACTGTGGAAATGTGTTCCAGCTCTGACTCTTAGGTACAAAATTTCTTTCAGACAACGTATTAGAGAAAATGGTTTCTGGAACACGCATCCTTCTGGATGGGGCTGGGGCCAAGTTCCCCAGGCCCCACTGGGTGGGTTCTGAGGTCACGGCCACCCTCCCGTGCCTCTCTTCCCTAGACAGCATGAGGCGAAGAGGACGCTGATCCTGAGAGCTCCTGGCCCAGCTCTCGGCCGGGACCGGCTCTGGCCGGGGGGCTCCCCTGGCAGGGGTCCATCTGTCCAGCCTGGGCCCGTCTGCCCGCTGTCACACTGAAGCCAGGCCCCACCAAAGCGAAGTCCAGAAAACATACACGGGGTCTGTGTGGCCGGACACCAGGCTCGCCAGGCCAGGTGTCGTTTCCAGACGCTGCCCAGGTAGCCAGGCCCTGGCTGGCCTAGACCTGGTCCAAGCTGCCTTCCCTTCAAGACCAGAAGACAGCTGTGACGGTGATGAGCAGTGTTCTTGACAAGACAGCATTACAGGGATTCAGAGGGGCTGCTCGTGCAGCGCGCACGCAGACCCTCCCTCTGGGCGAGAATGGCCGCCTGAGCGGGGCCTGCCCCAGAGCCGGCAGCCTCTGAGACAGCTCCTCTGCAGAGGCAGGGCTAGGCTTCGGGCTGGGCTGGGCTCCTCACTCGCTCTGGCTGCAGCTCTGGGCTGAGACATTCATGGTCTTGGAGTCTCTCTTCAGATTCCCGCTCCCCGGGCCAGGAGCATGCAGTCTCCAGGCCCTGCCGCCCTCGCCACTGTGAGCAGGCTTGCAGAGGCCCCTGCCCCACCCCGTCGTGCCCCAGCACTGCCAGGAGCAGGCCCCACACCCAGGGAGTGCAGAACACGGGCAGCCAACTACTGGGCCCGCGGCGCGCACTCGGGCGCTGCAGAGGGCGAGGCCTCTGGGCGCCCTTCCTTTGCTAAGCTGTTCCTCGTCTTTGGCCGAGGCGGGTTCTGCTGCCACGTGGGGCTGTCTCTGGCTGCGCTGGGTGGGGGCTGCTCTCCAGTTAACAGGTGCAGGAGCCGCGGCGCACGGGCTCAGCTGCAGCACGTGGGGGCTTGCTGGGCCACGGAGAGAGCCCACGTCCTCTGCACTGCAAGGCAGATTTTAACCACTGGACCACCAGGAACACCCCGGGCTCCCTTCTTAAAGGTGGGCCTTGGGGACTGGGTGGGAGGTGCCAGTGTGGCTCCAAGAAAAGGTTTGGGCCAGAAAGAAAGGACAGACTTCACTTTCAGAGGCCTGGGTTCCTGTCCTGTCTGTGGCCAGGGGCACCCCATGCTGTCATCCTGCTTCCTCATCTGAAAAGTGAACTCACAACACACAGCTCGGGAGCTCACATGGGACGGAAGCCAACCCAGGCTGTGTCGCTGAGGGCTGGCCCACCCGATCTTTCCTTTGCCCACTCCAGCCACACCACCAAGTCACACCCATGGGAACCCCAGTTACCACGGGAAGCCCTCCCATGCAGAAACAGGGTAACTGCTGGAGTGAAATCAAGCCACTCCGAGTGTTTCCCTCAGGAGGCACAGGGCGCCCTCCTCGCCACCTCGACGGGCGACGCGACGGGTGACGCGGCCCTGGAGACACCAAGGAGCCTGGGGTTCGGGTACCTGATGACGCAGTTGCCCCGGTTGGACGCGAAGATGACGATGGGCGCGATGGAGGACTCGAGCGCGCGGTGCAGGTAGGTGAAGCACTCGATGTCCAGCATGTGCACCTCGTCCACGAACAGCACGCCCGGGACCAGCTCGGCCACGCCCTGGTCGATGTACTTGTTCACCACCTTGTTGATCTCCCCCCGGAGCTTATCTAGGGGGCGACAGGCAGCGTCAGTGCCGAGGGGAGGCGACCGCCTTTCTCGATCTCCCCCTGGAGCTTATCTAGGGGGCGGCGGGGGCGACAGGCAGCGTCAGTGCCGTGGGGAGGCGACCGCCTTTCTCGATCTCCCCCCGGAGTTTATCTAGGGGGCGACGGGGGCGACAGGCAGCGTCAGTGCTGTGGGAAGGCGACCGCCTTTCTCGATCTCCCCCCGGAGTTTATCTAGGAGGCGATGACGGTGACAGGCAGCTCAGTGCCGTGGGGAGGCGACCACCTTTCTCCATCTCCCCCCGGAGTTTATCTAGGAGGCGACGAGGGTGACAGGCAGCTCAGTGCCCCGGGGAGGCGACCGCCTTTCTCGTCACTGCCTCCGAGTCCCACCCAGGCCCAAGTTTAGCGCTGGGCTTGAGTGTGAGCTGTGTGACCCCACATCAGGCTACAACCCCACTGCAGGCTTCCGTTTCATCTGAAAATAGCGCTAATGTTCCCTAAACGCCAGAACACTGGCACGCCCCCTGACCTTGTGCTAGCTTGTAAACGCTCGTCTCCACCAGGGCGCACACCCCTGGTCTGCTCTGTCACACTCCCCACCAGGCCTTATTATCTCTCACCAGCGCCTGGAAGATGGCCAGTTCCATACGCAAACTCCCCTGTGCTACACTGAGTAAATGGCCCTTTCTCGTGGCCTGTGTGACAAAGCTTTGGTTAATTAACTTTCAATCAAGCGCCTAGAAGGAATAGGGTGCGTTCAGAATCCTCTCTGGAGGAAAACCTGTGAAGAATGACAAGGTCTGAGGAGAGGCCCCATCTCAGAGCTCAAAGAGGGACGAGCATCTCAAAAGCTGAATAACTGTCCAAGGTCACGGCTGTCATTCTCCAAACCAGCACCTGCGCCACCAGCAGGAGGGGCAGCCCACACACCCCACACCTTCCACCACAGCTAGGAGGCGGCGCCGGAGAGGCCGTTTACGATACGGACACTGCTCGGGGGGTTCACATCGTGCCACTGGCTGAAATTTGAAAGAAAATAGCTGTAACGTTGACAGTTTTCAAGTAACAAAGCTATCTGTGGCAATTAGAAAAAAGAGGAGCATACAGTTAGCGAGAGGAGCAGGTAAATCAGAGGCCCAAAGGGGCAGCCAGCCTGTGGCCTCACCCGGGGAGGCAGGCCGGGGCCCCCGGGGCGAGTGGGCAGCGCGCTGCAGGCGGGACGCGCCCGTGGCTGCCTGCCGCCTCCTCGGGATGCGCGCGCGGACGGCGCGGTCCCCGCTGTCGGGAGGGGCAGGGCCCCACGCACAGCCAGGCTCAGGCCCCAGCACTGCGTCTCGCCTCACCTGTGATCTCCGTCTTCTTGGGCTTCATGAGCTGGCCCATCATGGACAGGATGTCTTGTCCCCCCTGCACAAGAAAAGGCTCAGGAGTCAGCCTCGCCTCCTAAGGCAGCTGCGAACGCCTCACCACCACCTCCCCCAGGGGCCCTCATCGACTGACCAACTCAGCAGGGGTCCTGAGGAGCAGAGACCCCCGGCTCCTGCACTGGAAACCTGAGGAGCTTCTCAGCTCAGGACTCTGAGAGGCTCCCCCACCTGCCAGAATCCAGCAGAACCCCCGTCCCAGCAACGTCTCTTCCCGGTCCCGAATGCCTGCCTGACTCCACAGGACTGCCACCCCTTCCCTGGGCACCTGACTCTCCAGGACTCACTTTGAGCCCCCCTGCCGGGAATCACATCCTGCTTCCCAGGAAGCTCCAAGCCTGTCCCGCTGCCCCAGCCCTGTGGGGCGGCATCGACTCTGGGCCTACATCCTCTCACCAGGCCTAGCGACCAGAGCTGCTCAGGGTCTGGAGCCTGACGGTGCAGCAGGCCGCCCCACGGCAGGCTCTCCAGCTGCCAGCGCCTCTGTGCAGGCAGCCAGAAGCCAGCTCTCCACGGCCCCCTGGGGCTGCCAGGCCCCACCAGGCACACAGGTGATCCCTGGACGCACAGCAGTGAAAGGTGGCAGATGTTTCCTGACACGGAGGACATCTGATCCCCAGAGCAAACCGCCAGGTAGGAAATAGTAAGCCTTCTTCTCAGAGGAGGAAAGAGAAAATCAGAGGGCCCTAAATCATAGAAAACCTGAAGGCTCAAAGTGACCGTTAGCTGAGCCAGTCAGTGCCGGAGCCACACAGGCCCTGAGCTGACTCGGGAGGCGGCCCCCACGGCTGGTCTGGGGCCGCCGCTGCACAGACCACGCAGAGGTTCTTCAGCAGTCTCTTGGCCAAGGCTCCAAGGGACAAAACACCCATGGGTCAGATTTCAGGTTAGAAAGCCTGTTCCTTGCTAGCGGGGATAGCCTCTTTTATGACAAAGAGGAAACCAGACCCAAAGACCACCAGCGGGGAAAGAGTCAGTCCTCTGAAGCGCACATTCCCCAGAGACGGCAGAAAGTCATCCCGCGCTTCCCCGTGCTTTATTAGTCAGGACACAAGCATCCGTCTTCTGCTCACATGAGGAGCAGGGGCAGCTCCAGCTCAAAGCTGCAAGACTAGGGGTTCTGCTGGGCAGGGGGAGACCACTTTGTGAGGCTCTCTGAAGCCCTGCAAAGGGCTCAAAGAGCACGCCTGCCCCCACCATTCGCACCCAGAGCGCCCCAGGCCGGAGCCAGAGCTGGAGGGAAGCCAGGGGGAGCTGGCAGCCCAGGCCGGAGGCTGGGCGGGGAGGCAGCCCTGTGCAGGAAGCCACCTGTGACTCGAGCATCTGAACTGGAACGAAGGAGCCCCTCGTCGCTCGAGGCGATGTTAACTGCTGAACATTACAGGCGGAAAAGGACTGTCTGCCCTCAGAAGCGGCAAGACGGACAGCTTGTCCAGGAGCTCCCAGCGCACAGAAGGGCCCCGCGCCAGCAGGGCCGGCGGCGGCTGCCCAGCAGGACCTGGGAGGCAGTACCTGGGGCCGCGCGTTGGCCACGTCCAAGTCGTGCAGAGTGACGTCCTGGATGATCTCCTTCTTCTTGTGCACGTCCCCCTTGGGCAGGGGGACGTACTCTTCAGCTTCAAGGTCAAATTCTGTGGCATAGGTGTCACACCTGCCCTGCCTCTACAGAGAGAGAGAGAAGCCTGAGTGCCTGGTGAGGCCACTGCCAAGTCCCCACGCCACTCAGAGCGAGATAAAAGTCTCCAGTCCTACTGCGGCCAACAGCCGCCTTGACCAACTCCAAACGTGGCCTGGCCCCTGCTGCCAAGAGAAGGCGCCATCTGCTCATCGCTGGGCTCCAAAAACCCAGCTGAGGAGGACACCCGACACTTTCTCCCAGCATCTCCCCTGTTTTAACTGCATGCAGTTCCCGATAAAGGGCAAATCCAGTAGATTAACTGGAGACGGAGGGGCTGCTCAGACTCTTCTGTAGGTGGGTGATTTAGTGCACGATATGAAGCATTGTGCTCATCCATTAAACAGCGAGGAGCTCTGTACAGGACCCTGGAAATCAGATACTCATGCAGCATTCCTTTCCACATGCATATATCTCGGGAAGAAAATACCAAAGAGATAAAAGGAAGATTAAATACCCTGCACATTTCAATTTGGAAATGACTACCGCTATTTCACCTCCTCACTGTTCTCCCCTTTCAAACAGGTTTCAGTGCTTTTCTAACAGACTGTCTGTTTTCGTCCTGAGAAGGTTGAAGAGTGCAGACAAAGGGAAAGCAAACCTGACTGAACATAAAGGGTCAGCAGACCCAGCGCCCCTCCCATCCCCCAGACCCCAAGGAGGAGAGGCCGCTCCGCCCGCTCCCCCTGCGGCCTCACCTTCACGGCCCCACTGTTGGCTTCGATGTAAATCACATCTCCAGCCTCTACGCGCTCTTTCTGCAAACTTTCAAAAATGCTGGGGTCCAGCTTAAAAAAAGAAAAAACAGTGAGCCAGGGAACTATAATGCACATATTATATATATAATACACATATTCGGACATACTGTAAGGCAGCTTCCCCTGTGAGAGCTGAGGCAGTCAGTGACCACATGGAGAAAGAGTGTGTGCGTGAGGGTGTGTGAGGCGGGCTCTAGAGCCGTTGTGTCCCAGAGAGCAGGCAGGAGGGGGCACAGAGGGAGACCTAAGCTCCTCCTTCCTTTTACTGCAGAGGCTGCAAACCGGCAGACACAGCCCTAGCCGCTTCCAGGCGGGGCCGCGCTGTCTCAGGGCCACAGGCCCTGATACCCCCTCCTGGGGCTGCTCTCCCTGCCGCAGCCCGGCCCTCCCCGCCTCGGGCGGGGGCGGCAGTTTCTGCCCCAGAGGCAGGGACAGAACCTGTTTGCTCTCCACGACTGCCCGTCGGCAGGCCTGTGGTGTAGACAAGGCTCTCTGAGCTTCACTTTCTTCACCACATGACAGCACATCACAGACGCGGTTCATTCAAAGGAAACATAGAACCAGGGTCTCTCTGAAGCCAGTGGATTCAGATCCCAGCGTCTGCTCCTTGGGCCCAACTGCGTCTATCTCCAGAAGGAAAAGCAGCACATCTGGGGAAGCTGCCTTCTCCAGATCGTCCAGACTCAGGCCACCTCGGCGACCGATATTCTGGGAGAGCATCGTTTGTGAGGAGTCTTTATTTAGCAATGTTTCTCTCTGTTAAACTTCAAGTGGAGCGATCACTCTCAACTCTCAAAATTAGAATAAAAACTTACCAGGACTCAGGAGGAAAACCATACGTAAAAGAACACATGTTGTATGATTCTATCTTCATGAAGTGTTCAGAAAAGGCAAAATACGGAAACAAAGTAGACGTGGTTGCCAGGGCCTGGGGTGGGAATGGGGAGTTACTGCAAACAGGCATGAGCTTTCTTTCTGGGGTGATGAAAATATTATATAAGATTGGATAGTGACGGTAGCTATACCACTCTGCAAACCGATCAAAATTCCTTGAGTTGTGCACTTAAAACGGGTGAATTTTACTTAAAATGAGACCTCAATGAAGTTGCTACAAACAGTAACCACAGGAGCCCAGGGTCCACCCTCCTGGACCACTGCCGTGGCCGAGGCTGGTGTGTGGCGGGCCCCTAACGTGGGGCTGGGCGAGGGTGGCCGTCCATAACGGCAGAGGCTTGTCCTTCACACTGAAACATCCATCTCTCCAAGCAGCTTGCACAGATGCTCAATGTGGCAGGAAGTACTCATTTTGAAAGCAGAACATTCATCCTCTTGTTATTCTCTTACAGAAACTGTGCCGAACAGCTTCATGGACACGGAGACCTGCACTGTATGCCTCATGCTGTCTGCCCCGTGCTGGATGGCACACGCTCTTTTTTTCTTTTTTTGGCATCAAGCATTTTTGTATCAGTTAATTTCCCAAATGAACTGACTGAAGATGTAATTACTGGAAAGGTGGCAGATCCTGCTAAGAAATGTAATTAATACAGAATGGGAGAGATGAGGGGAGGCTTAAGAGAGATGCTTGCAGAGGCAAGCTCCTGAGACGGGAACCCTGTTAGGACAAAGAGGAATGGCGCTCTGGAGAGGCGACGTTTTTATGGTCTCCATAAAGCAGTGACCAAGAGACCAGCGTACAAAACCAAAGAACGATAAAATCGCAGAGGAAGGCAAAGATGGAGACATTATATGGCCAACCTACTGCAGTCTACGGGTAGGGACACGGAGCCCCCGAGAGCTCAACTGGCGCCTAAAGGCCCCACAGCGAGCGGCAGCGCAGACGGCAGTCGGCAGGACTCGGAGAGTCCGCCCCTCCGCTAACTAGCTGCGCGGTCCCAGGACAAACGCTTAACCTCCTCGTGCGCCTCAGAGCTCTTTTATCTGTAAAATAAGGGAAATTACACACACACACAGATTTGCTGATGCACTCAGCCCTGGGCTTGACACATACGATAAATAAGTGCTGAGAAGAAAAGGTTGCTCCTTATTATTAATAAGGCAAGGCCACAGTCAGATCGCTCCATTTCACAGCGTCAACAGCTGCCACTCCCACCGGCCTGCGGCGTCCCACGCTCTGAGTCACTTCCCACCTTCAGACTCGGTCATCATCTTATACCAGAGTCTCCTCAAGGCTTACGGGACGGGGGTGGGAGGTCACCCAGGACCGGCTCCACTGCCGCCCCACGCCCTCCACAGAGCCCTGGGCCTCTGCGGCACCGCCGGCAAAGCCACCTCGGCCTCAGGTCCCCACACACAGAAGGGGCTGCAGCCGGCCCCGCACCGGGCCCCTCGGGACCGCGCTGCCACGGCTCTTCAGCCCGCCAGACCGCTCAGGGCTGCTTCTCCTGCGAGCACCAGCCCTGGAACCAGCCGTCAGCAGCCAGGCCCGAGACACGTGGTTCCCTGGCGGGACGCAGGATGCACCACACAGCTCAGGTCCAAACACACACAGTCTCCTCGGCATCAACAAGGAGGAGCCATCCTCACTGAGCCGTCTGTGCGCCAGTCCTGCCCACAGGCGCCATCTGCTGCCCCTGCACAGACGCGCTCTCACAGGGAGGTGCCTCAGCAGAGCGGCGCCCACAGGCGCGTACTCACCTTCAGCTGCTTGGTCCCCTTGGCCGTCTTGAGCCCTATGATCACGTGGCTGATGGTCTTGCCGTATCCCCCCATGGGATTCTCCGTCTCACACGGGGTGAGCTCCGTGACCTCACCTTCATACACCTCCTTGGTCTCCTTTATCCGAAGCCCTGGAAGAGAGAGTGACAGAACAAACCGTGGTGAGAAACAACGTCCTCTGACTTTTTCAACAGTCTTTTTAGCCATAGAACCTCCACGTCATAAGAATCAACGCGTCAGCCTCGCTCACAGTCCTGGGGAGGGAAGCACAGACAGACGCAGCCCAGGGGTGCGGTGGAGGGCCCGTCCCTCTCCAGGACCCCTTTCCCCCGGCCACACTACAGGGCCAACTCACTGACAGCGTTCCCCACGGACCCGCCCTGTCCCTCCCCTTCCAGGCAGCATGTGCCTACAGGCCCCTCACTCCCGTGTGCCCGCCCTTGAGCATGGCCTCCCCCGTCGCTATCTGGTTCACACTCCACCCAGAGGTAAAGCAGAAACCTAAGGGAAACACAGAGACGCCCGGCGACTAATGCAGACTCTGCTGCCGCCGCTGAGCCGCTTCAGCCGCGTCCGACCCTGCGCGACCCCACAGACGGCAGCCCACCAGGCTCCCCGTCCCTGGGGTTCTCCAGGCGAGAGCGCTGGAGTGCATTGCCATTTCCTTCTCCAAGGCATGAAAGGGGAAAGTGAAAGTGAAGTCGCTCAGTCGTGTCCGACCTTCAGCAACCCCAGGGACTGCAGCCCACCAGGCTCCCCCGTCCCTGGGATTCTCCAGGCAAGAGCGCTGGAGTGGGCGCCGTCGCCTTCTCCTAACACAGACCTTTATTTGTACCCTAATCGCACAGTAACTCTACAAAGAAGCACACTATGACACTTACGGGACAACTTGCAACCTAAACGCTAACTGCACACGTGCTGATATTTAAGGATTTATTGTTAATTTCCTCTAGGGGTGAAAATGGCATTCTTAAGTCCTTATTTTCCAGAGATACACACAAATATTTACAGGTCAGAAAGCAGGCTTGCAATCAGATGGGGCTACGGGGAGCCTTCCTACCACTTGACTAGTTTTCTTGGATACTTGATAGTTTACAAAATAAAAATTTTAATGAAAGAAACACAATGAAATGCTACTTTACACCCTCCAGAGTCACTGAGATTGAAGAGCTGGGCGACACCGAGAGCTGGTGAGGGTGCAGGCCACTGCTGGTGGGACCGTGGGTGGGTCTAGAAGTAATGTGGGGTTTGTCACCTCCTAAAGTTGAACACATGAATACCTGTGACCCTCCAATTCAACCCCAAGGTTTATACTCTCCAGGCTGCAGTGCACGTGTGCGCGCAGGAACACAGCCAGCAATGGCCACGCAGCATCATTCTTTCTCGCCAAACACTGGCAACGCTTCCCCACGCCTGCCGGCAGTGGAAGAGCCACCTGCCCTGTGATGTGTTCATACCAAAAAATATCATGGAGCAACGGGAAACGATCATGGCTACTCGCAACACAGGGATGAATCTCAGAAGCGGAAGGAGAGCTGCCCCTATACGGATGCTCTGGGGCACTGGCGACCATCTCTCTCTTGACTGGAAGCTGGTTTCATGGCTTTTCAACTTAAAACAACCCACCGAGACACACACCGATGCTCCGTGCGCTCTTCTGGATGTGTGCACCCAACTACCAAGTCACTTTAAAAACACATGAAGAAGAGCGTCCAAGTAAATGACAGGGCTGCCCTTGCGACTCAGCTGGTGAAGAATCTCCCTGTGACGCAGGAAACCTGGGTTGGATCCCTGGGACGGGAAGATCCCCGGGTCGGGAAGATCCCCTGGAGAAGGGAGAGGCTCCCCACTCCAGTATTCTGACCTGGAGAATTCCGTGGACTGGATAGTCCATGGAGCCGCAAAGAGTTGGACACGAGTGAGCGGCTTTGACTTCACTTCAAGTAGATAACAGCAGCAGGACCAGGCAGAGGAAGAGCACTGCCGGGTGAGGCCGAGAGTGCAGCTGCAGCCTCCACGGCGTCCCGTCACACGCTCACGTGCAGACTCGCCTGACCCCACCCTGGCTGCACTCCGGGTGTCAGGGGTCGGGCCCTGTCATCTCCATGAGTCTAAAGCTCCCCAGACGACCACAGCGCACAAGCTCGGCTAGACGCGCGTCTCCAGAACGAGCCAAGAGCTCTGCCCTGCTCGCGGCGCGGCGGCACCAGCCGGTGAGGACGGGAAGCCCTGTGGTGGCCGGCGCCTCACCGTCAGCTTCTCTGTCCTGACAGAAAGACCCCACGGGCCTGTGGCGCCACAGACGCTCAGGCACTTCCCACTTCCAAACCCAGCATTATCACTGGGTTGTTTTCCTTCTTTGCCCAGAAACCCAATCAGGACAAAGACTCAGAATTAGAGCTAAGGAATAGTTTTACCCTCCTTCATTCGACCTGACCGACTACAAACGGAAGTCTTAGAGTAGCCCCAAAGGAGAGGCTGAACTCCCTTTCTACCACACCTAACGCCTAGTTCCTAAGAATGAAGACAAAAGTCTTCCAAACGACATGAACGCACCAGAAGATTGTGACAACGTGGAAATTTCTATACTTTTAAAATGAACTTTGATTTTTTTTAAAATCAAAACTTATAGCCCACAGAGACAAGCTCCTTCAAATGGAAGGCTTCCTTCTATTTCCTGGCAGACAACGGTGACACGAGGTTCCCGAGTGGGGAAGAAAGGCATTCCCGTCTCTCACCAGCCCTGCATTTGTTTAGAAGCTGCTCTGTGCTGACAAGCAGGCAGGGGGTGTGTGGACGGACAATGAGACCGGCTGTCAGCCAGGAAAGGGGCCGGGCTGGCGCGCGCTCTGGCAACGACATCGTGAACGACACAGGTTTCATCTGCTGGCTCAGGTTTCTAAACCCCTGACAGGGATCTTCATCACGCCAAGGAAGCGGCACAGACTCCTTGCCTTTTATTTCTGGTCAGCTTACCGCTTCCTCCCCGCCCCCCTGCCACTTCACAGGAACTCAAAGGCAGAGGAAGAGGCATAGGGCTCCCTTCTGAAGGCAGTCAACGGCCTGCCTTTCTGTCCTGTGGCAGGATCAAGAAATTCCTCTTCGCCTTGCTGCCATCACAAGAATCGCATTGTCCCCTCACCTCAAAAACGGCAAACCGCTAGACAGATGCTCAGGAAATTCATCTTCATCTTCTTCAAATCTTAAGGCGTTTAAATTAACTTAGAGCAGTTCAGACACACGCAGTCGTGTAAAGGTGAGCTTTGTCATCGCTTACCAATTTCAGAAAATAACTTTCTAAATAAATAAAAATATATTTTAAAAGTACTCAGATAGCTGGAACTGATTGTAACATCTCACTTTTTATCTCATCAGCTACTGAGTTAAATAACATCTCTGGCACATGTTCCTCAAATTCTTGAAAAGTACTCAGGAAGAAGTTAAACCAGAAAGACGGTCTTGTGAGCCATTTCCACTGTTATTCCAGAGAGAGCACAACATGTAATAACAGGAACTGAACCTTACAAAGACAAAAGCTGTAAGGAAGCGAGACGCAGCGCCTAAAGTGAGCTCCGCGCAGAGAAAGTTTATACGGGGGCAAAGCTAAGCCCCACGGCCCAGGACACACACAGGTGTACAGGGCGGCGACCGCTCAGACGCCACTGCCACGGCACTCACGCCCTGCGGGGACGCGTGGGAGGTGAGGGGCTCCACCTGGGAGAGCGTGAGCCACGTCCGACGCGCTGTGCCCTGAGCTGAATGGCGGCTGCGTGAGCATCCACTTCATTACCGTTAAAATATAGGTATTTTCACACTTTCCTATGTGTATATTTCAATTAAAATAGGTACATAAAAATTCCAGTGTTTCAGGGTAAAAAACTATTTTCAGTCAGAGTATTTTGCAGTTTGAAAAAATCCAGAACTTAGCCTGCTTTGCTGGGACCCCCATGGCTGTGCAGGAATGAAAGCTTTTCTCATTTTACAGGACATATCCTAATTTCCAAACACTGGCAACTCATTCGAGAGTTATTAAAAAGCACTGTGTAAACCAAACGACGTCTACCGGTCAGACGCGGAGCTGAGATGCAGAAGCCTCTGTCTCCTTCCACCTGCTCCAAAGTGCACCCTCCTCTCATTCAGAGAAACAGCGCTGAGCGGCCCCCGCCACGGGCCGGGAACGAGGGCGCCACTGAGGGGGACGGTCCGCTGCGCCCAGTGACATTCAACAGGCCCTCCTTCCACACTTCCCCTCCACTGAAAACGGCAGCACCCGGCAAGCACCCGCACTTCCTCTCTCTTTCAGCCCCACGTCTAATCTTTCAGGAAATGTCATCGCTCCACCATCCAACTGGACCCAGAATCCAGCCATTTCTTTCCACCTCTACCAGGCTGGTCCACACCGCACCACCTCTCGCTCAGACCCCTCATCAGCTCCTTGCTTCCGCTCTCACTCTCCATCCCAGCCAGAGGGATTCTCGTGAACCCCAAACCACTCTTCACCTGCTTCTCTTTTCACTCAGCAAAATTTGCAAAAGCCCTATTCAACGTACCCTTAAACTAGATGCTAGACTCTTGAGGAAAGAATTCTGGGCTTAGACAAACCCGTTCTTTCTTAAGCTTTGAAGAAAACTTCCTTGAAGTTTTCTAGTAAATGTCCCTCTTGAGAATACTTACCTTGCTTTGACAACCGAAGGGACTCCACAGGGACACGGGTGCTCTGACAAGTGTTCATCACCCATCACTCAACAAGTGCATCCCAGAGACGAATGCAGGTCTGAGGGAGAGTAGACTTCCCCGACCCAGACCGCCGGCACGGGACCAGGAGAAGGCCCCGGAGGCCCTGGCTGGAATGAGGGGCATTTCGGAAGGGCCGCTGCTCTCTGCCCGCTGCGTGGAGTCAGGGCAGACCCAGGCCAGACAGGCGCAGGCTCGGACCATGGCTCTGCTGCTACTCACTAGGAAGACCTCCACAGGCAAGCTATTTACCTTTAGGAGCCTCTGTACTGTCAGATGCAAAATGCAGAGAACTCCCGCTTGGGCAGTAAAAGGCCATGGTCAGCCGAGGGCCTGACACGTTACGAGCCTTCAGCGTGGGAGTGCAGGCCCTGCGAGGCGGCACCACTGCCTCAGAGCCCTGCAGCCCCGCACGGCTCCTGCTCACTGGCCGGCTGGGCGTGCAGGCCCGGCGCCCCGACAGCACGACACAGAGCTGCTGGCTTGCGCCCAAAGCCGCTTCGGTGGCCTGTCATCTCCGAACGCACGAGAAGGCTGCCAAGAGAATCGACTCTGTCAGATGAAACCCCAAACCACAGCTGGGGCCTGCGTTTGCTGGCTGCTAAAGCACCTTCTAGAAAAACTGGGGTTTTGTTTCATTTGCAAAGATAACACTGATGGTGCCAACAGAAAAAGAGCAGCGCCGCAAACACGAGTCCTAGAGGCGTTTTCGCCAGGCGGAGGCAGGTGAGGACAGGCCTCGGCGGGCGCGGGCGGGTACTCACCAATGGCCCTGCGGAAGTTCTCCATCAGCACTTCCGTCTTCTTGATCTCCGTGGAGTACACTTCGCTCCCCACCATCGGGCAGAAAGGGACCTTGCTCCCCAGCTCCTGAGCGATAGCCAGAGCTAGGGCTGTCTACACAGAAAACAGAGGAAATGCACTGTTTCACATTCTTGAGATACAGTAATTCAGGAGCACATGCTATAAGCAGAAACTATTAACCAGGAACTGGAATTCTAGTCCTTTCAGTTCCGATACTGCTTGCACGGTTCACAGTAAACACTGATGACTCCTACAGTCGATTTCTGACGTGAGCGGCACCTCCAGCAGGCCCTGTCATCACAATGGCGGGCACGACTGAGGCGCGGCCAGCGCAGGCCCAGCCCCCAGGGCTGCACACGCCCCTCCCGCTCACCGCCTGAGCTGGACACCACTACCCTCCCCACTTCACAAATGAGGAAGCTGAGACACAGATTAAATAGCTCGTCCTCGGTACCATAGTCTAGAAGATGGCAGAGTGGAGCCTCAAAGTCTGGCAGCAGGGTTCCAGAGATCACGTTCCCATCAGAATCAGCAGAGGCTTCCAGAACTGTTCCCTCGATGTCAACGCGCGGTTCTGGCCGCGTCGCAGGAGAGCCGCTCTGCTGGGCCTCTGAGATGCTGCTTTCTACCTTTACAGACTCAGGAAGCCATCAGCGACAACCCCTCCGAAATCAGCAATCAGGGAACAAACGACTGGACGCTCACTGTATGCTGAGTGGCCCACAAATCGGGAAGAACGACACCCAGGCTGGGATTCTAAGGCTACGAGCTGGTAAAGTCACACTTGAACGTGCCCACATAAACTACGAAATGACTTTCACTAAAATAACTACAGCTGCTGAAGACAAAGACTTAACAGACACATGCTCAGACACCAAGCACAGAGAGCCAGAGCCTTAGACGCTCTTTCAGCTTCCCTCAGCTCTGACACAAAAGCCCAGGCAAGGCTAGCTCCCAAGGTGCACGGGCTGAGACAAGCAGCTTGCTGCTAAAGAGTGACGCGGATCTCTGAGACAGCTTTAAAACTGGCCCGGTGAAAACTCCTCTCCTGCTCCCTGCTGATGGCTTAGTCTTCAGCGTGACCCTGAGCACACGGGACAGCCACGTGCCTGCCTGCCTTTTTCATCAGTCAAACCGAAACCCTGGGTGGGCCACTACGGCAAGCTGACTGCCCACAGACTGCTCCTACTTGGCTGCAGAGCCTCAGGTGTACTTTTCGACTCAGTTGTCGCCCATGCTTGAATGTAGGGAACCACAGAAAAATACGGTTATGTAGCTTCTTCCGAGAAGCAAGCAGCTCTGGCCACAGCGGGCCCCATGACCACACGGCCGCACTGAGGGCAGACACCCAGGCAGCTGCTCCCCGGCGAGGGCTGGCACCAGCTCCTGGGCACTTCACTCAGCCCCACTGCCCAGGCGAGCAGGCGCCTGAGCTTGGGCCCTCGAGGCCGACGTCTCTGGAGCCGTGCTCTCCGCATCCTGAGGATGAAGGGAAACCTCTAGAGCAGGGCAGCAAGGCAGCAGCACGCTCAGCCGGGGCCCCCGCGGGAAGAGCCGCAGGCCGGCCAGGCCCACCTTCCGTCCACACTGCTCACCTTCCCAGGCACGCCTCTTTCTCCTCCCCCAGCGCTTCAGGCCCCGGCTCCCCTCCCTCAGGTGTGGACTCGGAGACAGTGCCACGCCTGATGCACGGCAGACCCCACAGCAGCAAATACAGAAGAGACGGCCGAGGTATTCCTGTGACAGTGAGAGCTGCGTGGTTAAGAAACGCCTCGGGGGCGTCCAGTTGCTTCCATTTAAAGGCTCTCAGAAGGATGGCATAAGACGTGGCTACTGTACGGACTGTACCTGCACCTGCTATACAGGAAGCAGTGACTTGCACGAAGACTGCGTGACGTGAACTGAGAACTTCCAGATGTTTAAGCTGGATTCAGAAAAAGCAGAGGAACCAGAGATCAAATTGCCAACATCCGCTGGATCACAGAAAAGCAAGAGAGTTCCGGGAAAACTCTACTTCTGCTTCATTGACTACGCTAAAGCCTGTGACTGTGTGGACCACAACAAACTGGAAAATTCTCAAAGAGATGGGAATACCAGACCACCTCACCTGCTTCCTGAGAAATCTGTACACGTGTCAAGAAGCAACAGTTAGAACCAAACATGAACAATGGACTGGTTCCAAACCGGGAAAGGAGTATGTCAAGGCTGTATATTGCCACCCTGCTTATTTAATTCCTATGAAGGGTACATCATGTGAAAGGCTGGGCTGGATGAAGCACAAGCTGGAATCAAGATTGCTGGGAGAAATATCAATCACCTCAGATTTGCAGATGACACCACCCTTATGGCAGAAAGTGAAGAGGAACTGAAGAGCCTTTTGATGAAAGTGAAAGAGGAGAGTGAAAAAGCTGGCTTAAAGCTCAACACTCAGAAAACGAAGATCATGGCATCTGGTCCCATCACTTCATGGGAAATAGATGGGGAAACAGTGGAAACAGCGAGAGACTTTATTTTCTTGGGCTCCAAAATCACTGCAGATGGTGACTGCAGCCATGAAATTAAAAGACGCTTACTCCTGGGAAGGAAGGCTGTGATAAGCATCATCAGCACATTAAGAAGCAGAGACGTTACTTTGCCAGCAAAGGTCAGTCTAGTCAAGGCTACGGTTTTTGCAGTAGTCATGTACGGATGTGAGAGTTGGACTATGAAGAAAGCTGAGAGCGGAAGAATTGAGCTTTTCAACTGTGGTGTTGGAGGAGACTCTTGAGAGTCCCTTAGACTGCAAGGAGATCAAAACAGTCCATCCTAAAGGAAAACAGTCCTGGTTATTCATTGGAAGAACTGATTCTGAAGTTGAAGCTCCAATACTCTGGCCACCTGATGCAAAGAAATGGCTCATTGGAAAAAGACCTTAATGCTAGGAACGATTGAAGGCAGGAGAAGGGGACAACAGAGGATGAGATGGTTGGATGGCATCACCGACGCAATGGATGTTGAGCCCACTGAGTCCAGGAGTTGGTGATGGGCAGGAAGCCTGGCATGCTGCAGTCCATGGGGTCACAAGAGTCGGACACGACTGAGCGACTGAACTGACTGACTGACTTGCACAAGAGATCCCGCTGAACCCTCCCAGCCAGCCCATGTACTTGATGGTCTAGCTCACGTTTTATGGATTTAGAAACTGAAAGTCAGAAATTTCCAACTCACTGAAAGTCAGTTAGCAAGCGTCAGGGCCAGAATGCAAACCCCAATCTCCAGGTCCTACTTCTGCATGACCACCCCCACACAAGTGGCACAAAGAGGTTGTTGCCAAAAGATTAGAAAGTCAACTTTATTTTCAATCTCATATGAACACCTTTTTCTAAAACCCAAACACAAAGCCCCATTATTGAGTGTGCAGCCTTAAGAGGGGAATGGCCACATTCTGAACAAGCACCACACTCCTGCCGGCTACTCAGTTAAGCTGCCTAAACCCTGGGGCCCATGGGCACACAGTAACGCAGGAGAGTCACCACATGCCTTGAACGTGTGGAGAGGGACAGGTGCTGAGAGCCTCTGGGATCTCCCAGAGGGAAAACGGTACGATGTTACCAAAGCACCAAGGACCCACGGTTCCAGCAAACTGGCCGAGAGCGCCACCGCCTCTCCCTCCTGTCACAGAACATCCAGAGTGAGTAAACAGCAAGACAGATCCAGAGCGGAAGCTGCCACGCCCGGAGGGCTGCGCGTGTGGCAGATGCAGGAACCACGGGCACAAAGAGCTTCCAGGAGCACACGTCAGCAGGCGAGCTGAGCAGAGGGATCCTCTCCAAGGCCAGGGACAGGCGTGCCAGCCTCAGCGCAGCTCCGGCGGAGGAGGCCTCCCCAGCAGGCTCTCAGCGTCAGGAACGGACTCCACACGGCCCGACGGCCGGGAAACGCAAGCCACAGGGTTCCCATCACGCGCCCGGGGGTGGCGGCAGGCAGGGCTCCTCACGGGTCCTCTCAGGAAGCGCTGGCCCTAATCAGGAGGTCAGGGCGCCTCAGGTGTGATCAAGCACAAGTCCACAGGCAGACGCCGGATATAAAGTGAGTAAGAGATTGTTTCATGGACAAGAAACAAGAGACTATCAACAATAGCCAGATCTCGAAGAAATGAAAAATTTAAAAACAGGAGGAGGGAGAGGCTTCTTCATTACAAAAAAAGTAAAAACAACAACAACAACAAAAGCAAGCTAATATACGTATTAATGAGGAGGGCATGGCAACCCACTCCAGTATCCTTGCCTGGTGAATCCCCAGGCAGAGGGCTCTGGCGGCCGCAGTCCTTTCCGGGGTTGCAAAGAGCTGGACACAACCGAGCACCTGGACGCGGCACAGCCCGCATGTCTCAACAGAGGATGCGGAGGCCACCGTGCAGCCTCCAGCGTGCTGACTGATAAGGCAAAGACCACTGAAGAAGGCTACAGCCGTCGGGTGAAAGGACGTTCCTGACATCTCAGTGTCACTTCCCGGGAGGCTGTTTCAGAGCGAGCCAGCCCCCTCAAAGGAGAGCGCGGCGTGGGGCCAGCCTTCCGCGGTGAGGCAGGTTCCAGACGCAGGGCCGCCTGCGCAGCGCTCTGCCGAAGTGCTGGGTGTTTCAGACACAATCAGACAACCACTGCAGACACCGTGCAAGCAACTGTCCCGGACTTTTCAAAAATGTCAGCACTGCAAAAGGAATCGAAAGAATGCAGGGAAGGGTGGCTGCTCCCGATAAAAGAGACTAAAGAAACCACTGTGAATGCAACGCGAGGCGTGTGATAACTCAAGTCAGAAGGATAAAAAATGAAAACAAAATGAAAAGCACAAAGAATTGAAGAGCCAAAGACGGAAACGACTCACAGGTATTTTAATATGAACTAAACAGTAGCTAATACTATTAGCAACATTACGTTTCGTGGGTGGATAACAGTATCACGGCAAAGAAGGTCCTGGCACTTACTTTCAAATGGTTCAGAAGTAAAATACAGAAAACACAAATGTCACAAAATATTTACGATCAGTTCCCTACGAGCAGGGTACAGAGAGGTTCATCAAACTGTTCTTTCCACTCTTGTAGATTTCCAGTTTTTCAAAACGAAAAATATTCAACGGGCTGTACTGAAGAGCAGCTTTCTCAGAGGCTACAAGGCAGGCTGGAAGAGAGGTCTAAGGAGGCTCCCCAGAATGCCGCAGAGCCAAAGAAACAAAACAAACAAGAGGTTCAAGACTCGAGGGTAAACTGAGAGGCCTTGGTCTGGGCACTTCAGGCTGGAGAGCTCGCTGTGGGGGCCGGTCCATCTCTGCAGAACGCCCTGCAGGCCCCGTGGCCTCCACCCACAAGAGGCCAGCAGCACTCGCTGCCCCGCCAAGTGCAATGATCGAAAATGTCTCAGGACAGTGCCAAAGGGCCCCAGAGGGCAAAGGTGGTCCAGGCGGAGGACCTCTGCAGGGGAGCGTCACTCACTGGATTTCAGGGGAGGAAAGAGACCAAAGGCAGCATCTGAAGAAAAAGAGGCTAGCCAGTTCCCAGAACTGATTAGATCCATATCAAACAGGATAAGTGAAAGCAAGTCCACTCTCTGACATGCCACAGTGAAGCACCGAAACCAAAATGTCCCCAAAACACCCAGAGAAAAAGACAAAAGCAGCCCCAGCAGCCAAAGGCAGGAGACACACCGAGAGAAAGCGTCTGCCCGCTGAATTACATGTCCAACAAGACTATCCTTCAAAACAAAGGCAATACAATCAACACAAACCTGACTTTGCCACCAATAAACTTCTAGAAGGAACTTGTTAACGATGCGGTTTAGGAAGAAGAAAATGGAAGGAGAGCAAACGGCTAAGATATGAAAAGGAAGAGTAAGCAAATAAATGGTAAATACAGTGACGAACCTGGAGAAGGAAAGGCAACCACTCCAGCTTTCCTGCCTGGGAAATCTGATGGACAGAGGAGCCTGGCAGGCTACAGTCCGTGGGGTCTATGGACTGGGCAACTAACACACACACAGTGATAAGCAGAAAGGAAACTGAAGTTCACGTTTACAGCCCTTTAAAGTTTACTTGTTCACAAATACAGCACTTTCTCCTCAACTTTAAGACGTCACTGTAAGATACACTGGCAACTCAATCATATGACTTCAAAATGATACAGTCACCCTCTTACAACCACCAGCTTAACAACTCTTCAACAGGGAGGGCGGTGCTACTGCTGCTTCAGAAAGCCCAAGGGATCTGCCTGGGGTCTCAGCACTGGGGGGGACCCCCTTCTGTACAGACTCACTCCCAGGCGTCTCCTCTCCTGTGAGGGAGACGCCTCTCAAGTGAGGGAGTTGCTCAGCTGTGTCCAGCTCTTGGCGACCTCATGGACTAGACAGTCCATGGGATTCTCCAGGCCAGAATACTGGAGGGGGCAGCCTGTCCCTTCTCCAGGGGATCTTCCCAACCCAGGGATTGAACCCAGGTCCCCTGCATTGCAGGCGGATTCTTTACCAGCTGAGCCATAAGAGAAGCCCGAGAATACTGGAGTGGGCAGCCTGTCCCTTCTCCAGCGGATCTTCCCAACCCAGGGATTGAACCCAGGTCCCCTGCATTGCAGGCGGATTCTTTACCAGCTGAGCCATAAGAGAAGCCCAAGAATACTGGAGTGGGTGGCCTATCCCTTCTCCAGCGGATCTTCCCGACCCAGGAATCAAACCGGGGTCTCCTGCATTGCAGGTGGATTCTTTACCAGCTGAGGTATGAGGGGAGTATCAAGCGGCCCTCTTAAAGAACAAACAGGCCCAGATGGTGTGTTTCAAGCTCCCGGCCAAGCCCCTCACAGACCCCGCAGGCTGTTAGGCATCTCAGCCTAGAAGGCCCTTTTCTTTCCTACAAAGCCAAACCCTCTCCCAGCTCCAAGAGCAAATGTCAAGCCTCAACTCCCCCAGCCATACCAGCCCAAGTGCCACCTTCCGCTGCAATGCCAGTTGCATTTATGGCCAGGCGACGCCCTGCAGCTCAGTGCTCAAGTGAAGACCTTCCTGCTGCCATGGTTTCCTCTCTGCCTGGAGAGCCTATTAGGCCCTTGGAGATAAAAAGATAAAAATCTTTTTCCCTGCTCCTGCCATCTCTCACAGCTAGGACAGTGTTGCGTCAGGTCAGCGTTTGGAAAATTGCCTGCTGGCCGATTTTCTTTCCCTCCCAAATAAGATGTCATCCCCAAGATTTTATGACGCCCTAGGCCAACAGAAATATATTTCCAAAGCAAAGGAGACTTGAAAGAGATAAAAGACAAATTACAGACAATGAGCCCCCTCTGAGGACTTCATTCTCTTTTCTCTGGAGGTCAGCCAGGATAATTTGAATTTTAGCAGCACGGATTTTAGATACTCAATTGTATTACTGCACATCAGTTTTAAAAACATACATATAACCAATTCAGCTAAACAAAGACTAGTTAAGACACAAATTCAATTTGGTTTAGACATTAACATCAACCTCTTGCGCAGATTTTTAAAATGAGAGAAAATGAGTACCTTGCCAGTTCCAGGAGGTCCTGCCAACAGGACAGCTCGTCCAGCCATTTTCTTGCTTTTGATTAATTCTACTATCACACCACATGCCTAGACACCACAATGGAAAGAAACAGTAAATCAATATTAAAATGCTTCACAGGAGGAAAAAGTCCAGCCTCCAGCGCACACAATGCACAGACCCTTTCACTGACTGCCAGGACAGCACGGAGGCTGCTCTAGGCGCTGCAGGCCACGGGGCCACGGAGCTCCTGACTTAGCGGAGGAGACAAGCACAGACTCACCGTGGAGAAGCAGGGCGACAGAGGGGCGGGCGGGGGGCAGAGGCTGCTCCGCAGCCACCTGGGGAGGCCTCTTCGACACCACGTTCGAGGCATGAGTCCAGGCAGAGCAGAAGCCAGTGTCCCGGCAACTCAGAACACAGCGGCGCGCTCGGCACGCCCAAGGGACGGCAAGGCTGCCTGACCCAGAGCGCAGAAGACAGGCAGACGAGGGGGATGAGGTCGTGGAGGCAGGAGGGGCAGAACTCAGGACAGGGCCTGCCAGTCCACTCTACATGTAATGGGAAACTGGATCTTCCCAACCCAGGGATTGAACCCAGGTCCCCTGCATTGCAGGCGGATTCTTTACCAGCTGAGCCATAAGAGAAGCCCAAGAATACTGGAGTGGGTGGCCTATCCCTTCTCCAGCGGATCTTCCCGACCCAGGAATCAAACCGGGGTCTCCTGCATTGCAGGTGGATTCTTTACCAGCTGAGGTATGAGGGGAGTATCAAGCGGCCCTCTTAAAGAACAAACAGGCCCAGATGGTGTGTTTCAAGCTCCCGGCCAAGCCCCTCACAGACCCCGCAGGCTGTTAGGCATCTCAGCCTAGAAGGCCCTTTTCTTTCCTACAAAGCCAAACCCTCTCCCAGCTCCAAGAGCAAATGTCAAGCCTCAACTCCCCCAGCCATACCAGCCCAAGTGCCACCTTCCGCTGCAATGCCAGTTGCATTTATGGCCAGGCGACGCCCTGCAGCTCAGTGCTCAAGTGAAGACCTTCCTGCTGCCATGGTTTCCTCTCTGCCTGGAGAGCCTATTAGGCCCTTGGAGATAAAAAGATAAAAATCTTTTTCCCTGCTCCTGCCATCTCTCACAGCTAGGACAGTGTTGCGTCAGGTCAGCGTTTGGAAAATTGCCTGCTGGCCGATTTTCTTTCCCTCCCAAATAAGATGTCATCCCCAAGATTTTATGACGCCCTAGGCCAACAGAAATATATTTCCAAAGCAAAGGAGACTTGAAAGAGATAAAAGACAAATTACAGACAATGAGCCCCCTCTGAGGACTTCATTCTCTTTTCTCTGGAGGTCAGCCAGGATAATTTGAATTTTAGCAGCACGGATTTTAGATACTCAATTGTATTACTGCACATCAGTTTTAAAAACATACATATAACCAATTCAGCTAAACAAAGACTAGTTAAGACACAAATTCAATTTGGTTTAGACATTAACATCAACCTCTTGCGCAGATTTTTAAAATGAGAGAAAATGAGTACCTTGCCAGTTCCAGGAGGTCCTGCCAACAGGACAGCTCGTCCAGCCATTTTCTTGCTTTTGATTAATTCTACTATCACACCACATGCCTAGACACCACAATGGAAAGAAACAGTAAATCAATATTAAAATGCTTCACAGGAGGAAAAAGTCCAGCCTCCAGCGCACACAATGCACAGACCCTTTCACTGACTGCCAGGACAGCACGGAGGCTGCTCTAGGCGCTGCAGGCCACGGGGCCACGGAGCTCCTGACTTAGCGGAGGAGACAAGCACAGACTCACCGTGGAGAAGCAGGGCGACAGAGGGGCGGGCGGGGGGCAGAGGCTGCTCCGCAGCCACCTGGGGAGGCCTCTTCGACACCACGTTCGAGGCATGAGTCCAGGCAGAGCAGAAGCCAGTGTCCCGGCAACTCAGAACACAGCGGCGCGCTCGGCACGCCCAAGGGACGGCAAGGCTGCCTGACCCAGAGCGCAGAAGACAGGCAGACGAGGGGGATGAGGTCGTGGAGGCAGGAGGGGCAGAACTCAGGACAGGGCCTGCCAGTCCACTCTACATGTAATGGGAAACCACTGAAAAAGTCTTGGGCTACATGTCATGTTCTGAAGATTCGTTTTTAAAGATTCCTGATGGCTGCTATATGGAGAATGGAAATGGGAGCTGCGGCACACACCCCAGGGGCCCTCTAGAAACTGGAAATGAAACTGTGTTTAGATCTTCACGTGTGCATTTTTCCAGGGAGAGGATTCACAGCTTTCATTAGATTCTCACATTAACCCACTAAGTACTAACAATCAATGACATAGTCTACTAGCTGGCCATCAGTTAACTACCCCAGAACGCTGCAAGCAAATGCTGCATGTGACGCTTAACCTATGGCATCAGAAGACCCAAGAAACGCCTTTCAAATCTTCAAGATTAAATTATTTGTTAGCATATTTTAAATGTTCTGAGTATTAAGCCATTTTGTACAGCATGTACATTAAGTGTGTATATATATGTATAATCACATACGTCTGTATGTATACATAGTTGACCCATGACCCCTTGAAGTTGGGATGCGCAATCTCCACACAGTCAAAAATCAGCACATGACGAGTCAGCCCTCCGTATCTGTGACAGCAGCCAAGTGTCCTAATACTTATATATTGAAAGAAATCTGCATATGGTGGACTCATGCAGTCCAAACCCATGTTGTTCAAGGGCCAACTGTATACTGAACATATATGTATGTCCACACACAGAAATTCTGTAAGTGGGTTACTGACTTCACGCATCTTAGAGCATCTCTGGAGCAAGGCTGAGAGAGCCGCGCTCCCTGAACACCGCGTCCTGACGCTACAGAGCACAAGACCCCTGGCGCTGAGTCAGAGCCCGACTCTCTCCGAGGCGCCTTCTATCTGTCTCAAGGCAGCTCACAGCTTTTCTCCCTGGACGGTGCCTTGCTGACGTCTTGTGAACACAACTGACTCTCCTCTCTCTTTTCCCCGTGGACTGTGGAGACGCATCTTGCTCTCACACTTAGACAGCCACTCAAAACCACAGGCTCAAGGGAAGCATGTGGGTGTGCTCTATCCCATTTCTGGCTCAGCTGGGAGAGCACAGCACACTTACGCAGCCCAGAAGGTATTCTTCAGAGGTCGCATTTCTAAAAAATAAAGGAGCCCCTGAGGTCTTTCCACAGTAATCTCTGACACCATAATCCTCAGCACTGGGACTCTGGCAGCTCAAAAGAGGGAGGAGGCTCTTCAAGCCTTGTCTGTGTGCTTATTCACACACTTCCTCTTCCTGTTAGTATTCTTCCATTTAGGCTCCTTCTCTCCAGTGAGACACTTTCAGTGAATTCCAAAATTTAAAAAGTATGAACTGGAAGGGCCTTTAAAAAACTGTAACTCTCATTTTTCGGTGAGGCTGTTAAACGTCAAGGAGGCTGGGGATGTGACCAGACTCAAACGAGGACCTGGCAGCAGAGGTGGGGTGGCTGATGGGTCAGCACATAAACCGAGTCCCTATAATCAGCCAGGTTCTGGGTATTTACCACCCCCGGTCTCTGTCCTGGGGAAGCTCAGGTTCCTATGGAGGCACACAGCATCTCAGTGAACAGCATGGATTCTGGAATCCTAGCTCTACCAATCACCAGCTGAGTAGTCTCAGACCCGTAACCTAATCTCTGTGAAACACAATTTTCTCATCCGAAAACAGAATTCATAACATAGAGGCACAAATGCTAACGGGTTTATGGTAAATATACTAATGTCTCGGAGAAGGCAATGGCAACCCACTCCAATGCTCTTGCGTGGAAAATCCCATGGACGGAGGAGTCTGGTAGGCTGCAGTCCATGGGGTTGCTAAGAGTCGACCAGGACTGAGCAACTGCACTTTCACTTTTCACTTTCATACACTGGATTCGCAGCAGCAGCACACTAACGTCTACGCCTGAGTGGGACATGCAAAGGCAGCCTGTGGATGGATACGTGAGCAGACAGAAGACAAAGCAACGGTGGAAAGTGTCACTTGTAGAACCCGGGCACACAGGTACACAAGTCTTTCAATTCTGCTGTATGCCAGAGAAGTGGCATACAGAAGTGGGGGAGGGACAGGATAAGGATGGAGGGGACAACAAGACAATGGAAATGGGGCCGCTTAGCACAGGGAGATCACTCGGCAACTGTTTCCAGTGACAGCCTCTCAGGCAGCTGACGCTGGATGAAGAGAAACTTCAGTCACCTGAATCCTGTCACACTCTCCCCTCTGGAAGGATGGTGTTCAAAATGAAGGCTTCTCTTTGGCCCTTTCTTAGCACAGTAGGGCCGAGGGCACGAGTCTTCACCTGGCCTTACGGAGCGGCTGAGCCGCGGCAGAGGCCCACGGCAGCGGGCTGGGGGGACTGCCTCTCGGAGAGCGGTAGCCCGACTCTCTCCGAGGCGCCTTCTATCTGTCTCAAGGCAGCTCACAGCTTTTCTCCCTGGACGGTGCCTTGCTGACGTCTTGTGAACACAACTGACTCTCCTCTCTCTTTTCCCCGTGGACTGTGGAGACGCATCTTGCTCTCACACTTAGACAGCCACTCAAAACCACAGGCTCAAGGGAAGCATGTGGGTGTGCTCTATCCCATTTCTGGCTCAGCTGGGAGAGCACAGCACACTTACGCAGCCCAGAAGGTATTCTTCAGAGGTCGCATTTCTAAAAAATAAAGGAGCCCCTGAGGTCTTTCCACAGTAATCTCTGACACCATAATCCTCAGCACTGGGACTCTGGCAGCTCAAAAGAGGGAGGAGGCTCTTCAAGCCTTGTCTGTGTGCTTATTCACACACTTCCTCTTCCTGTTAGTATTCTTCCATTTAGGCTCCTTCTCTCCAGTGAGACACTTTCAGTGAATTCCAAAATTTAAAAAGTATGAACTGGAAGGGCCTTTAAAAAACTGTAACTCTCATTTTTCGGTGAGGCTGTTAAACGTCAAGGAGGCTGGGGATGTGACCAGACTCAAACGAGGACCTGGCAGCAGAGGTGGGGTGGCTGATGGGTCAGCACATAAACCGAGTCCCTATAATCAGCCAGGTTCTGGGTATTTACCACCCCCGGTCTCTGTCCTGGGGAAGCTCAGGTTCCTATGGAGGCACACAGCATCTCAGTGAACAGCATGGATTCTGGAATCCTAGCTCTACCAATCACCAGCTGAGTAGTCTCAGACCCGTAACCTAATCTCTGTGAAACACAATTTTCTCATCCGAAAACAGAATTCATAACATAGAGGCACAAATGCTAACGGGTTTATGGTAAATATACTAATGTCTCGGAGAAGGCAATGGCAACCCACTCCAATGCTCTTGCGTGGAAAATCCCATGGACGGAGGAGTCTGGTAGGCTGCAGTCCATGGGGTTGCTAAGAGTCGACCAGGACTGAGCAACTGCACTTTCACTTTTCACTTTCATACACTGGATTCGCAGCAGCAGCACACTAACGTCTACGCCTGAGTGGGACATGCAAAGGCAGCCTGTGGATGGATACGTGAGCAGACAGAAGACAAAGCAACGGTGGAAAGTGTCACTTGTAGAACCCGGGCACACAGGTACACAAGTCTTTCAATTCTGCTGTATGCCAGAGAAGTGGCATACAGAAGTGGGGGAGGGACAGGATAAGGATGGAGGGGACAACAAGACAATGGAAATGGGGCCGCTTAGCACAGGGAGATCACTCGGCAACTGTTTCCAGTGACAGCCTCTCAGGCAGCTGACGCTGGATGAAGAGAAACTTCAGTCACCTGAATCCTGTCACACTCTCCCCTCTGGAAGGATGGTGTTCAAAATGAAGGCTTCTCTTTGGCCCTTTCTTAGCACAGTAGGGCCGAGGGCACGAGTCTTCACCTGGCCTTACGGAGCGGCTGAGCCGCGGCAGAGGCCCACGGCAGCGGGCTGGGGGGACTGCCTCTCGGAGAGCGGTGTCTCCGCAGTCAGAGACACTCGGGCACACGCTCCAGTGTTAATGTTAGCAAACTGAGTCGCCAGTGGACCGAGCGGCCAGGCCTCTCACCCTGAGTTTTTTCATCTACAAAACAACAACAATTAAAAAAAAAAAAAGAGCCCCAACAGTTCTGTGATAATAATACAGGTGAAAGGACTGGGCAGCATCGTCCCTTAGCAGACGCGGGCCTTACGTGCAATGGTCAAGAAGGACTCGGTGCCCGGCCCCTGCCGAGGCTGGTCACTTTCCGGCTTAAAATCCCAGAGCCTCCGAGGCGCTCCCCGAACCCCCCGCCCCCGCCCCAGAGCCAGTCCGCGAAGCCAGCACTCCTGCGCGGCTGTGTAAGCGCCGTGTCCGAGACGCACGGCCCGCGAGAGCAGGGTTTCGCCCGTTTTCGGCCCGCCCCGGCCCCCTCAGCCGCACGCCCAGCCCCGGCGGGCTCCCCTCAGCCCCACGCCGCCTCGGCGGCCTCCCCTCAGCCGCACGCCCAGCCCCGGCGCCGCCGCCCGCCGCCACACCTCACGCGCGTTCTCCTGGCCCACGAGCCCCGAGGCCGCTTGCTTGGCCAGGCCGCTCTCGTCCAGCCCCAGCCCCTTCACGTGGCTGTGGGAGGCGATACGCTGCGTCTTGGTGGTGCTCTTCACCTCCTCGATCTTCATCCTGACAGCCGCAGCCCCGGAGCCCGCACCGCCCAGGCAGCGCGCACCCTGTCTCCACGAGGCCGTTACCAGGCGGTTGGTCCCGCCTAGGTCGGCGTCCCATTGGCCGCGGCGGGAACGCCTCCGCGCCCCATTGGCTCCCGGCTGCGCCCGTCGCGGCTGCCGGCAGGGCCCGCCCACCAGCTTCCGGCGGTGTCCCACGGTTGGCTTCCCCCGCGGCCGGCGCTTCCTTCCAGGGTAGGGACTAGAGGGGCGGCGCTGCGGCTCCCTGGGGGCGCGCGGCCCGCTCTTCACCGCGCCTTCCGGTCCGCGAGCGCGTTCGAACCGACACCCCTGTACGGAGCTCAAGTTCGACCTCGGTGTCGGAGATGAACAGACAGGTTTAGAACTTACGCTCCGACCTGCGCCCGCTGAGCAGCTTTCTGACAGCCGCTCCTCTCACCGTCTTTGGGGAGGCCGTGCTCAGCTTCCTCCGGGGGCCTGTCCTCTGCGTCCCCTCGCCACCACCTCTCCCTTTACTTAGCTTAAGTTGCTGTGGGTGACGTTTAGTGTAATTCCTAGTCCGGATGAAGATGCGGGCGAAAAGAGACCCCGCAACTCACCCAAGAACGCGCAGCAAGTAATCAGCAGTTGGAGTTTCTGCTGAGGACTTAAGGCACGGCAGCCTGTGGAACCCTCATCCCAGCCCTCAGATCAGACGGCCATCCCGCGGCCGCGTCCTGTCCGTCCCCTGATAATGTCAGCACTGCCTGGAACAGTGTACTCTTCCCATCCACCATCCGTTCAACAAACATTGGTTCGCACCTGCTCTGAGCCAGACACTCCAGCGCACTGCGATGCAGACTTAAATACAAAGTCTGCAACCTTAACAAGCCCAGTCCTTGGTTGGGAAGCTTGCGACGGTGAGGTGTGCAAGCCCAGAGCAGGCCACCTGGTACAGCTGGAGAGCCGAGGAGGGCAGCAGGAGGTGATATGGTAATGCCCACACGGACCCCTGATGGTAGGCTAACGTCCTTAGAGATAAGTGGACTCAGGTCCAGAGGAATCAGGGACTTGCCCAGAGCTCAGGGGAGCTTTTTTGCATCGGGGTTGAGACAGCCCTGAGGTCAAACCCTGCCGCAGTGGTTGCTGACTCTCGCCTCTCCTTGTACTTCTCCATCATCACTTCTGAGTCCAGGTTTCCAGTTATTTGCATGAGTACCGGGTCAGTGTTAGTCTCTCCCACTAAACTACAGGTATTGGGAAAGCGTAGACCACGCCGCTGCTGTTTGTCATTTTAGCGTCAGTGTCTGGCTCATAGCTAAGGCTTCTGCCCGGTTCCGGACCCCCACGTTCACACCGAGTCGGGCAGTTTGACACACTGGATCTCAACCGGACTTGGCGATGGTTTCTGTCAGTGAATGGAAGCTTTTGTCCCCATCTCCTCTTCCACCAGAGCTGTTGCATCTTTTTTCTGCCAAAGAAGCGTTCAGAAATCTGATCTGACCCAGATTCTCTTTTTACAGGTGCGGAAACTGAGGTCCTAAGGGAGGATGGAGTTTGTCCAAAATCACAAATTGAGCAAATGCCTTTCCAGGCCTAGACTGCAGGTCCAGCATGCAAAGAAGCTGGGCCTGGCCGCAGAGTCAGGCAGTTCCTTCTGTTTCAGCAGAAGGTGACGTAGCAGGCCAGGCTCCAAGGCACGTGAAGGTCGGTGAGGCCACAGCAGTAGACTTGATTACCATGCCCGCCCAGCACCCTTCTTACCTCCTGACCCCTCTCACTCTCATTTTCTGTAGAGAACCACCCTTCCCCCTCTGGGCACCACATGGCTTAGATGGGCTGGCCCTCCCTCAGCTTTGTTTCAGGGATGGACACGGGACCCTGGCCTGGCCGATCAAAGTGTCCCCTCGTCCCCAGAATAGTGATTGGTTCAGAAATGTGAGCGGACAGTCCGGTGACACTTAGTCCTGCACCTTTACGGGAAATAACAGGAAAGGGCCTTGGTCCTGGGCCTCCGCGTCTTCTTTGCCGCTTCATGGGAAGGCTCCACCTGAGGGTGAAGCCAGCACAGAGGACAGGTCAGCTGGCAGAGACTCCTGGGGCAGGTCCTTTACGTCCCCAGACCCAGCCAGCCTGCCCCACTTGCAGGGTGAGCGGTGCAGACTCTGGGCTTAACACAGCTTGAGTTCGGTTTCCGTCCGTGGGCCTGTGCAGTGACACAACAAGGTGCGGGGCGGACGCTGCATCGCGGCTTCTGTGTGGGCCCCGGCACTGCCGGCCGGCCGCTCTCCCACTCCAACCCCCTGACCCTTGCTCTTTCACCGCCTGTCCCTTGACCCCTCATTTCTTCATCCAGGCTTGATCATCTCAGCCTCTTGGTTTCCAACACTTCTGCTCCCTCCTTGCTTTGAAGTCTTTCACATCGGACCTTTGAACCCCCAAGTCCAGGTCTAGCCTGCCTCTGCCTTCTCCGCACCTCAAGAAGACTGCTGAGTAGAGAAGGAGGCAGTCACGCAGGGACGCTTGGAGCCACGCAGCCTTCGTGTTGTCCAGCCGCAGCTGAGCGCTCAGAGCATATCCCGACTGATGGAACATTGAATAATGACAGTGTGGCGCTGGCATGAGGACAGACGCAGACCTGTGGGATGAAAGAGTCCAGAAATCACTCCCAGCGTACAAGCAAGGGAGCCAAGACCGTTCGCGGGGGAAAGCTGAAACCGTGATTGAGTTTTGGTGACTGTGGGTTTAGCAGAAGTGACTGTATTTGGGGCCTGTTGTCTTGTTTTTTAACAGTTTCCTCCTTCTGATCAGTGTCTCAGCCTGAGAGAGGTGACAGAAATTTAAGGCATCAGCGCTACTCTCAGCCGCCGCCCTGGAGCCCTTGCAGTTTCTGCTGAGCCTCTGTGCGGTGCTCACAGCTCACGATGTCGGGTTCACATTCTTTAACTCAGTAATTCACTCTTTTCCTGACGTTTCCGTCTCAGGGAGATCGTTTGCTTGGTGGTGAGTGGCTGCGAACATGCATTTAGAGCTTTCGAGAGAATACAATGCACCATGAAGATTGTGGTGATGATTGAATATAATTCCCAGGGTCTGGGGTGCACTTGAGAGCCATGACCCCCAAGATCCAAACCAATCACACTCAAAGCCAAAGGAAGTCCCTGTTGAAGGAGGCCCCCTTGTAAGCGACCTGGCTTCGTCTCTGGTCTTATATTCCCACATTCTCACCAGCATTTGGAATGACCTCCCTTTCCGGTTGTTGCCAGGCACACTGGTATGCTTGTTATTTCACCTCCAGGTTGATTTCTGGGGACAGAAGGGACAGATGATTTTGCTGGCACCTTGGAGGTGGCGCAAAGACACACAACCGAATAACACTGATCCACATGAGAACTTTGCCGCCTTTTTAACCCTTTTTTTTAAAAAAACACTTGTATATTTTTGGCTGCACAGCTTGGATTGAACCATGATCCCTGACCAGGGATTAAATCCCGGCTCACCGCGCCCTAACGTCCTAACCATTGGCTGGCCAGGGAGTTCCTGTGCCTTTTTAATTCTAATTCAGTGAATCTTAGAGGGTGGAGTATGAAGTATGACTCTCCCTTTTGAACACCTGCTGGTCTCACTTTTTATTGAGATTTTTGTGGTTCCCAGCTATTTGTGGCAAGTGACAGTGTTTTTCCAGGTATGGGGAAATACTTCTATTTAAGTCAGCCTTAAAGCTGTGTCTGTCTGGATCTTGCATAAATGATGAAGGCGGCTCATGTCATCGGGGTTGGAAAGACCTGGCAGGAAACGGGGTCAGCTGGCAGGGAGCAGAGGCTGAGGAAGCCTCCTCTGGCGGCCCTCCTCCCTCTGCCGGGAACTAGCCCCAGCAGCACCGCCGAGGGCTATCAGGAGCTCAGGGAGGCCCCGGCACCGGGCCTGAGCTGGAAGCGGCACAGAGAGCGGCCTCCACGCTCGCGATCCAGAGGCCGGGCTCGTTGCCCCTTTGCCACCTGCCTGCTGTGAGTGCTGCCTTCCAGTCGTCCTGTCCTGCTTTCCCCCGAGGGCTCTCCTGGGAATTGCTGTGGAGCCTGAGGCAGAAATCGGGGCTGGGGCTGGGGTCAGGGCAGCCACCTTCTCTGCTGGGACCTCTCTCCATGCCAGCAGACATGCCCCACTGCGGCCGGGGAACCTGGCAGTAAATGGTGGGGAAGCAGCTGAAGCCTGCAGGTCCCCAGGGCTCTGGCTGCACCCCCGTCCCACTGGTGACACGTGGCAGCGGGGTCAGAGGTAGGGGAGTGTGATCTGACTAGAGGACAGGCCGTCGGGCTGTTTCTGGTGTAAAGTCTTAGCTGTCAGACTGTGATCCTCTGACCAGGTGGGAGGGAACTATGAGCCATTCACTAACAGATTCCACAGTCTAGTGAGATGTCTGTATTCGTTTACCATGTCTGCAGTGACCAATTCCTACAAACGGTGTCATAGGCAGCTCCGTGTATTCTGTTCCAGTTCTGCCTATCAGTGTCCAGAACAGGCCTCACTGGGCTAAAATCCAGGTGTGGGCAGGCTGGGTTCGTTTCTGGAGGCTCCGGGGAGTTCCCACAGGCTGGGTTTTCCAGCTTCTACAGCCTGCCCAGCTCCTGGACTCATGTCCTGTTTCCACCTTTAAAGACGGCAACAGCCAGCGCCATCTTCCCATTTCGCCATCTCTGCTTCCTTTCCTCCCTCCTCTCTCCCAGGGCCCACGGGATAATCCAGGATAAGCCTCCCCCTCAACCTCATCTCAAGGTCTTTAACTGAGGCACATCCGCCGGGTCTTGTGGCCGTGCAGGCCAGCACTGTCACAGGCCCCAAGGCGCGGGCATCTTTGGAGGTCACTGCTCTGCACGGCCAGCCTCCCCCCGCAGGGGTCCCGTCACAGCCCAGACCGACCTCCACAGGTTTCAGTCCGTGTCAGAGAGCATACTTCTGTTCTGCTTGTCCTGGAAAAGATTCCAGGTTTTTCTCCGATTGTGCTAATGGGTCACACCCTCACTGCCGAACCGGTGGCCGTGACTAGTGAAAGGGACCCGAGTCTCGGGCCCATCCCTGGAGCTAGAGTGGGGTCAGCTCCCGTGGTGACCCAGAGGAGAAGAGCATGATGCCCCTGAGGACAGTTGAGGAGGGAGAGGACCCTGACCCCCGCAGACCTTAAAGAGCTCGTATCCATATTCCGGTGGAAGAAACCGGGGGTGGGGTGGGGCCACGGGGCTGATTCCAGCTTGTGGGGACCAGTTCTTGCCAGGAAGTCAGCTCCTGCCCTGCAGCTAAGGGGGCACTGGCAGGGCTGCTCAGCGCTGGCAGTGCCGTGGAGCACCGTGGTGGCCTGGTGACAAGCTGATCTGAGGTCAGCATGGGACATGCCGAGGAAGGTACATGGTTAACACAGTCACTGGCGGGGTGGATAGCCTCAGAGAAGACGGAAATTTCCATTTCACTCCTAAAAGAATCTTTAAAGCCAAAACTCAAATCAAAGAGCAAAGTATAATAACTTCCTCTGGGCAAATTTATAATTAATCCTGGATTAATTGGTGTTAATGAAGTTGAATTAATTACTAGCTGTTTGTAAAAAACTTTGAACTACCTTAATACAAAATAGCATTAAAGGAACAGAAAGGAACCAGCATTGCATTAACGTTAAGAAGAAATCCCAAATAATCGCAGCTCCCAGGCTGCTCCCTGTCAGTCATTTCCCAGGGACTGGGCCCAGCCTGGGTCTCAGGAGTTTGGCAGAGGACGGTGTCTTTGTGGGCTGGGGGTTTGGGGGTGGCTCCACTCAAGAAACAGTTTGCAGTGCTCTCCTGGGGGCAAGCAAAGATATGCAGGGGTCCTCAGCCCACTGGGACGGGGGTGAGCACCAGGCTGGGCTAAAGCAAAGTGGCTTCCCCGGGGTAGAAGCCAGCAGAGGCAAAGGACAGAGGCAGGCGTGGCGGGACCTGCGTCTTGCTGGCAGTGGTGCTCCGGTTCCTCAGGGTGTCCCTCAGCCTCCTCCAGGCACCTGCCAAGGCAGAGCTCTGTGCGTCCCTGCTCGTGCCCAGGCGCCGCCGCCCCTAGGATGCGGTCTTAATCTGCCCGACTTTCAGACAACACAGAGCTGCCATCTCCTTGGCACTTGTGGAGACAGGGCTGGACTCCCCCACGGGGCTCAAGCCCCACCCCGAGGCCCACTGCTGGGGAAGGAGCGGGTGTGTGAGCCTGCTGAGGTGGGACTGGAGACAGGAAGCCCTGGCCTAAAGCCGCAGCCCTGCGGCCGGTGAGCGTTTAGGTCTAAGCCCGGCCAGGTCACGGCTGCAGCCCACAGCCCCAGGCATCAGGGGTTCACCAGGCAAATGTTCTGGAACTTCATACAGAAACACTCGACAGGCGGGGCTGGTGGTCCCAGCCGCTGTCGCCTGGCTGAGGCTGAGCAGTGGCAGCCCGTCCGTGCAGGAGCCCTCTGGGCACTGTAAACCCTGCCGATCTCCCCTGGGAGCCACGCGCCGGGCCCAGCAGGCGTTTGGAAGTGAGGTCCGTGCCGCCGACCGTGGGCCACCCGTTTCCTGTGGGCGGCGCGGCCGGAGCGTGCGGGCCGCGGGCCCGGCCCGGGACGTGCGCGGACACGCAGCTGTTGCTGCCAGGCTGGCGCTGCGGCGGCCGGCCCCCGGCGCCCGGCGGGCGGACCGCGGCCGGAAGCTTCGGCGGCGGAACGCGCGAGCCGGGCGCGGGCGGCGGCCGGGCGGCTTAGCGGGAGGACCGGCGGCGGCATGGCGGGCCGGCGGGTGAACGTGAACGTGGGCGTGCTGGGCCACATCGACAGCGGCAAGACGGCGCTGGCGCGCGCGCTCAGCACCACGGCCTCCACCGCCGCCTTCGACAAGCAGCCGCAGAGCCGCGAGCGCGGCATCACGCTCGACCTGGGCTTCTCGTGCTTCTCGGTGCCGCTGCCCGCGCACCTGCGCCCGGCGCCGGGGCCCGCGCCCGCGGCCGCGCCCGAGCCGCGCCTGCAGGTCACGCTGGTCGACTGCCCGGGCCACGCGTCCCTCATCCGGACCATCATCGGCGGTGAGCGCGGCGGGGCCGGGCGGGGGCGGGGGCCGCCCCGCGACGCCGAGCGTTTCAGGTTGTTCCGCCGCGTGCGCGCGACACACTTGCCCACTCGTTCGCAGCACGAGTTGGGGAAGCTCAGAGACCCGCCCGCTGCCCGGAGGGCACCCACTCGCTGTCCCCGGCCTCGCCTCGCGCGTCCCGGGAGTCGGCGGCCGCCCCCTCCCGCGCCGTTTCCGGGCTCCCCGTGGAGACGGGGCGCCTGTGTATACGTCGACTCCTCCTCCTCTTTCTCTTCCTTTTCTTTTTTTTTGCAAACAAGCTGGTAACACCACAGGCGCTGTCTCACTGGACACTCCACGCTGCGGCCCCTGTAGCAAAGCAGCGCCCACGCCAGTGTTCCTGCCTGCAGAACCGCGCGGACAGAGGGACCTGGTGGGCTACAGTCCATGCGGTCTCAAAGAGTCGGACACGACTGAGCAACTGGGCACACACCCGCCACAATACATCGCGGTTTTTCAACATCACGTGGAAACCCGTTGTACACTGGCACCACCATTTTCTTAATTTCTTAATGAAATTATGTCCTTTACCCTTTTTGCTCACGATGCTTCTTCAGTGAGTTTTCTAGAACAGACGTCTTTGGTGGGTGTGCTTGTGTGTCTGTAAGGAGGGCCCCTAGAACGGACATGCCTGGGCAGAGGGTCTCGGTGGGTACTTCTCAGATGCCCTCCTGTGATGCACCGTTTCATTAATTTTAGCAGTACACGTAGTACATGAGTACATTCTACTCTTGAAAAAATAGAGCATCGCAGACCAGGTAGAAGGCCTCCACTTACCCCTCGCGTCCCTGCAGAGGAAGTCGCTAGTGTACCTCTGGGGAATTACCTTTTCACACCCATTTCAGTGCACTGGACTCCACGGACAGGGCTTTAAAACATGTTCCTTTTATATAGAAACACGGTGCTTTAACGCAAGCACATGGCACAAAGGGTGTGTAGCTCAGAGACTCTTCCTTCTCACTGTGGACCAGGACCCTGGTGTCGCCCACCTGTCTTCTCCTCCTGTTCCTTCTGACGGCCCACGGGCACATGTGGGAGCGCGGATTGTTCAGATGGTTTCACTGGCCTGCTGGTGGACGGCATTACTGGGCATAGGGGCCCCGGCTGTATGATGAGTGTCAAATACTTCCACCTTGTCACCTCCCGACTGGTCCACGCTGCAGGCAGTCTGAGAGTTTCCTGTTTTCCGGAGAGGAAAGGGAAGCACTTCTCACCGGTGTTGATGCAAGACCTGAGCGCACGGAGGCGCCGGGCCCCAGGCTGCTGGTCCTCTTCCTTCAGTAGACCAGATGCCCGCCTTCCCCTCGGGGAACTGAGAAAAAAGGGGCTTTTTCTTTTGAGTGGAAGGGAATGGTGTTCGAGGGTCTGCCAGCCTGTGGCTACAAACTGGTGTCTGTGCAGCAATGCTGAGTGAAGGGGCGTGCTGGGGGAGTGCGGCCCCAGCTCTCCGCTGAGGACACTGGAGTTCCCTGGACAGGGGTGGGAAGCTGCTCGGCTGCCCGTGACCTGGGTCTGTGAATCCCCGCTCATCCTCATGGCCCAGAGGCTTCGCACGTCTTGGTCTTCTTGAGACGGCTCCGGAGGCTGAGTCCTGGCTTCCGTCCCCGGACTCCCGCGTCCTGGACCTTGTCCTTCCTCTCTGCCCTCTCCTCCTCCCTTGGCTCATCTGTCACACGAGGGATGGATGTTCGTCAGATCAGGTCCGCTCTCAGCCTCGAGACTGCCCTGAGGTTGCTCGTTGCCCTCGTGGGAACCGCGGTCTGGCTTCTGCCCGCCGCGAGCCCCGACCCTGTCCCCCGCCCTCCCAACACACTGGCCTGCTCCGTGTTGGACGGGCCAGCCTTGCGTCTGCTGTTCCCTCCTCTCGGACCGTCTGACGCCTCCTCGCTGAAGCCTCAGCTTGAGTGTCGCCTCAGAAGGCCCCTTAGACCCGCTGGCCTGGAGCCCCTGGCTATGCGCTCCTCCCTCCTCGCGTCCCGTCGTCCCCGCGAGCCCCCGGTGCCGTCTCGTGCTTGTGGCTGCTCGTCGAGGCCTCTGTCCTCCCTGGGAGCGAGCGGGAATAGCGTCTGTCTCACCAGTGTGTTCTCAGTGCTGTGACCAGAGCCAGGCCCGTGGGAGGTACCCGGTGAGATCTGAATGAATGAAGCTGTGTGCCAGCCCCGAGGCTGCCAGGGGTGGTGACAAGTCACCAGCAGGGTGTCCACCCCCTGCGGACTGACGGTGGAGCAGAGAGAGCAAGACCCAGGTCAGAGCGCGTTCCGAGCCGTGCTGACCAGTCCCCAGAGCGCTGGCTCTCTCAGTGTGAGTGGACAAGGTGCCCGTTTGCCCCAGCCCCTGCGATGGTGTCTCTGGGCGGTACTTTCCTCTGATCCATTTTAGAGTATAAATCTTTCAGAGTTAGAACTTCGGCAAGAGTCAGTGATGGGGCTTGAGTAGGGGTGAGGGACTTGGACCCGTCCTGGCTCTTGCCCTGGCAGGAAGGAGGAGGTCTGACAAATGCTGGCGGCTGGGCTCGGCCATCTGTAGCCGTCTGTGGCTGCAGGATTAACAGCGCAGTGCCTCCCTGTCTCCTGTGCCTGTGGGTGATGAACGGCCACTCTGCCCGACCTCTGCCCTGACCGCTGGCCCCGTGCCCCGCCTCAGCAGGGCTTCCGCCAGGCTTGCCCTGCTCTGGGCCTGCCTGGCCAGAGCTACCGAGCTGTCACAGCCTTAGGCATGAGGCTGGGCTTCCTAGCCTCGGAGGGCAGTGGGCAGCCCCCGGGAGCCTGTCTCTGCAGCCCNTCCGCCAGGCTTGCCCTGCTCTGGGCCTGCCTGGCCAGAGCTACCGAGCTGTCACAGCCTTAGGCATGAGGCTGGGCTTCCTAGCCTCGGAGGGCAGTGGGCAGCCCCCGGGAGCCTGTCTCTGCAGCCCGGGGAGGAGTATGACGCTTAAGCGTCTTCCGTTCTCTATTCTTCCACGTCTCCGAGCTCATGGGACAGCACGGAGCAACACAGTGCCTCCAGCCGTTCTCTCCAGGAGTACTCCTGCAGCCTGTCTGCGATGATCTCTCTGGACCCACAAGAAGGCTCGTGTGCGGATGACCGTGCATTTTCCCCCAGGTTTTGACTCTGGTCGTTGGCTGTCTGCATTTAGCACCGAGCAGGCCGCATGGCCCAAGCGGAGGTACCACACGGAGGGCCTGGCCACTCCAGGAATTCAAGTGTTTCCCTCATGTAAAACCAACCAAGCAAAAAAGACAGTTCTTGTTTCTCCACCCCTAGTCTTTCAATGATCTGTCTAGAAATTCGTTGTGTTGAGTTATGGCATCTCACGCTTGTCCTCAACACTGAGGCACGTTTAAGGGCGATGACGCGAGCGGAGGCGCTTCCTCAGCTCTGATCCTTTGGCTCCTAGAATCCGCTGGCTTTCGTCCCCTGCTCCTCGGTGCCGCGTAGGACCCCTTCTTCCAAGCCCAGAGCCCTCGGCGTCTCTAGGAGACCCAAGTCAAGCTCTGCCTGCAGCAGCAGCTGCTGGCCAGCGGGTGACTTTGCTGGGTTTTGGGTGACAGTGAGGGAGCCGTGTAACGTCAGAGACGTGGCCTCGAGCTTAAATGAATGCAGAACATTTGAGCAGGAACCAACCGGGAAGAAAAATGGAAGCAGGTAGTCATATCTCATTCTGCTGGGGTACATTTTTCTTCTCATGGGGCTTGCCCTTGAGAACAAAACATATCAAATGTTAAATCAAAGAACATTTTCTAGTCATGCCAGGAATAGAAAGTAACGCAGACTTGCTTTGGTGAGGCGAATGTTTTGCTAGAAGGTTATAATCAAAGTCAGGAGGAAACCATAGCCACAGCTTTTGGTCAAGCTGTGATCAGTGAAAATTAATTGCTTTTAAACTTCTCCCTTAGCCTCAGATTCACTCCATCCAGGTTGGAGCTGCTTTGGTGAGGCGAATGTTTTGCTAGAAGGTTATAATCAAAGTCAGGAGGAAACCATAGCCACAGCTTTTGGTCAAGCTGTGATCAGTGAAAATTAATTGCTTTTAAACTTCTCCCTTAGCCTCAGATTCACTCCATCCAGGTTGGAGCCATCACGGACTTGATGGACATGAGTCTGAGTGAACTCCGGGAGTTGGTGATGGACAGGGAGGCCTGGCGTGCTGCAATTCATGGGGTCGCAAAGAGTCAGACACGACTGAGCAACTGAATTGAACTGAACTGAGGTTGGAATAAGATTTGGGCAGGCGTCCCGGGAACCAACCAGTCAGTTAAGGCCTGAGACCTATTCCATGCACGCTTGTCCTTGCATTGGCTGGTCCTGGGCCAGGCTGGGCCTGAGGCTCCCTCTGACCAGCAGGCCTTTGAGGCCATGCTGTGGGAGGTGATGGGGAGAACAGTCTCTGGAGCTCTGGGGACCCAAGAGGACCGGGAGGCCTTCCACCTGCTGTTCCTGCGAGCCTGGAGGCCTCTGGGTGGCTCTTGGGCCAGGCAGCATGGACTGCCAAGGCTGTTTTGGTAAACATTTGTTCTGGAATGTAATTCACATACCATAAAATCTGCCCGTTTCAGATGCACATTTAAGCACCTTCAGCCTGTTCCCAGAGCTGTGTAGTCAACGCCAAGCTTGAGCTGCATCAGTGTGAGAAGATCCACACAGCCGCGGCGGTCCCCACCCCTCCCCGACCCAGGCCGAGCCGCGGCGGTCCACACCCCATCCCCGACCCAGGCCGAGCCGCGGCGGTCCCCACCTCCCCCTCCCCGACCCAGGCCGAGCCACGGCGGTCCCCACACCCTCCCCGACCCAGGCCGAGCCACAGTGGTCCCCACCCACTCCCTGACCCAGGCCCGGAAGCCTCTCGCCTGCTCCGCGTCTCTGTCCGTGTGCCCGTTCTGGAGTTTCGTACAAATGGAATCACACGTGATGTGGCCTTGTGTGTCTGGCTTCTTCCTCCAAGCGTGTTGCTTCCAGGGTTCATCCATGTTATAGTGTTCAGGATACTTCATTCCTTTTTAAAAAATCCATTTTTGTTCTTAATTGTGGTAAGATACATTTTACATAAAATGTACCGGTCGTAACCATTTTTAAGTCTGCAGTTCAGTAGCCTCCATCTCCAGAGCTCTTTCTCCTTACCAAAGCAAAGCTGTGCCTGTTAAACCTGCCCCCCTCCTTTTTACGGCTGAGTAGGAGAATCCCAGGGACGGGGGAGCCTGGTGGGCCGCCGTCTCTGGGGTCGCACAGAGTCGGACACGACGGAAGCGACTCAGCAGCAGCAGCAGCGCCCGTTACACGGATAGATCGCCTCTTAAAAGCCCAGTCATCAGCTGAAGGACGTTTGGACTATGTTTATTTCTGGACGATGGTGAGAAGCTCCTCTGCGGACATTTGCGTTTAGAAGCTTGTGTGGACGTGTGCTTTCACTCCCGCGGGTCTACGCGTAGGAGTGGAGTAGCTGGGTCAGAGGGCACTGTCTGCTTCCCGCAGCAGCTTCTCCGCTGTGCTTTCCCACCAGCACCGTGTGCGCGTCTGGCTTCTCCACGGCCCCGCCAGCACTAACGACTGCCTGGCTTTTGGACCGCCGTTGTCCTGGTGGGTGTGAGCTGGTAACTCACCGACACCTAAACTTGCATTTCTCGGATGTTTTCTTGTTCCATTTGTACGTTTTCTCTGGAGAGCTGTGTATCCAGATCCCGAGCCCTTTTTTTCAGATGGCTCATTTGGCTTTTGTTATTAATCTGATGGACAGGGAGGCCTGGCGTGCTGCGATTCATGGGGTCGCAAAGAGTCGGACACGACTGAGCGACTGAACTGAGCTGAAAGAGTCTTTATGTATTGTATTGTGGATACCAATCCTTTATTAGGTATCTGATTGGCAAATATTTTCTCCCCTTCTCTGGATTGTCTGTACTCAGTAATATTTGAGGTAAACAAATAAGTGAGTTGAATTAAGTGGACGTAGTTTGAGAGGATTATGTGTGCCCGACATTATTCAGGGGGTGAGGGGTGTCTGGAAGTGCCATTTGAGAGTTTCTGGAGGGCCCTTAGGCACCACCCCCCCTTCCTGGACCCCCCCAGCCCTCTGGTCCTCCTGGACCTCCCTGCCCTGTTCTTAGCGCCGGCAGGAGGAGGCTCTTCGCGTCTGTCCGCCCCGTGGAGGGTCTCACCCCACGCTGAGGTCTTGGGCAGGTATGTTTTGATGGCCCCTGTGTCATAACAGTTCATTGCCAGCATGTCAAAATCAGGAGCTTTTATGTAACAGCCCAGAGCCCACCACTTCAGGTGCGAGTGAGTGTACACTCGTGTTCAGAGTCCACGGGGCCAGAGCTCCGGAGCCTGGGGCGCCTCCTGTCAGGGGAGGCCCGGGGAGGTGTGGCAGAGCGGGCACGGCGCCCGGGAGCATCTCCCATCCAAACAGGTGCTCTTCCGGGCGTCCTGCAAACTGGCCCCAAGGCGGGGCTTTCCCTCCACAGTGAGGGTCGCCCCCGAAAGGAGGCTGCGTGCTGCGTGGTCGGAGCGGCTCCGGGCTGCGTGTAGGGCCTCGGCCCACGCTGCTCTGGGGGGAGCCCGGCTCCTGAGCGGCAGTTTGTACCTAAGTCAGTTTGTCAAAAGCACAGACTTGTGCCTCCTTCTCCCTGGATTATTGGAGTTCTGTGTGGTGTCACTTGGGTCTTTATTTTCTTGTAATTAGGCTCCTGCTGCTTTGAAGTGGCCAGGCTGCTGGGGAGGGGGACCTAGTTGATGCGGTGATCCTCTCTTGGCAAGAGAAGAAACAAGTTTTCTGTTGAGAGAGAAGTTGAGTTTCCCTCTGCCGTATCTCTCGCGCTAGGATGATGCCTCTGTGTCTCGGGGCTTCAAGGAGACTGCGATCGCTTCCTTCGTCTCTAACCTACTTCCCGAGGACGTCTGTTTGCTGGCACGCACAGGTGCTCCCTGCAGATAAACCTGACTGCTCCCTTTTAGAGTTAGTACTGGGAAATGCCAGCGCTGACCTGCTGGGCCCCCTGGACGCGGGGCCCCATCCTTTGCCACTTGGGGTCACTCGGTGGTGTAAAGCTCCTGGAATGGGGGGCTCAGCCTCTGTCCCCTGATGCTGGGATGAAGGCTGTCTGCCTCCCCGCTGTGCAGCAGGGTGGCGCTTGCTCTGCTGGGGCCACTCCCAGGGGAATTGCAGAGCCCCTGCCCTGGGCACCCGAGACCCTCCCGTCTGTGTGGCCCCGGTGCTCCCTGCTCTCTAAATGCCATCTGTTTGGAGGTGGTCCTCAGAGCTCCTGCCCCAGAGGAGAAGCTTTCCGTAAGTGGGCTGCTTTCCCCGGGCACCTCTGGGGTCCAAGGGCAGGCAGAGCACAGGGGGCTGGGAGGATGCTGGGGTCCCCAGTGCCGTCGGCTGGGCGGGGAGGGCAGGCCCCCACTGGCTGCACGGGCTGTGTTTGGAGAGCTGGTACAGGGCGTGCCCAGCACCGCCAGCAGGCCGCTCAGAGATGCCGGCGCGTCCCCTCGCGGCACAGCACAGCGCAGTGACAGCCAGGAGCCGGCGACTGCGGACTCCCCGTCCGCCAGGCTCCCATGGCACACTGAGCAGCGCCCCGATTCTCCACAGCCGGGCGGGGGCGCTCTCGTGACCCCCGCCCCTTCCCGCTCCTCCCCCGCATCCTCAGCAGCGCGCCCCCCTGCCCTCTGCCCAGCGTGGCCGCTCCCTGGACAGGCCTCCGTCCACCCTGCGCTCGGCGAGCACCGCCTGCAGTGTCTTGGGTCCCAGCCCCTCTGCGAGCTGTCCTTCCCGCCCGAGCAGAGGACTCTCTCTGAATGGCTAATATGCTTATTTTATTTCGCTGCCTAAAAGGTTTTCATTTTCTCTCCGCTGGTGTAAAGGCCAGACTCGGCGATAGGCTGACAGGGCCCTTCCTGAGGGGCCAGTGTGTCTTGTCTCCCAGGACCCCAGGCTGAACGAGCTGCTTGCCCGTCTCTGGACAGAGAGACCAGGGCCTCTCTGGCTCTACCACGTCTCTGGGAAGCCTCCCGGTCCCCACGCTGGCCGTGGGGAGGGCCTGACCCATCCGCTGGGCCCCAGACCCCATGTTCTCCCCTCCGTGGTCAGGGCGTTCGCTGCGCCCGAGGCCTCCGAGGCGGGGGTCCTGCCGTCATCCGCCTCCAGGACCAAGGGCAGGGCCTCCACGCAGGCGCAGAGCAGAGCAGCGCGCGGGTGAGCAGGCCAGCCCCTCCGCAGAAGGCCCGCACCCTGCCTCCCGCGGGGCTGGGAGCCCTCGGCCACACAGGGTTCACTGCGGAGCAGACCTGCCTGGAGGTCAGACGAGTTAATCTTTCAGTGGAAATTCAATCCTCATATTTCATTTTCAGGCCACTTTGCGTAGCAAAGTAGTTTAACTCGGAGCAGATTTCTGCTGTGCTGATGGTTAATTTCATGGCCCGCAGAGGGTCAGCATGCCGGGGCCGGGGCCGCGGCGACCCCGTGCAGCTCGCCGCACACGGCGAGGGCCCGCAGCCTGTTGTCTTAGGGAGGCCGTCTCAGGCATCCTTCAGCTCGGCGCTCTGGAGTTAACAGGGTGACCTTTTCAAGAACATTTTTAAAAGCTACAACACAGATCCCTCCCACACCGTATATTTTCTTTTCTCCACGCAGTTCAAAGGGGCTGGGTTGTCTCATAGGTTTTTTGCCGGCGATCTTCAGCTTGACCCTGGTTGTTTAAATCTGCCGGAGGAAATTTGAACAAACTTGTACTTTGGTAATTCTTCTGCCGCTGTGAACCTTTAACCTTAAGGTTTCTTGGAGAGCCTGGGGCTGCATTGTCTCCAGCCGTCCCTGCTGGGGCTCTCAAAGGCCATTGTCTGGCGCGTCTGTTTCCACTTTGCTACTGGAGTTCTCTGGAGGAAGGGTATTAATTCAGACCTGATCTGCAACAGGACGGGGACTTCTGAACTTGCCCCCGAGCTCAGGGACGGGGAAATGAACATAATGCGAGCCTGTGGGCCCGTGGGGTCCTGCAGTAGCTGTGGAGGTGGGGGCCTCCGGGGCGGGCCACTGTGGCGGCTTCCCGCGGTGACCCACCTGGGCCAGCTCCTGTCGGCAGCAGGACCAAAAGCAGTTCCTGCCCCTGGTGGTCCAGCCTGGGGCCCGAGTTCTCCCCAGTGGCCTTCCTGGAGCAGCAGGTCCTCAGGAGCCCAGGGGCTGGATGTGGTGGGGATCCCACAGCCTGGCAGGCACGCCTGTGACTGCAGCCTCCATGGGGGG
>SJYR01000075.1:1702567-1725605 GCA_006410655.1 Kobus ellipsiprymnus | reverse complement strand
CCTACGCAAACTGCAACAGAACCCCGCTCTCTCCAGTCAGGCTCAGGCCCTGGCCTGGGACGCCCGGCACTGGGGATGTGCCGATGCTGGGCTGTTTCCTCTCTGGCAGTCTCCGGTCTCCTGGTCAGCACCTCATGTGCGTTTGCAGGGGGATGGCCAGTGCTGGCCCCGGACTGATCTTGGGCAAAGAGGCTCCCCGTCCTGGGGAGAGTGCCGTCCCTCGCGTACGGCCAGGGCTGGGCGGGGGAGTGGAAGTGCACAGAAAGCTGGGGGCTGACCGCTGGGTCCCGGGAGCCGGGGGTCGCAGGCCAGGCAGAGGGTGGCAGGCGCCAGGGGAGGCTGTCTCGGGGCCGTAAAGTCCAGCGCCCCCTGCCAGTCACACCTTCGCACAGCCTGGGCGGGGGAACAGGGCGCAAGTGGGAACCCTCGGGGGCAGCGGCTGCTCATAGCCTCAGTTTCCTCGTCTTCCAACTGAGGAGGCACGGCGCGGGCTCTGTGAGGCTCCGCAGATAAGCCTTCGCCCTTATCTCAGCGCGCGACTCGAGACCGACAGAGTTCTCTGCAGCCTACGAGGTCTCAGTAAGTGGCGTTAGGTGCCAGGACTGCAGCTAAGTGTGATGTGATGTTTTAATTTTCAAGAGACATTTCATGTGAAAATAAACCATTTGTCGGAAGTCTCCTTGTGTCTGGTGGGAAAGAAGGGCCGAGGGGATGGCGTCGGACACGGCGGGAACGTAAGACTGTCGGTCTGCTCTGTCATCAGCTGTGATGTCGCTGGGGAGAAGCTGAACTGACCCACGCACGAGGTACAAGTGCTTCGTTACGTGGATCTGGCTGTGAAACCGTGAGGTAGTTGGAACTGGGAGGAGGAAGGGCCCACCGCGGGAAGGAGGGCCGGAAAGCAGGAGAGACGTGGACATTTGTTAGAAAGCAGCGTGTTCTGTCTGCCAGGAGAGGCCGGGCTGCCGGAGGCCCTCTCTCGTCCTGCCCCGGCTGCATGCGAGCGGACCCAAAATACGTGATGGGGAACGAGCTGTCTTTAAAGTGACCTGGGCCTCCCCACGGCAGGAGAAGGACACGGAACTCACATCAGCACACGTGGGAGCGCGGAGCAGCTTAGAAAGCGTGAGGTTTCGAGCCTGAGAAGCTGAATTTGAGCCGTTAGCTGTGTGACCGTGGACAGATTCCCCGACTTCCTGGGGCCTGGACTTCCGGTTGGCAAAATAGGAAAGAGTCGTCCTAAGGAAGAGAAGAAAGAAAGCTGGTGCGGGACGAGCATTCAGTAAACGGTGTTCTTGGGAGCTTTGCTCCCCCGGCAGCAGGCCCCGTCTCTGTGTCCGAGAGTGTGGGCTTCCCTGAAACGCTCTGGTTCCTTCTGTAAACGAACGCCTGGACCGTCAGTTCAGTGTCAAGGGAGGCTTGTAGGTGAGTTCACATGACTCAGCCTTGGAAAGCTCTTTTCGTTAACTCCTGATTTTAGTACCAGCACAGAAGAGGGCTCTTCAGAGCCTGATGCGGTTGAAACCTGAGCTCAGCCTGTGTGTACACCTGGGGAAAAATTCAGAAAATTCAGGTTTTTCCAAAGACTGGATGGGGTGCCCTTCTTTCACTTGGGGAAACAATTTCCCCCCGAGTTTACTGTTTATTTGGGGGCATGTATGTTTCCCAGTATATCAAATATAATACATAATATTGATGTGTTTTAAAGTTTTCTAGCCAGCAAACATTAGTCCTTTATGAGGGTTTTTAAATGGCCTTGCTGATTTTCCGCTTCCCCCAGATTTGCGTGAGTGGCATTTCTGGAAGGCTTGTCTGCCTGGCCGAGCAGACACCACCTCCGAGTGGCCCACGGGCAGCCAGTCTCCCTGCAGTGAGCTCAGAGGCCTGCGTGCGCCCCTCTGCGTGGTGCAGGTGGCTTGGCTGAGGCCACGGGCGGCTGTTACGGTGCAGAGGTTTGTGTCTTGGAGAAGCAGGCTCCAGTTTGTGTTTATAAACAGGAAGGGAGATTTGCGAGGAGGTGGACGAAGCGTCCAGAAGAGAGAGGGCACACGGCATCTCCAGGCTTGTTTGCAGGCGTCGTGCCCTGAGCCGAGCACAGCTGTTCTTGGTGCAGTGGTCAGTGTCCGGGTCTCCGGAAGGGCCGCCCACAGGTGCGTGGCCCTCGAGAGCAGATTTCAGGCTCGGGAGGGCTCGATGTGTGCCTGGACACCCCGGGCCGAGCAGGGTGCGCCCAGCCCTTAGTGCTGAGCCGGGGTCCTCGGGACCCACATGACTCGGGCCTTCAGGCCTCTGTTACAGAGCGGCTGGACTCTGGGGTTGTTTTAAAGGAGAGTCTCTTGGGCAAATGAGAAGTATGAAAACTGTCTTCTTTTCCTTCAACTGAAACTTTTAAACACTTTTTCCCCGTGATCTTTTCAGCATATGAAGTGAAACTGGAAGCAGTCTCCATAAGTAACTTATATTTGGGGGCTGAGAAGCATGAAAAATTCAGCTTCTGAAGACGACTCTTCACCGGAAGTCAGCAGCACCCGGACCGACCGTGCAGCGAACGTTCTCTGAGCTGTAGCCGTGGTAACGCAGATGTAGTCAGACTCGAGAGCTCAGCGGTGATGTTTCTAACTGTGGCTGTCTGGAGGTAGCTGCGTCCGGGGGCCGGCGTGTTGGTAGAGGCAGCACACAGACTTCCAGTTCAGAGACACACCTCGCTTTCCCGTGAAGCTCACTCACTGTGCAGCTACCCAGAGTCCTTCCCGAGGAACGTCTGTGACCGCAGAAGCCCGGGGCGCGAGCCAAGCGGGACCGGCCTCGCGCTCCTGTACCGTGCGGCTCGCAGACCTCCTTTCCTTACCAGGCCCGGAAGCTGCTGCTCACCGATGGCTCTGCCTCTTGTGCTAAATCTCCAAGCCCCTGCTGCTGTTACTGGGATTGTTATTTTCCTGGAAAAACTCCTGCCGGACCAGCGTGGGTGTCCGCGAGAGAAGGTGCCGCGGTGCATTTTGGCCCAGTGCACGTGAAGCTGCGCCAGGAGCGTGCCTGTGTTTGCAGGCATGTGCACCTCGCGGCCGGGAGGGAGACTTGCTTTCACAGCCTGGAAGGGCAGCCGTGAACCCCAGTTCTGGGGGACGCCAGCGTGCATACCGACTTGTCCCAGTGAAAGGAAAGGAAGCCTTTGGTCCCGTCTGACTCTCTGGGCTGAATGGGGCCTATTTCTGATTCCTACTTGACGGAGGCAGTCTCTCCGTTTCCCCAAGTGCCGCTTCCCAGGGTGAACAAAACATGTTCTGTGCACAAGAAACGTGAGATGCCGGCGGCCCGGGGGAGGAGGGGGAGAGGAAGCTGTTTGCAAAACTACTTAAAATAAATTTGAGGGGTCAAGCATGGAACACAGTTGCCAAAGAGAAAGGAAAAAACGCCTTAGGTCAGTGCAGCTGAGTAGCTGGGCATTCACATTGGCCGGAGGACTGAGTATTTCTTGCTGATCAGATACAGTCGGCCCAGATAATATTTGTGTATCTGAAGCTCGATCTCATTGCCTGTACGTCAGGGAAATTAACCTAGGGGGGCATGTTTCTGAGTTCGGTGATTTGGACGAACAGACACCACTCGGAAGAGATGTGGGCTGTGGCCCTGGTCGTCCGAAGTGTTCAGACCGGGGTCTGCAGTGTGCCTGTCAGCCCTGGGCTGCGCGGAGGGGCTGGCTGGCGTTAGCACTTCACTGAAAAGCGATCGGTACTTCTAAATTAAACATGCAGGGTTATCTTCATGAGGCATTGAATGGAGATTGCTGTATTATTGAATTTGGCCCACAGTTTAGCCAGTTCAGCAGGGTTTGGGGGTGTCTGAAGCAAATTAATATGCGAGCGCATTTGAGTCAGCAAGGTAGGAGATTACTGTCTTATCAGGACAAAAAAACTCCTTCCCCATGATCCACACTTTTCAGGAGGTAGATAAAACCTGTTGTTTGAGGTTCCCATCTAAGAGTGACAAGTTCAAATTGCAGATTTTAACCAGCAAAACGCACACGATGGAATAATTGCATTAAACGGGGAAAAAATTTCTCTCTTATCTGCATGATATGTGGGATAGAAGAAGCCTAGGTTTTGGGAGGAGGTGGTTGCTGTTTTGGTTTTGCTTATATAGGTCAGGAGAAAACTTCCTTTTCTTTGTTATAAAAAAACTGAGGTGGTCCAAGCACCCGAACTTGCTTCATCCCATAAGGCCGAGTGTGATTCTGCCTCTGCACCCTCTAACCTGGCCCGGCGTCCTCAGCTGCTGCGGTTTTCTGAGCCTGATGGCCCGGCTGCTTCCCGGATCAGCCCCAGCCCCTGTCCAAGGCAGCCCCTCACAGCCGCCTCCCAGCCGGCACGACGTGTTTCTCAAGGACACAGAGCCTTGCACACGAGGCTGTGCAGTCCGAGGTCAGGCGTCCCTCATCCTAGTCCCCTGTCTTTAAAACGGGAAAGTGAGGCCTTGCAGAGGGGTGAGGAAGTGTGTGCCGGGGGAGCTGACATGGCGGGTGGCCCAGCAGCCCCGCCCCAGCCCTGCACAGCCGGAGATGCCGGAGATGCTGCTGAACTGGGCGGGAGGGGAGGCCTGTGACGGGGCTGGAGCTGGGGGCGCAGCCGCCGCGGCTCAGGAGCTGGCAGGTCACTGCTCTGCTTCGCGGCCTGGTTCTCGAAGGCAGGAGGCCTGGTACAGCAGGACGCTTCAGTCTTTCAAAGTCACCTGTGACTTTAAAGCAGAATGAAGAGCAGGGCTCGCAGGTTGGTGACAGCCTTTAGTCTGTGTTTTCTGTGGAGCCCCTCTCCTTCTGGAAGCTGCAGCCTGACCGTCTGCCTAAGTGGGACCTGATCGAAGGTCATTCTTCCCTTTCCAGGGCCTGAGCTCCCCTCAAAGCGTGCAGCCCCGGCCACGTGGGGGCACTTGAGGACATGGCCCTGGAACTCACAGCCAGCCCGCCACGTCCTTCACGTGGGAGACGCGGGCTGCATTCCGGGCACACGTGGGTGGTGTCCCCTCCCTGGCACCGGGCCGCAGGGCTCCCCCCGGGCCCTTTCTGCTGCAGATGAAGGGTGCAGTGCTGGCCAGGACGCAGTCACGTTGCAGCCCCAGCCCTTGCCGTGTGGAGCGCACTCTGTGTCTGCCCGCTTGCCTGCCGCCCTCCACCAGGACTCGCGCTCCAGCCGACATTCCTCCCGGCAGACCACGCGCGTGGCGGACGGCGCGCTTTCTGAGCCCTCTGCTGCGTTTTCAGCCGTGGTCCTCAGTTCTCAAGGGGTCCTCCTGCAAGCCTCCAGTCGGATTTCAGATTTAAGGGGGAAAACAACACACACACAGAGCAAAACAAGAGCCTTGATGTAAATGGAAGTGGGACCTGGCGGCAGCCAGTGGGCTTGCGACAGGGTGGGGAGCGTCTCTCCTCTGCACGTCTGTCTTAGAGGAGTGTGCTGGCCCGGCACGGCCTGTCCCGTGGACCCGACCCGGCCCGGCGCGGGGTGGGGGTTCAGCTGCCTACCCTCAGGAAGGTCCGAGGAGAGAGGTGAGGGCTGGCGTGGTCGACTCCTGTGTGGTTTGTTGGTTGAGTTTGCGGACGGCGGCTGATGGTCACAAAGCTGCGGCTGAGTCCCTGCTCCGCTACGCGGTCCCCACTGATCCCTGCAAGATTTCGAGGAGGAAAGTTTGTGTTTGCTGTTGGTTTTTAATAAATGAAGAAGAGACGACTCAGAGGGTGCCCACACTATTCAGTGGGAAAGTGACGGATCCAGAGGTTTTATGAAAGGTGCTCCATTTTCCTTTAGGCGCCTCACACCCGTGGAGGGAAGCACAGGGGGCCTGGAGGGTGCAGGGGCAGGATGTCCTCTAGCCTCATGTCTGGGAGCTGCCCTGGGGTGACGCTGCTCACTGTCCCACATGGAATCAGGGTGCCCTCTGCCTCTGTGCGCGTGGGTCCCGGGGTGTGGAGTCGGGGTGCCCTCTGCCTCTGTGAGCGTGGGTCCCAGGGTGTGGAATCGGGGTGCCCTCTGCCTCTGTGCGCGTGGGTCCCGGGGTGTGGAGTCGGGGTGCCCTCTGCCTCTGTGTGCGTGGTCCCGGGGTGTGGAATCGGGGTGCCCTCTGCCTCTGTGTGCGTGGGTCCCGGGGTGTGGAATCGGGGTGCCCTCTGCCTCTGTGCGCGTGGGTCCCGGGGTGTGGAGTCGGGGTGCCCTCTGCCTCTGTGAGCGTGGGTCCCGGGGTGTGGAATCGGGGTGCCCTCTGCCTCTGTGCGCGTGGGTCCCGGGGTGTGGAGTCGGGGTGCCCTCTGCCTCTGTGTGCGTGGTCCCGGGGTGTGGAATCGGGGTGCCCTCTGCCTCTGTGTGCGGGGGTCCCGGGGTGTGGAATCGGGGTGCCCTCTGCCTCTGTGTGCGTGGGTCCCGGGGTGTGGAATCGGGGTGCCCTCTGCCTCTGTGCGCGTGGGTCCCGGGGTGTGGAGTCGGGGTGCCCTCTGCCTCTGTGAGCGTGGGTCCCGGGGTGTGGAATCGGGGTGCCCTCTGCCTCTGTGCGCGTGGGTCCCGGGGTGTGGAGTCGGGGTGCCCTCTGCCTCTGTGCGCGTGGGTCCCGGGGTGTGGAGTCGGGGTGCCCTCTGCCTCTGTGCGCGTGGGTCCCGGGGTGTGGAATCGGGGTGCCCTCTGCCTCTGTGTGCGTGGTCCCGGGGTGTGGAATCGGGGTGCCCTCTGCCTCTGTGTGCGGATCCCGGGGTGTGGAGTCGGGGTGCCCTCTGCCTCTGTGTGCGTGGTCCCGGGGTGTGGAATCGGGGTGCCCTCTGCCTCTGTGTGCGGATCCCGGGGTGTGGAGTCGGGGTGCCCTCTGCCTCTGTGTGCGTGGTCCCGGGGTGTGGAATCGGGGTGCCCTCTGCCTCTGTGCGCGTGGGTCCCGGGGTGTGGAATCGGGGTGCCCTCTGCCTCTGTGTGCGTGGTCCCGGGGTGCTGTCCCGAGGCAGTCCAGCCTGGTGGCGTCCCCACCACACCCTCCTGTCCTGCTGCCGCAGCCAGCCTCCAGGCGCCGTGTCCCGGTGAGCGGCTGATGGGAGGCGCACCAGGAGCCTCTCTCTCCGCTTACCCTGTGCGTGCTCTGGCATCTCCACCGTCTTTGGAATCCCGCCGACCCAGGCTTAAGTTCTGGGTCCACTGGATTTTGACTCACTGAGGGACCTCAGGCTACTGCTTAGGCTTTCTGAGCTTCAGCTGGGTCACAAGTGAAAATGGGCTCATAACCTCTCACCGTGAGGCTGTTGTAAGAAGAAGGGGAGATGCTCCAGCCCGCGCCTCCCACTGTTGGTCAGCACTGCCGTGAACCCTCTGGCCTGACCGTTGTTGTCTCATCTAGTCCCGATAAAGCCCGGCCCCATCCCTCTGAGTGACTTCAGTGCGGTCCCTGCGGAGGGCCGACCTCTGATAGCGGTGCGTGGGCGTCTGATGCCACAGTGCCGCCCCAGAGCCCACGGGCGTGGCCGCCGGGCGGTGCCAGCCTCCCGCCTGGAGGGTCTGACGTCCACTCTGCCTCCTGCCGCCGGCGCAGCTGGGGCTCTGTCATGCACGTTCAATCCAGAGACGGTCATGCCTTCCTGGGACCAAGGAAAGCGCCTGGAGTTCGGCTTCCTAGGAACGTGACCTGGGACAGACGCGCCGTCTGCCGCCACCTGTTTCCACGTCTGTGACCGGGGAGGCGGCCCGGCAGCCCTCGTGTGTTGGCAGCACCCCCAGGGGCACGGGCCCCAGCAGGCACACCCTCAGCTGGTGGCTGTTGTCTTCTTACCTGGCCAATTCGTAAAACTACTGGAGAGGAGTGTGAGCTTCTGACTCACCCGAAGTCGCTTCCTGCCCCCTGTCGCCCGTGGCAGGGATGGGCTGGAGGCTGGGCAGGGACGGGGCGGGGGGCGCACACCAAGGCTGCTCGAGGACGCGCTGTGTTGGGGGTCTCTGTGCCCTGGCCGCTCTCGGGACCTCACGGAAGCAGAGTCCCCCAGGAGCTGTGGACACAGCCCTCCCGACAGGCTCTGTCCTCGGGGCTCATCCCTGGTGCAGTGTGTGGCAAAGTTTCCCTCCTTTTTACTGCTGGGTGACGCTCCGTCATCTGTATATTCTTGCAGGTTTCCCAAACATAGACTGAGCATGTGGACACACGCTGTGCCCCAGCACACGACTCACAGCCATCTCTGTAGCTGTGCGCTCCGCTCTGGCGCACAGCACGCTCTCGCCCGTGTGCTGCTTGGCCTTCGGCAGTGTGTCGTGGTGACGTGGGGTTGGGCTGCGCTGAGCACAGGCTGTCCGCTTGCTCACCTCTCGCAGGAGTCGCTGTGTGGGACTCGCCGCGCGTGTCTCAGCTGGCAGCGTTTCTTGGGGACACGGAGCGCGTGGTCTGCTCTGTGCCGCTGCCCTCCGAGACGCTTGGCTGCACGGCTGAGCCGCCGCGGCTGTGTGCTGTGCCGGGCAGACCCACCACTGCTGCCATGTGATGCCCAAGCCCCACAGCCTCCAGAAGTTCAGAGTGTTCTTTCGGGAGTTCAGATGCAAGCTGATCTGAACTGACTGAAGCTATGAATAACTTTTTGTAAAAGTTATTTATGAACCTCTACTTACAGACTTTTTATTTTCTCCCGTTTAGTATGAACATAGGCAATGCCCCAACCTGCTGTCTCACTGCATGATGCATGGTGTATTTTTAATTGCGTAGAATTACCTTTCTATGGGTAATTTTTTTAAATGTATTCATAATCTGGTAATTGAAGTACTTCTTAAGTAACTCCTTTTTACTTAATGATACAAGGTGGACATCTTTAATTTGTAATAGAACATTCCTTCATACGGTAAGTATATATTTTTAAAAACTTTTTATAACAGCTTTATTGAGATTTAACTCATACACCGTACAATTCAGCCATGTAAAGTATTGATTCAGGGGCGTTTGGCAGGCACAGAGTCATGCACGTCGGCACCACCACCGTCAGGATAGTCCCTCCCCCAGAAGGAGGCCGCGGCGCCCCACCATCAGCCCACCCTCCCTTGCCTTCAGCGGCCGCTCAGCACAGCACTCTCTGGGCCCCTGGAGGTGCCTCTGCCGGACGTTCTGTATCAACGGAATCCTGTGTGATGCGTGGCCCCCTGGGCTCGGTTGTTCAGCTGAGCAGAGTGCTGTGGGGGCTCGCCCACCCTGCGGCAGGAGTCTTGCTTCGCTTCTTTTTGTGGCCAGAGAACACCCCGTAGTTTGAATAGGAAGCGTCCTGTGTGTCCGTCATCTGAGGGGCATCTGACTGGTTTTCAGTTTTCGACAGTTGTGAGTCATCATGGGCATTTGTGCTCAGGTGTTTGTGTGGATGTACGTTTCCACTCTCTAGGGTTTATACCTTGGAGAGGCACAGCTGGGTCAGACTGCCCCAGCTTTCTGAGGGTCCCCCCAGCCGTCAGACTCTGCCCCTGCTTTCTGAGGGTCCCCCCAGCCGTCGGACTCTGCCCCTGCTTTCTGAGGGTCCCCCCAGCTGTCGGACTCTGCCCCTGCTTTCTAGGCTCCCCCCAGTGTGTTCCCCGCAGCGCCTGCCCTGCTCTCTCAGTGGCACAGGGGTCTGGAGCCCCCACAGCCTCGCCGGCACTTGCGGCCGTCTGGCTCTCTGGCTGCTCCCGTTCGAGTGTGTGATGTGCGGTGTCGTCCTGGGTCCGGGGACTGAGGCGGGGCCGGGAGACGGGGAGGGGGCGCCTGGGGTCGGAAGCGGACGCTGGGCACCGGAGACTGACTTCTGCCTCGGGATGGGCGGCGTGGGGTGCGGTAGGGTAAGGCCGTGGCTGCCTTGGGGCCCCGTGTCGTGGGGCAGATGAAAGGGGCTCCGATCCGCTGTGTTTCTTGCCAGTCAGGTGGGTTCCTGGCGAGCGGCCGCGTGGCCCCGGGCGGAAGCCTGGCGCAGTGCCGTTGTTGGCCCTTTGTGCTGGATGGGAGAGCGTCTGCCTCGCAGGCCAGGCCGGGGGTCAGGTATTTGGAATGCATAGCTAATGCGTTCCACCCCGACCTTTGGCATTATTACTCCACAGAATCACATCTAATCGATGATTTCCAAGCATCCTTGTACATTTCGCCCATAGAGCAGGGCAGGAGAGGGGCCCTGACAACAGGTGGGCGAGGCTGGAGGGGTGGCTGCCCGGGAGCCGCCCCTCCAACCTGGCCCACCTGTTGTCAGGGCCCCTTTCCTGGGTGTAGAGGAGGGGCTGTCCCACGGGAGGACAGCCTCCCTGCAAGGAGGGCCTTGCAGGGATGCCCTTTCTCTAAAGAAAGGTTTCTCCTCGGGGCTGGCGGGGCTGGGGTGGGCAGGGGACAGGCGCCGTCCAGGTGGGGCAGGCTGAAGCGGGCAACCGCTCCCAGCCCCAAGGGCTGCCCGCGTGCCTCCCCGGTCCCTCCCTGCGGCAGCCCTTCTTCAGCCAGCAGCCTCGTCTCCTGTCCCTGCAGGATGGACACGGCCGCTCAGGGCTGAGCCTCAGACCAGGGCGGCCGGGACTGTGGTCCATTCAGCAGCAGTTACTAGAAAGTTGGCTTGGCCCAGCCTTTCTGGGGGCTGATTGTGGAAAATCTCTCTAGAGCCTTAAATAAATTATATTTGTGATTTCGTAATTCACCTTCTAGGAAACATCGACATGAGCCAGAGCCGTGTGCTCAGAGACGGCCTCGCCTCCCACAGCAGCCGCCGGTGGGCAGCCGAGGCCCCTGTGCCACCCTTCCTGGAAACGGTGTTGACAGAGGGATTTAAAGCAGGAACATGCCCGTTAAGTGTGACATTACGTGAAGCCGCGGGCCCGGCATCCCGCTCCCGCCTGGCGCGGGTGCGCGCGGGGGGCGGCCCAGCGCGACTCCCGGGGCAGGGTGTCGGCCGTGGCCAGCATGCAGGAGGGGCTGCCCCCGGTTGTTTCCCCGAATGCCTGTGATGAGCGTCCTCAGTCTGCCCGTCCTCCCCACCCGGGTACCTGGACTCAGCCGCGCGCAGGGCCTGCTTGGCAGGGCGGCGCCTCGCACAGTCTTTGCTCTGCGTCTGTTGGCGGTTTGGGGCTCTTCCTTTAATCGAAACGCATTTTAAGGTTTCGGGGCCAGGCTGCTCTGTGGCTTTTGTTGAGGAAACATGAAGAAAATCTGCCTTCCTCGTATCTAACTACTAAAGCATTTAAGATACCATTTTTCCTTCTCTGAGATACCCAAAACGCAGCTGACTCGCCGTCACGGTGCGGGGCTGGAGGCTCGCCGCGGTTAGCCGCGTGCGGCGGAGGGGCAGGGTTCACAGGAGCCGCTGCTGCGCAGGGGGGGCCGCGCCCGGGTCTTGCTGAGCGCCGAGTTTGGTGGCTGCAGGAGGAGCGTCCCAAAGCCCCCCGCAGGCATGGCCGCTGCCGTCTGGGGGCGGGGGCCCTCCGTCCTCGCCGCGGAAGCCTCCCGGGCGGTGCTGCAGGCGCAGGGAAGCCATCCCTTCTCAAAGATGCCGAAGCTCCGCGCTGGCCCGGAAGCGGGGCTGCGGGCTGGGCAGAGCTGGGGTCTGCCGCGAGGTGGGGTCCCCACGGTGGCCCGAGAGCCAGACTGGGCTGGCAGGGGAGCTCCGGCCTGTCTCCCCAGCAAGAGGTGCAGGCCTCCCAGCAGGGCCGGGGACGCCAGGCCTCCCAGCAGGGCCGGGGACGCCAGGCCTCCCAGCAGGGCCGGGGACGCCAGGCCTCCCAGCAGGGCCGGGCTGGACCCGGGTCACGGGCTGCCTGTGTGGGGCTGGAGAGTGGGCAGCCCGAGCCAGCAGGGAGGCCTCAGAAGGCGCGCTGGTTCCGCTCGGCCGGCTTGTGTGAGGGTCGGTGCCCAGGCAGAAAGATGAGGACGCAGCTTCTTCACAGGGACTGTCTCAGCCCAGACGGCTCGTGAAGAGAAAGTCCGGACGGATCGACACCTCATGATGGATTGCGCGATGGACACGCGCACAGATGGCCTGTGCTGGGTCTCCTGGCCCTCCTGTGCGTGTGGGGTCTATGGGGCAGGAGGGAGTTGCTGAGCACACGGGATGTGTGGATGGGGTGTGTGCTCTGACGCGGGAACACAGAGGCCCTTTATACACTCTCAAATACAAAGCCATTGTTTTCTGACTGTGAAACTAATACAGACCTATTTTAGAAAATTTGGATGATAGGCAGATTATAAGGAAGAAAGTCATCATCTAGTTGACATGGTTGAAATTATAAACTTTACATATGTTTTTTCTGCGGCTGTTAAAACTTCACCATTGTATTCTAGGCAGTTTTCCCCACACCATTAATCACGATCTGTGAGCACCGTGGTCTCACGCCCGCAGGCGTCCCGTCGTGTGAACGGGGGACAGTGGACGCGCCTCGGCTCAGAGACGCGCTCAGAAGCCCGCAGTGACTGCCTGGCCCTGCTCGCTCCGGAGCCTGGGCTCCCCACCTGTGTGTGGCCCGGGGGCCCAGCTGGTCTGGCGGGCTCCGTGGGACTGGAGCGTCAAGCAGCAGCCGCCCAGCCCCGGCCTCGCCGCCGAAGCGCAGCCTTCCCCCTGCTGGGTGCTTCCCGCCTCGCACGAGCGTGTGCCCTGCACGTGTGTGGGGGCCGCTGTGCGTCCCAGCCAAGGCAGAAGTGTGCACGCGCTCAGCCGCCGCCTCCGGCCCTGGGTCTGGTTCCGTTCTCATGCTCTGGAACAGCAGTGCCCAAGACTAGCCTGAGCACCGGGCCGTGCTGGGCCGGGTTCTCCCCGGGCTCGCGCAGACGTGACTGCCGGGCCACGGGCACGTGTGTGTTCACGCCTCCCGTCCGCACCACCAAGTCCCCTCGGAAGGCAGGACCTGCCTGCGCTCCCCAACCCTAAGCAGGGCTCGTGGCAAGCCCTGGGTCACTGGCCCCCAAGTCCACGGGCCCCCGCCCCTCACCGTGGCCCTTCCTCCCCGGGGCCACGCCGCCCTCCCCGAGCGGCCTGGGTCCCTCCCCTCCTGGAGACCCGTCCTTCTGGTGGGAAGGCCCCGCTGCCGCCAGCCAGTCCCGCCTGCGTGGACGTCCCTCTGCCGAACAATGAGCACATTCAGGCCTGACTCGTGTTTTCAGTTATTAAAAAGCGGAGCCGCCTGTCTCTGCCTGTGACTTTCATCTCCAAGCCTTTATTCCCCCCTGCCCCCCTTCCCATCGCCTCGTGTCTGCAGGTCCGGCCCCGGTGTCCCTGCGTGCAGGCCTTCTGGGCGTGTGGTGGCTCCCTGGCAGCGCAGATGCCCGCGTCCCTGAATGGTTTCGTCGGGCTCGGGGCTGCGGCAGGGAGGGCCGTGGTCGTCCTTGCCCACACATCCCCGGAGCCTCACTCACACTTGCTTCCACACAGCTCTGGAGCCGGCACCCAGGTCCATCCTATCCCCCCGTCCAGAGCCGGCGGAGCCCCATCTGCCTTGGGCTAGCTTAGTCTTTATAAAGTTTATGTCTTCCGAGAGTCTTTCAGCATTTCCTCCTGGGAATAGTTCTTCTGCTTAAATCATATCTGATAAAAGCAAAAGTTACAGGAAAGGACCTCCAGTGATGACCTTAGGCCTCCCAAGACAGCCAGAGGCACGGGGCCGGGGAGCCATGCCCGCGGCTTCAGGAAGGTGCTCCCTGGGCAGCAGGGGGATGCTGACACGGCTGAGCCCTGGCTGCACATGTGGGGACCCTGGGCCGCGGGGATCTAGCGGAGGAGGGCCTTCCCGTGCAGCGCCCCATCCTCCAAGCCGTCTGCCGCCCTCAGGGCCCGTGGCCGCCACGCAGCAGGCTGTGTGCTCTGCGAGAATGCACCCCTGGGCGCCGTGTGGAATCTCTGAGAGTCTCTGTCTTAGAAGCAGAGACTGAAAGGCAAGTACGTTTTAACAGCTACGCCACCCACCTGGTGGCCGCACTTTGTCTTGGTTTCATCAAAGTGGTGTGCGAAGTGCGTGACCTTCAGGGCTCTGAAGAATGGATGCTTCTGAACTGTGGTCCTGGAGAAGACTCTTGAGTCCCTTGGACTGCAAGGAGATCTAACCAACCCATTCTAAAGGAAATCAGTCCTGGGTGTTCATTGGAAGGACTGATGCTGAAGCTGAAACCCCGATACTTTGGCCACCTGATGCAAAGAACTGACTCATTGGAAAAGACCCCGATGTTGGGAAAGATTGAAGGTGGGAGGAGAAGGGGACGACAGAGGATGAGATGCTTGGATGGCATCACCAACTCAATGGACATGAGTTTGAGTAAACTCCAGGAGTTGGCGATGGACAGGGAGGCCCGGCGTGCTGAAGTCCACAGGGTCGCAGAGCTGGACACACCTGGGTGGCTGAACTGAACTGAACCATCAAGGAAATGAAGGCTGTGTCTAAACTCTCAGGGCCACACGCCCCCCGTCTCTGCCCTGGCACATCAGCTCACACGCCGGGTCTGCAGACTTGGGGCTGAGAAGCTTAGTCGCCTCCTCCCTGTTCATGCTGGCTTTACTGCGTGCCCACTGCGAGCCGGCCTCCAGTCCCGTGGCGGGGACACGGGGAGACGCCCCCTCTGAGCGCCCACGGGAGCCCTCCTTGGTGGCCGAGTCTTTACCGCTCTCAGCCACACCTCGGGCAGGTCGGGGGAGAGTGTGAGTTGAGACCGCAGCAGCACTGAGCTGTGCAGAAATGAGTGGACGCGGGTCTCGCTCACAGCCACACCGCAGAGCTGGGGAGGCCTTGTCCTGTGTGGCCAGGGCTGCCCCGTGAGGACGTTTCTGGTCCCTGGGTGAACGAGGCACCTGGGTGGAGTGGAGGTGCTCGGGGACGAGAGGCGTTCGAGGCCGTCCCGGCATGGGGCAGCTTGCTGTTGATCATTTGGTTACCGCTGCTGACGCAGGCCCGAGCTGCTCACAGTGCACCCTGGCCATCTTCGTCTTCTCTGCAGACGACTTTGTTGTTAGTTTTTACTATTGTTAGGGGCGCATTCCTGCCATTGCAGTGAAATCTGCCTGATCAAAGGCCCCAGACCCCGGCACAGGCTGCTCTGGTCTCAGGCAGCCTTTGTCTGTGAGAAGCTTGGCCTGTAAACGTTTTATTAGACCATTAAGTGGCCTGCGGCTCTCCCACGCTCACTAACGCTGGAGAGGGCCACGCACACGCGTCTACTTTTCTGAAACTCTTGCTCTTCCAGAGGCTTTGTGACCCTTTGACCTGATTTTCTCCGAGTCTCGCCCTGCCGATCTGGCTTCACCTGCGTGGCCGGGCTGACCGTCTGTAGGGAGGACCTCCCTGGAGTGGGAGGCGTGCTGATGACTTCAGGGGCCAGAGCTCCGCCAGCCCTCCGGCAGCCCCGGGCCTCCTAAGCACGGCTCTGCTCGTGAGTCTCCTGGCCGTGCGGCACCCGGGGGCGGGGGCTCGAGGGCACCACCTGGACTGCACCTGCGTCCTCCTCTTCGGGGTGGCGTGATGATCCCGCGCATCTCACCGCGCAGCCTCAGGAGCGTGCACAGCGCAAGTCGCTCCGGCACTCGGTGCCGTGGCCCGTGCCGTGCGAGGCGTTCTGGGCGCCTCTCTGGGGGTGCTGCCCGGGGACCCAGGCGGCGTTGGGTCCTTCCTCTGGCCGGAACCTGCAACCCTATGTTAGTGGCCCCTCGGGCCGCAGGGCAGGCAGAAGGTCCCCGTGTGGGTGACCAGCCACCAGCCTCGAATGCTGCCCACGTCCTCGTCGGGCCCCGGAGGAAGGGCTGAGCTTGTCGCCAGACCCCGCGTCAGTGTCGCGGCTCGTCACGGCAGCAGAAGGGTCTTCCCGCCTGTCCCCGTCTTGCCGACCGCTGAGGCTGCGGACACGCCGCTCGCTCTGTACTCTCGCTGGAGCCGCGGGCGAGGCGGGAGGCGTGTGCGTGCAACACGCGTGTGCTGGCCTGGAGGGCGAGTGTGGGGGAGGCGCTGTGCAGCGGGGCATGCGGCACGCCCCTCACGGCTCCTGCTGACTCGGCATTTCTGGACCATCCTTAATAGTTTACTGCGATTTGACAAGAAAACATTTCGACCTAAGGAAAATCAGTCAGTGACAGATCACTGATGTGAGTTGGTTAGAAAAACAGTATGAGATTTAAGTTTCAGCTCCTCAGTTACATCACATGAGGTGTCCAAGCGAAATTCTGCCTCAGCCTGAGACAGCACCTTCGAGCGTGCTTTCTCTGTGGGCCGTGACCAAGCAGACCCACGGCCGTCAGGGGACCCCGGAGTGTCCGCAGCAGGAGTCGGCAGCGGGACTCCCCGAGGGCCCTTGTTTCCTGGGCGAGGCTGGGGGCTGCTGGGCTCCGGGTCTCCTGAGGGCTGTAAGTCAGGTGCCATTGAGAAGGCGTGTGGTCAGCAGGGAGAGGCTCCCCAGTCTCGGAGGCGGACGCAGCCGCACAGTGACGCCTGTCTCGAAGGCCTGGGGGCTGCAGGGTGGGGTCCAGGCAGGTGGAGAACCGAGGCAGAAGGTGGGTTGTTGGGTCATGAGGCCCCGGTGGCAGCAAGGCTCTGCACAAACTCCAGCCCCAAGCCGCGGCCGCTGCACGTGGACAGTCAGTGGACGCTCCCTGCAGCCAGGCTTCCGCACGCCCAGCGGGCTCCCGGGCTGATGTCCAGCTGACTCAGGCCCCGGGGGTGAGGGGTGAGTCCTCTGCGTTTAGGACGGACCGGGCACAGTGAGGCCTCAGGGCCTTCCCGGGATGGTTGGGCTCCGAGGAGGTGGCCCTCCCCTCCGTGTGGCGTCGGGAGCAGCCCTGAGTGCGTGGCGGCAGTGGTGGCCTCGTCTGTGAGCTCAGGGCCGGGGATGCGCGGCCCCCGCGGGTCGGGTGAGGCGAGTGTGCATACTGGCACTGGGGTTGCTGGGAAAATGCCCTGAAAGGTCAAAGGCAGGATGCTGAGGGGAGGAGAGTCGGTGAAGCCTGCTGGTGTGTAGTCTTCATTTGTGAAGGGCAGAGATTCCACCCAAACTGCTGCTTGGAACCAGCGCAGTTTGTGGGCCAGATTCAGGCACAGCTGGATCCAGGCCCACCTCCGGCCGCTGCCTCTGTGGTTCTGGAGCTGCCCGGGGTGCTCAGCGCGGCTCCTTTTTGCCGGTCAGCGCCCCCGGCTGAAGACGCAGGACAGACTGAGCGGCCACCCAGGCCCAGCCTGTGCCTGGAGCTGGGCCCAGGATTCCTGCCACTTTCGGGGGCTGAGCTGGGACCAGGGTCCCCGGGGAGAGTGGCGCCCTGGGCGGCTGGCGGGCAGGGTGCGGGGGCCCCGTGTGGGTCTCCAGCCCCTCAGAGCGGGAGCTGTTCTCACGGCCGCCAGCCCCGCCGAGCTCCTGGCTTCCATTACAGACCAATCATTTGGCTATTTTTCTTGCTCTGGGAATTGTTGATAAAAACTGTCTGTTTAGTTAAAACATTGCAAAAGTTATACAGGAAAAATAAACAAATTTGAGGACCTGGCCAGTTGTGGCCTGGAGGGACATCAAAGGTTGGCCGGTCACCAGGCCCCGCTTGCACTGGGGCGTGTCGTGTCCACCGCAGGCCGAGGGCTGGGAACCAGCTCCACGTCCAGCGCTGTGCTCGGGCTGGGCGTCCTGAGACCCCGCTGGAGCAGCGGGTGGTCTGCACAGGCCTTCCTCCCCCCCAGTCCAGGGGAGCCTAGGGAGGCCCCCCGGCAGCCCCCTCAGGCTTGCACGGGGCCCTCCCCACACCTCTCCTCCCTGGCACCCAGCCCGCTCACCCCACCTCTCAGGAGCGCTCACCAGGGCCCTGTGTGCCGCTTGCAGAAGCCAGGGCCACAGGCAGGCGCTGGCTGGGCCACGCTCAGCGCAGGCCCTGTGCTCCCACTGGCTGTGGCTGCGGCTGGGCTGCAGGGCTGGGCACTGAGGCTGGAAGCTTTTCTGGGGACAGGGGCAGATTGTCCCACTGGCAGCGTCCTGAAAGCCACCCTCAGGTCCCTGGCATGGCTGAGGGAGCCCTCTGGGGTGGACTCTGAGCGGGTAAAACGTAGCCAGGCGTCTTCACGCTAACATCTTAGCATGTAGTTGCTTTCACTGTAAAGTATTTGCAGTGGTCGTAAAGTACGTTTTCTTGTCCCAGTTTTGGGAAACAGCAGAGAAAGAGAAAAATAAAAATCACCCAAAGCGCTGGGGCTCGGGGCGGCTGCAGAGCTTGGCCAGCGGGGCGAGCAGGGCCGGGGTCCCGTCCCGGGAGGGGCAGGGAGCTGCGGCAGGGCCACAGTGCACGCGCTTTCTCTTATCCCACGTCCCTCTCACGGGGCTCTCTGCATGAGGCGCTGAGGGGTGTGCTTTGCACGACTCACGGCCCTGAAATCCAGAGGGAAGTGAGGGACAAAGCCCTGCCGCAGCGGGCTGCCCAAGCGGACCTGTGTGCCGCCTGGCCCTGACCCAGACGGGCCTGTGAGAGCCGCTCCGGAAACAGCTGGGAACAGACTCCGCGCTGTCAGCCTTTCTGTTTTCGTTGTTACCAGAAAAATAATCGGCTCCGTGTTTCACGCCCCTGATGAAGTGGCCCAGACACCGGCTGTAGCTCAGGACGGTTTCTGCTCTCCTTGCTTCCGGACGGGAGATGGGCGGGCCCCCGGCTGAGCGCAGGGCCCGCGTCCGGGCTCAGCACGTCTGCTCCGGTCTGTCCGTCCTCCCCGTCTCCCGCCTCTGCTGGGCGTGGTGCTGGGCTGGGGGCCGGGAGCGTGCGTGCTGGGGCAGCGCCCCCTCCCCCGGCACCCAGCCGGCGGCTCTCCGCGTCAGGGTGCTGTGCTCTTTCTGGTTTGGGGCCTTCCCTGTGGCCTCCTTCCTAAGGAGGCTGGGACCCTCTCCCCTCCCGGGGGCCGAGATGCTCGCAGAGGGAAGCGGGGAGGCTGCCGTGAAGGAGCTCGTGGGGGGCAGAACAGCGGGCCCCGCCGGCCACTCCCTGGACTCACCACCGCTCTACGGGCCTCCGGGAGCCCGCCTGACTCGCCACCTCAGGCCCTCGGTACCCACGTGGGGGGTCCAGGGGGTCCAGGCCCCCTGAGGCAAGTGGTGTCTGCCACACAGACCGTCCCCCAGGACCTCTGCCCACCGCCCTGGCCTGAGACCGTCCCCTCGGCCTCCCACTGTGCCCACGAAGCTTGCTTCCTGGGAGTTGGTGTATGTGATTTTATTCCTCACCGGTTATTTTTTAAAGTCTCTCCCCGCCCCAGTCATTTATATGTATTGAGAATCTGATTCTCAAAATAGAGGAAACTTTCAATTCCTCAAAACAGAGGAGAGGACGAGGGGGCAGTTGGGAGTCTGGTCACTGAGGACGCCGCCCGTGGGGGTCTGTTCTCTCACGTTTATGTGGCCGTGCGGCCCTTGGTCGCGGCGTGCGGACTCCTCAGGTGCAGCTTGTGGGGTCTCGCTCCTCGAGCAGGGGTCGAGCCCGGGCCCCCCGCAGTGGGAGCTCAGAGCCTCAGCTGCGGGGCCCCCGGGCAGCCCCCACCTCCCTGCTGAGGACTCGAATCTGGACGTTCGGGGCCTGCTTTCCGTGCTCTGGGCCGGGAGTCTCGTCTCTGAGCCACATGGGCTCCAGCGGCGCCCCCGCAGCTCCGTGTGCCCCTCGTCCCGCCGGCCGCCCCGCCCGCACCGCCCGCCCCGCCCTGAGGAGCGCGCCCGCCGGGCGCAGGGCGCTCCCAGCGCTTCTGTCTGCGTTCCCCGCTGCGCTTCCGAGCAGTCGTCGGGGGGACGGCTCCGTCAGCAGGTGTGGGGGCAGTGGCCTGTGGACCCCCTTACTGTAGTCCAGCAAGGGATCCGGCCTTGTCCTGGGGTCCCGGGACAGAGCCCCTGAAACCTGGGAACGCCCCGGTGGTCGTGGTGGGCCCCTGGGCCGCATCTGAGCTCCTACTGGGAGAGACAGAGGCCAGCAGTGTGACTGGGGACCAGCTTTGGGCCAGAGACAGCATCCTGACTGCCTGTCCTCTGCCCCTGCCTGAGGTCAGGGGCAAGCGGACTGAGTTCAGTCCCGTGGCCAGGGTCTGAATTACTCACGCCCAAGAGTGAGAGCCCAGCAGAAGTCTGGGCCCAGGCCTCTGTGGCTGATACAGAGGTCGCTGGCGGGCGGGGCGCCCTGAGCCCACAGGGGAGGCGGGGGCGCGTGGCCCGCGCGCCTCTCCCTTCAGCTGGCCCGGCCTCGTGTCCTGCTGGGTGGCGCTGTGGCCGGCCGCCCGTCCCGGGTTCTGTGGCTGTGGTGCCTTCTCCGTGTCTGTTCTCAGAGACCTTGCCCTGGGGCGCGGGTGACTGGGGCCCAACCCCGGGACGGCCTGGCCGCGAGGAGCCCTGGTGGCTGCTGCGGGGCGTCGTCTCCCCGCCCCGGGTCTTTCACAGGGTGCTGTGCCCCGTCACTCCCAGCTGAGTCTGAGAGGCTCGCCGCCGGGTTGCAGGAGGCGGGAGAGCGGGCTCTGATGAGTGGGTGTAGGGGCCAGGGGCGGGGGGACACTCAGGACCGGGGCCCAGGGGCGGGGAGATGCTCAGGACCGGGGCCCAGGGGAGACGCTCAGGACTGGGACGCAGGGGCGGGGAGATGCTCGGGTCCAGGGCCCAGGGGCCACCCCAGCGCCAGGATCACAGAGGGGAGGTTGGTGGTCCTTGAAGGAGAGGTGCCCAGGGGTTCTGCGCTGCTGACTGCCGTCAGGAGTCCCTGAAGGAGGACACAGGACCCTTTGGGCCCGAGAGGCTTTTCCCACGCAGACCCGTGTTCCCGTCCCAGGCGGCCGTGTGTGCTGCCCTCCAGGGGGAGAGGCAACAGCCGTCCCGGGTTGTTGCAGAGGAGCGGGGCCTGGTCCCCGAGCCAGCAGCCAGCGGCTCCGGCCCTTCCGAGGGGTCTGGCCCATCCCCAGGGTCTGGGGAGTGCGGGACGCATCCCTGCCGCACCCTCGCTGGACCGGCCCCTCCCCACTCTCCCTCCTCTGCCCCTCCCCTCTGCGGCGCTTGCTCAGCGCAGACTTCGCTTCTTGCTTCGATGTCCTTCACTGCGTCGACCTTACGGATCTGTGTGTCTGCCCACCGGACTGAGAGCTCCTCGAGGGCAGGGGTGGGCCGCGCTGGGGGCTGCGTGCGGAGCGCGGAGGGGCCCAGTGTGGCTGGGGGCAGCTCGGGAGGGAGGCGTGGGGGAGAGGCCGGGGGCGGCTGCTCAGTGCCTCTGACTCTGTCCAGAAAAGCATCTAATTGTGTCTTGAACTCATTTTCGTTGCTTGCTCCAGTGGCCTCACTTGGCAGCTGAGGCCGTATGCTAATTCCACCCTTTTCATGAAGGAATTCTGCTGATCTTACTGACTTTTTATGGTAGATTTCCCCCCCTTTCCTTCTTTTTTTCTCCTGCTTCCCCAGTAAACAGATTCCTGAGACCACGCTCTCAGGCTCTGGACCCTGCACGCTCTGACCTTGCCGCCTGGGGCAGCCTGGCCGGCCTCACCCTCCCAGCCCCTGCACCCGCGGTGCCTTCTCTGCCTCGGGGCTCGCCGCGGCTGGGGCCCCGTTTCTGGAAGGGCCTGCCTGTGTCTCAGGCCACAGCAGCAAGCGCCACCACTCAGAACTCCCAGAACGTGGCCCAGCTGTCTCGGTGCTCGGAGTGGGGGCCCCTTCCCTGGCGGGGGGCGGCAGGGCCTGCGGCCTGGGCTGCTTGCTGCCCCACCCGGAGTCTCAGCACATCTCCCACGTGGCCCCACAAGGGCCCCTCCTCCCCGTCACTGGGGTCCCGGGGGTCTTCTCCCGGGGAACGCAGCCTCTGCAGATCTGGCCCTGGCGCTCACTGCGCCGTCCTGCCTGGACGCGGCTGCCCACCCTGTACCCTCCTTCCCTCGCGTTTCTGGCACGTGGGTGCTCGGCATGCTGGGGGCGTCACGCCCCAGGCCAGGGAGGAGTCTGGCCGCGGCTCACGGCGGGCTGCTCAGGGCCCTCACTGCCTCCCAGTTATCTGTGTTCCCTGCAGAGGGGCTTGCTCGCCACAGCTCCGAGTGGCGGGGGGCTGCGGGGGCTGCGGGGGTCTCAGGATGCGGCTGTGCTGGGCATCGCGGGCCCCCGGGAGCCCGGGAGCCCGGGGGAGGGCCGCCTGGTCCAGACGGGGTGGTGGCGTCTGAGCTGCAGTCCCCGCGTGCAGCGCCAGGGGAAGGGGCGAGCGCAGGTGCCCAGGCCCCGAGACGCGGGGCTGACAACCGGGCTGGGGCTCGTGGGGGAGGCTGAGGTGGGGCCAGCCCTAGCGCCCTGCCCTCTGCCCCTCGGGGGGCTTGCACTGTCCCACGGTCTCGCCCACTCGGGGGGTCCCTTTGCTTGTGGACCCAGGGCTGTGGGCTGTGTGCCCGCCGCCGCGGCTACTCCGCCTGCAGGACGTGGGCTGGACGGGGCACGTGGCCCCGTTGGACGCCAGCAGCGAGGATGGCGTCTGTCCTCAGGGACGGCAGGCCCTGGGCTGCCGAGGTTTCCGCCTCGCTGTCCTGGGAGAACCATCGTCTTGGGTCCCCCTCGGGCTGCCCGTGTCCCGGCATGCTGAGCTGGTGGGAGAGCCTTGCCTGATGCTGGGGGAATGCCCGCCAGAGAGCAGCTGGCCGTGAGGCTGCCGGGGGGGCCTTGGGCCGGGGGGGTCTGGGGAACCCCAGATGAGGCCTGTGGAGCCCCCCGCCGGGGCCATGAGAATTCGGATCTCAGCTGAGGTTTCTCTGGCCACAGGTCCACGGCCTCAAGCCCCACTGTACCCCCTGGGGGGCCCGCCTGGGGACCGTGGGGGCCCTGCCCAGCTCCTCCAGGAGGAGCCCCCCACCCCGGCACCTGCCCTCCTCCCGAGACCCGGGGCGGGAGGGCCCAGGGCTCAGCAGGATTCACCAGCCAAAGCAGTGGGCGTTTGCTCCGCCATCTCCAGCCGCCTCCGGAGACCCTCTGCTGGGAGCTGCAGGCTGGCTTTGGCCAATAAGCATGCTTTGTTTGGCCGTGCAGCTTAAACATGCTTTTGGAATTGGTTGTCAACATTTAAAAGTTGGCACACTTCATGCAGTGGTCCAGACTTTTGGCTTCTTTTGAAAAATCGGAAGATCTGGCAACT
>SJYR01000075.1:1680731-1697293 GCA_006410655.1 Kobus ellipsiprymnus | reverse complement strand
CTTATACACATCTCCCACTGCCACTGGACCCCAGAATCGGGGCAGCCCCGGGTGTCTCTCCCCCGCCCCTACTGGACCCCAGAATCGGGCGGCCCCAGGCGTCTCTCCCCCTGTCCCCACTGGACCCCAGAATCGGGCAGCCCTGGGCGTCTCTCCCCCACCGGCCCTGCCCCGCCCTGCTGTGAGCCCTCTCCCCTGCCCAGCCCCTCCCTCCCCGCTGCGGCTCACAGACCGGGGCCTGGCTTTCCGTCTGTTCACAGCCTTTAGCAAGGCCTCAAGCTGGGGCCAGGCTTAATCAGTCTGTGGGCCTGAGCGGGCAGACGGCAGCCTCCCCAGCCTCCCCTCATTTGACCAGGAGTGCGGTCCCGGGTCCCGACACTGAGTCCGCTCCCTGCTGGCGTGCAGAGCGGCCTGAGTGCCTTGCCATGGCCGGGGGCTGCGAGGGGAGGCTCGAGTTGTCCACCCCCTGCCCACCCGCCTCTGCTGCCTCCTGGGATCCTCGGGATGGGAGAGGAGACTGCCAGGCTCAGAAGGGCTTGTGCAGACGGGACCCAGACGCTCGGCTTCGTCCGCGGCCTCCCTCCGGCACCACACACCGCCTCCGCAGTAGGCACTCGGCACGGCCAACACCAGGGCCTTCTGAGGGGTTCCGAGGTCACAGCGGCTCGAGGGGCCCCGCTGGAAGCCGGGTCAGAGCCAGGAGCACCCGCACCCGGCACCAGCCCCCGGCCACTGTTTCTTCCCCGCACTTTGATCCGGGAACAGGAAGTGACATGACTGGCCCGTCTGCTCTTTCTCTAAATCCCCAGAATGAATCAAACAGGGTTTTCCGATTCCCATGAACCCAGGGTAGGAAATCACTCTGAGGCTGCGGGGCCAGAAGGAGCGAGTGGGTGGGAGGCACCAGTCGCAGCCTCGCCGCTCACAAGTGCCCCTCTGTGTTAGTCGGTCTATCAGCGCTTCCCATCTGCTTCTGCAGACGGCAGAGTCCTTTAAAGGTTTGCAGAGCAATTAGAGCAGGGCTGAAGTTTCTCAGTACTTTTAAAATTGACAATTTCCAATTCCATAGATTTTATATCTTAATCGTTTCGGAAATAAAAGTAAAGGAAAACAAAGGTTTAACAAGTTTTCTGTGAGATGAAATTTTCCTTCTGGGACTAGAAGGGGGCCCATGTGTTTGGGGGGAAAAAAGTTTTCAGCGGGAGAAACTGAATATAAAATGTTAACCGTTTTAGCAAAACCAGATCGTTAACCCAAGTTTGAGTTTTAAGCAAAAGTTAGGGGCATCCTAAATAAGAAGTAATATTGAATTTAAAACAAAGAAAAATCTTTAACTGGTGATGTTCAATATTCAGGAAGTGGTGTAGGTGCCCGGCAATCCACAGTGTAAAACTGCAGTGGAAGCCGGCGTCCTGCCATCGTCGGGAGCGTTTCCCAGCATAGCGAGCGCCTCTGTGCGCAAGGAGCCTCGGGGGGCGTCGGTGGACGCGGCGAGGCTGCAGAAGGTGCCTCGTGAAGGGCCGTGGGAAGCGCCTCAGGCGCGGGAACCCTAGGACGTGCGCTGCTGGGATGGTTCTTCCATGGCGGGCAAGGGAGAGGAGTCCTGGCCGCGTGGAATGGTTCTGAGCAGCGTCCGGGAGGCCCTTCGCAGGGCCCCTGGCGAGTGCCAGCCCATGGCCTGGAGCGCTGTATGCCCTGGTGGGCAGGGGATCCGGCCTGTTTGAACCTGGCCTGCAAAGGGGGCTCCCCCGCTGCACACACACACACACATCCATCCTGCCCAGTGAGGGGCCACAGCAGCCCAGCCAGCTCCTGTCGGTGACACGCTGGCTCTGCGTCCGGCAGACCCAGCGTGCCTTGGACCCACAGGAGCCCCGGAACGGCCGCCGGCCGCAGGGACAGACCCCCGGGGAAGGACGCTGCTCAGCCCACGTGGACTGCCCACACTTGGCCCGAGGAGGGTCGGGTAGAATCTTTGGGAGTCGGCGGTTGTAGCCACCCCAGGCCTGCCTCCGACACGGCCGAGGAGCCGTCCTGCCGGGCCCATGGCTGCCAGTCGGCCCAGCCTGGCGTCCGTGCTAGCAGCCCGGCTCCTGACCGCACGTGCGCCTGTGAGTCCTGCCTGCTGCGCGCCAGCTCTGACGCTCGTCTCAGCCCTGGGAGGAGGAGACCCCCTTCTCACAGGCGGGAGGCGGAGGTCCGGGCATGGGACACCAAGAAGCAGAGCCAGGGCTCGAGCTCACAGCTGTCTGAGTCCAAATATCCACTCTTTCCATCGCCAGCTGCCTGCTGGCCAGGGCCTGCATTCCTGAGTCTCTGGGCCCCTGCAGCGTCCCGAAGAGCAGGTGGACCAGGCACCTCCGAGGAAGCCAAGAGGACAGGGAGCAGCGGCAGGCTGCCAGCGTCCTCGGGACGACCCGGCCGAGCACCGTCCCTGGGGGCGCAGGGCCGCTCTCTCACCACCCGCTGAAGAGCCTGGGAGGACGGCAGGGCCCTGTCAGCAGAGGGGGATCAGGAGGAACAGCAAAGCCAGCCGTGTTGGAGACGAGAGAAAAATAAACAGCTGAGGACAAGACAGCAGACGGAGAGAGGCGCTGGGCCCCCGCCAAGGCGAGGGAGGGCCGGGAGCCGGCGGGCGCCGAGCCTCGCGGCATGGCACCCGCGGGGCTGGGGGCAGGCCGCCGGGGGCGCGGGTGCCACCAGCGCGCAGGTCCTGGCTGCCGGTCCCCCGTGTGCACCTCTCCTCTCCGAGTCTCACTGGCCGGGTCTGCAGAGGAGAGAGAGCATGTTACTGTGACGTGGGGACGATGGGTCGCCGTCCAGATAACACTCAAGTTAGGTCTCCACCTTCATATTACGCCAGAATAACTCCCAAGTGGGTCAGTTTGAAGCACAGACTTGTAAGCGTGTATGTATACATTTGTCTGGCTGCGTCGAGTCTCAGCTGTGTCTTTGAGGTCTTGGCGGCCCTTCCGTTGCAGCGTGCGGCCCTCTGGCTGCAGCACTCAGGCTCAGCGGCTCTGCAGCATGTGGGATCTGAGTCCCCGACCAGGGACCGCACCCACGTTGCCTGCGTTGCAGAGTGGGTGCGTAACCGCTGGACCACCAGCGAAGTCTCTGAAGCGTAGACATTTAAAGCTGTAAAAGGACTGGAAGAAAACACGGAAAGATACATATAGTCCTAAAAGTAAAAAATACCTAGGCAACATACAGAGCGCAGAAACAAAGGGGAAAAAAGGAGAGATGGACGATTTCCACAGAAAAAGGAAACGTTTCTGCATGGAAAGGAAAGATTCATAAAAGCCGAAGGTGATTCAGGAGAGAGGCCAGAATGCGCCTCCCCACCCAGGATAGCTTCTCAGTGTTTAAAGCGTCTCTTTAAATCGGCAGCAAAGAGAAAGCAGTGTCAGCCGGGCCCTTGCAGGCGCCCCCAGCCCCTCCCCTCGGCTCAGAAGCGTTGAACTGTCTTTAAATTGGCAACAGAGAGTAACAATCCAATCCGAAGGGGAAACAGTGTCCATCCGGGTCCCACCCTCCTCGAGGGGGAGGCCAGTGCCCACCCAGGCCCAGGCAGAGACGCCAAGTGTCCCGGGGAAACAGGCAGGAAAAGAAGGCGGGGCGGTGTGGGAGGCGGGGGGCTGCAGCCCTAGTCTGGCTGCCAGTCGGGTCCCAGTGACGGGAGACCCAGAGCCCCGGCTCGGAGAGGCTGGGCAGGGGTTGGGGCAGAGACCCCGCAGGGTGGTGGGGGTCCACGGCCCAGCTCGGAGGCTGGAGGCTGCGGGGCCGTCAGACAGCAGGCAGGCAGAGCCACGGACGGCCAGTGGCTCGCGTTAGAGGTAGAGGCCCTCCGCACCAGCGTTAGGAAGAAGCAACTTGAGGCTGCGTGGAGGTTCTGGTTTTCACCCGGTGGGTTGACAAAGTAACACTGCCTGCTGCCCAGGGGTGCCGGGGAGTGAGTCCTCCAGCTGCCGGGCGCCGCGCAAATGGGCTCCTGAAGTCCCCAGCGGGCCTGCCCGGCTGCCCCTTCAGAGATGAGGGGAGCCGGGAGGGGCCAGCGTTCCCGGTCAGGTGAGCCCCACCCAGTGCTAGGGGCTGCGGGCGCCACTCACCCCCTCAGCTGCCCCTTCCCCTCTGACCTCGTCCTCTCTCCCCCCAGGGGCCCAGATCATCGATCTGATGATGCTGGTCATCGACGTGACCAAGGGGATGCAGACGCAGTCGGCCGAGTGCCTCGTGATCGGGCAGATCGCCTGCCAGAAGCTGATCGTGGTGCTGAACAAGACCGACCTCCTGCCCGAAGGGAAGAGGCAGGCGGCGATCGAGAGGATGGCCAGGAAGATGCAGAAGACCCTGGAGAACACCAAGTAGGTTTGCCGACGAGGCGCCGGGATCCGGGGCAGAGGCCGCGGTGCTTGTGCCAGAGGACGAGGAGCCGGGCGGAGGCTCCCCACGTGAGCGGCGGGTGGCTCCGTCAGCGCCCCGTTCAGGGACCCAGGCCGCCTGCATCTGGCTGGCCCGCCGCTGCGGGTGTGTCCTGGGGGAGCGGTCAGAGCCGGGCACCTGCCCACGAGGGAGGGTCCAGGGATCACACGGGCTGAAAGAGCCCCAAGCGCCCCCGCCAACCTGAGACCATGTGGGTGGGACTCACTCAGCCCTGCCTGCTCACTGCCTGCTCAGCTGAGACCTGGTTATTGGAAGGGGGGCGGGTCTGGGTGATGGCTGGACATGGCCATCACAGAGGCTTATGGAGTTGGATGGACAGACGGGCAGGTGGGTGGAGGGGTGATGGGCAGAGGCTGGATTACAGGGCCCTCGGGAGTACTCCATACCAAGTGGCGACGATTCTGTCCTGTGGGAAGTGGGGAGTCGTTGACTTTTGTGCAGGGGAGTGCCTGAGAGAGGCAAGCTGTGGTGGGGAGGGTCCCAGAGACAGCGGAGGGCCCGGGGAGAGGGCGGCCGGGCGGCCTGAGCAGGGGCCGACGGCCTTGTCCCGCACCGGCTACTGGTCCTCAGGGTCCAGGGGCAGGAGGGGTGGGGGACCGTGGGGCAGAAAGCCCCCTGGGTGCTCGGCGGCCATGGAGGCAGAAGCAGAAGACGCCCACGGAGCACGGGTGTCTGTGCGCCCGGCTGTGTCCTCGGCCCCCCTTGCGGCCAGCGCCTTCTGGTCAGGATGGACTCGCGGCCACCGCCTGCCCCACGGCCCCCGACCCCGTTGAGCCTCAGCGCCTGTTCCCCCCGCCTGGGGGCACACACAGTGGAGGCGGTTTTGTCTCCCCGTCACAAAGATGGATATGCTCTCCCCTCTACGGCGCTTTTCTCGGCTCTCACACCTGCAGCTCTTGCTCAGAATTCTCCGGTTGGTTAAATTAAAGCTTCAGCCCCGAGAATGGGCCAAATGTGTCATAAAAGATTTCCCCGCGCTGCCTTTTGTTAGCAAAATTCATCAATCCGATAAAATCGACACATTTAGATAAGTGTTGCATAAGAATTCAGACTGTTATTCCCAGCGGAAGTGGATGTGAGACTGTAAAAAGGAAGATAAAAAGTTATATCTTCTTTCTAGTGAGTTATTTGATCTCCCTGCCGTTCTGTTTACTTGTCAGAAAGGGGAGACCAGGTTCCTGGGGCTCCTGAACAACATCCGCATCGTTTGCTACAAACAAGACCTTCTGGGAAGTGCTTAGGATGCTGCTGAGGGCAATTAATACCAGCCATTTAGATTAGGTAGATTTAAGGAAAATTGTCACGTACACCTTTAAATTACCCTTCCTATTTTAATTTATTGGGTGAAGGTCAGTCACAGCCTTTATCGCACGTGCAGAGGAGACTGGCCTCTGGAGGGCCGCTGACACCTCAGCTCTCCTCACGCAGCGCCTGGGGGTGGAGAGGCCCGGGTGCGCCTGCCGGGGCAGCCGTCTCGCGGGGGCATCTGCGCGGTTACCTCCACGCAGCTGAGAGCCCCCTTCAGTCCTCTTCAGTGGCCGTAGGGCGTCCCTGGTGCTCAGCTGGTAAAGCTGCTGTGCGGGAGACCGGGGGCCGATCCCTGGGCTGGGAAGATCCCCTGGAGGAGGGAACGGCTGCCCACTCCAGTCTTCTGGCCTGGAGAGTCCCATGGCCTGCATCCGTGGGGTCGCAGAGGGGCGGACACGACTGAGTGCCTTCCCCTTCCCTTTCCTTAGGGGCCCTTGTTAGGTGGGTCCGTTGTAGCAGCTGCTTCAGACGCGAAGCAACTTTCAGTCTAGAGAGGAGAAACCTGGACAGCCAGCCTGCGTAAGCATCAAAGCCTAGAAAGCGGTAAACCCACGGTGCTTTATTTTTCCCATCCAAAGAGTAGCTGAAAGAAACTTTGGAAAATAGAGAGAAGTTGTTAAAAGAAAGTGAAGCCCCCGGAAGATTTCTCAGAGCAGCAGCTGCTGGTGTGGGTCACCCCGTTCCTGTCCTCTAACCGTCCTGTCCTCTAACCGCGCCCTGCATCACCCGACCCTGTCCTCCACTCAGAAGCACGGCGTTTGTGCTTTTATCCATCTGTAGACGCACTGTTGAGGCGTTGAACGCCTTCGCGGAGCTGGGCCCCGCCACCGCTGCCTGCACGCCTTGCTCATGGCCCCCTAAGCCCTGTCCTCACTGACCGGCCGCGGCACCCTGTCCCCCGGGCCCTGCGGGCCTCTGCTCTGCCTCTGTCTCCGGGAGTCTGGCTGTTCTGGGGCCTCATGGCAGTGGAATCGGGCCACGTGTGGCCTTCGGCCTGCACCGCCCCACTGAGCGCAGGGCTCCAGGTCCGTCCGCGCCGGGGCGTGTGTCAGACTCGCAGCCCTTTTTCCTCGGGGCTTGGGCCGTGTTTTGCGTATCCGTTCCTCTCTTGATGGACGCACGTTGCCTCCTCGTGGCTCTGGGCAGTGGCGCTGCCAGGACCGTGGGGCATGAGCCTGGGGTGGGCCCAGCCTTGCGTGGTGACGCGTTCTCTCGGTGGCTCTCTGGGGGCCCCTGCGCCGCCTCCCGCGTGCCGCACGCAGCTCCAGGCTCTGCAGCCGTCCCGGGAGGTGTGTCGTGGTGCCTCACTGCGGGCTCGGCCTGCCTTCCCGGCGGCTGCCGTGGAGACTCCTGTCTGTGTTGGCTGTTGTCTGTCCTCTTTGGAGAAACGGCCATCAGATCCTTTGCCCGTTTTTTAATCAGGTGTTTTGTTCTTGAGCTGCAGGAGTTCTTTACATATTCTGAAGGCTAAGCCCACATCAGACTTGTAAATGTTTTCTTCCATTCTGTAGGCTTTTACTTGCTTGATAGTATTCCTCGATGCACAGAAATTTTCAATTTTGATGAAATCCAGTTTCTTTCTTGTTTTTTCTTTTTTGCCTGTGCTTCATATCCATGTCATATCCATGAAACTTGCCACGTTCCATGTCACGAAGATTCTCCCCGTCTTCTTTTGCCTGAGAACCGTATTGTGTTAGTTCTTAGGTACAGGTCTTTCCTCCGTTGTTGGTTATCTTTTCTGTATGGGCTACATTAAAGGCTCACCTCCACTCCTCTGCAGATGTCCAGGGTTCCCCTTTTGTGCTTTTATGTGTGGGCTCCAGAGGCCCCGTCTGTTCTGGCCAGCACTGCCCCGCCTCAGTCCCCGCCCCTTTGTGGAAAGCTTGCATCCGGAAGCTAAGCCCTCCACCTTTCTGCTGCTGTTTGAAGATTGTTTTGACTTTGGGGTCTGCTCGCAATTCCCATCTGATTTTGAGGATCTCCTTTTCCATTTCAGAACAGAACGGTGGTTGGAATTACAATAGGGACGGTGTTGAATCTGCAGATGGTTTTAGTAGAATGGACACCTTAACAGGAGCAAGTTCTCCAGTTCATCGACACGAATGTCTTCCTCTTTATTTGGACCTTCCACAAATGTCTTGTATCCAAGTTTTGTTGTTTTTGGTATACAAGCCTTTCCTGTCCTTGGTTCGCTTTATTCCTAAATAGTTCATTCTTTTAGATGCTGTTATAAATGGAAGTGCTGTCTTAACTTCCACGTCAGATTGTTTGGGCTAGTATATAGAAACCCAGGTGATTTTTGTGTGTCGACCTCGTACTGTGCAACCTTGCTGCGTTCAGCTCTCCCCCTTTAAGCACACAGCTCTGGTCCTGAGGTGTTCACCTTCCTGTGAATACCTTCTTGTGCTTCTGTTACTTAACATTTTATAGAGCAGTTCTTCATGTGACCGCGACTCTGTTGCTGACCCTTGGGAATGGCTTAAGTTTCCTTTCTTGGAAATAAATAATCCTTGATGAACAGCTCTGACCAGCATCCAGCTGTGTCCGTACTGCCAGTTTTCTCTCTTAAGAGAGCACCGGGCCACAGGCAGGAGCCCTTTGCGCATCTCTGGGCGCTCTACCTTTCTCACAGGCGAACTCTAGCGTCTAATTTAAAGATAGATCTGAAAACTCTACGGTAGAAGGTTGCTTCACTATTGCGATAATGGTGTGTGGTTCTCTGATTGCTGCTGAGACTGAGCGCCTTTTCCTGTGTATGTAAGCGCTGTGTTTTGTGTCTAACTTGAGCCTGTATGTTTGGTCTGCTTCCCCCTTGCGATTTTAACGCTTACTTTTTGATTTTCAGGAGTGTTTAATATCAATAAGGATGCCGTTAATTAACCCTTTGCCTGCCACACTTCCTATGAGTCTTTGGCATTTGTTGTCTGTTTTTTTTTTTTTTTACATGCAGAAGTGTCTAATTTTTATGTAGTCAAGCTCTTTGATTATTTTTCTTTGTGATTTCTTTATCTCTGAAAGCATTTAAATTTACTCTTGCATAAGCATTTATCAGTGTTAACAGAAATAAAAATAGAAGGTGACAATGTACCCGTATCTTCCCAACGCATCAAATCACAGAGCTTCCCCAAAGGCCCTGTCTGTCTTCCCCACAGGCACGGGGTCTGAGGTGGCTATTATCCACACCGACGCTGTGCTCCATTCTAGGCTGTTCTGTTTCTCCACTGAGGTTGCTGTCCGACAGAATCCTGGGGACTCTTTCTCCCAGACCCGCTCTGATTCCCTCCTATTTCCGTTCTAACCAAGCTGTCTGCTTACAGCGCCCCTTCCCTCAGCCTGGGGGGCAATAAGCCCCTGGACCTGGCGGCCCCCTGCATGGCGCGTGCTGTACCCCTGCTCGCAGCTGACCTGGTCTCCGGCACTGCCTGCCTCTCCTGGCCTCTGTTTTTTCCTCTGTGGAGCGCGAGCTGACAGGTCTGGCCTCGGCGTGTGTATCATCGGGGACCCTTGGGTGTGGGGTCCGGCCGACTGGGGGCTGCGCGACGAGCTGTCTCGTGGGGAGCACCTGCTGTGCGCTCGGCCCTGGGCTGGGGCTTGCCCTCGCAGCCAGCTGTTCACAGTCACCCCCGGCCCTGCGTCTGGCTTGACTTGTGAGCAGAGTAAGGAATCCTAAGTATCGCTCGTATCTTTTAATACCATCACCCTGCATTTTGCTGTTCCAAACCTAAAGCTCAGATTCCCTCTGTGTACACCTTTGACGTTCGTCACACACACGCACACAGAGATGCCCATGTGTGTGATTTTTGCTGATCTGAGGTGGGTCTTGTGTGCTGACGAGGTCAGCCTGCGTGCACAGTCAGCAGCTCTGGGCCCGGCTCCCCGGTGAGGAGCCGCAGCGGTGGGCCAGGGGTGGCCTGGGAAGAGGAGGCGCCCTCGCCGCCCCACCTCCACCCCGCGCTGCTGGGCGGAGGGGCTGTGCTCCGGGCTGGCCAGCGCCCCTGTGCCTCTGGAGCCCAGAGAGCAGCCTAGGTCTGAGCTGGGCAAGGGGGCCCCCTGTCCCCCAGGAGCCAGCAGCCAGGACACGCGGGCGCTCAGCAGACCAGCAGGCCGGGTCCTCGGGAGCCTGGGAAAAGGCCAGACACCAGCCCAACACACCGCTGCATTATGTTACAGTGCATTGCCCAAAAGGGTTTGGATAAATAATATTTGAATTTCCAAAAGCTTTCTGGTTAATCACTGGAATTCTCAGCGCCTGCCTTCCCCTCCTCTGCGGCCCTGGGCCCGGGGCTGGCGGAGCACCGGCCGAGGTGCGTGTGGGACGGGCCCGCGCCCCCCTTCAGGCTGAGAGCCAGGCCCGTGCCCTGCTTCGGGCTAAGAGCCGGGCCTGCGCCCTGCTTTGGGCTGAGAGCCGGCTTCCCCAGGAGCCGCCAAATAGGAGAAATGATGCTGTTTCCCTGGGAAGGGGCTCCGAGGGGCTCAGACACACTGCTGTTCGCAGTGGCCGCCAGGCTGCTGGTTTCCACTCTTGACTGAGAGTCGAGGGCTTGAGGCTCCTGCAGGGCGAGGAGGGCGCGTGGGAGCGAGGCAGGCCGCGGCGCCACGGGGCCCCCTTGCCGAGGGGCTCGTGCTGAGCTCTGGCTGTTCTCCTGACGGGACCTTCCGTGGGCGGCTTCGGGCCTCTGTGGTCTGCAGGGCTCTGAGCAGGCGGTTCTGATCGTGTTTCCGGTGCTTTTATGAAGGGTCTCTGTGAGAGCTGTCGCTCCATACTTGACGGTTTTTGGTTTGTTGAGTCTCTGACACACACCTTGTGAACATGCCCAAATCAAGGCACACCCTCCAGCATGCTCACCTCAGTGCTGTTTGTAACAGTGAAGACTCTGAGACGCCCTGGATGAGTCCCGCTCGTGGGGACAGCGTGTGCACCCCGGGCCCCACGGTGATGCCTCTGTGAAGGGCAGAGGCGGCCCGGGTCGCGAGCCCGAGCTCTGGAGGCGCCGCCTGCAGCCTGCTGCCTCTGACGGCGGGGTTCGGGGCAGACTAACTCGCCTTCTGGCCATCCCTTCACATCTGTAAGATGGTGAACTTCCGTCCTCGTTTTCTGGGGTCTCGGTGAGAGCGTCCGCATCGTATTCTTGGCTTGGTCAAATGAGTCTTGTTGCTGTTGTTACTTTTCAACAGGAAAGTCTTTCTAATATACTGGGAAATAAACTGGAAGGATGTGAAATTGTGTGACTAACGGAACCAAACATGGAAAAGCAGTTCCTTGGCAATGCACGGAGAGACCGAGGTTGGAGGATGGGGTTACAGTGATGAATCCCGCCACAGTGATGGGATTGCACGTCGAATGTTTTCTCTTTTCTGTGTTTTGTGTTTGTTCTCCAGTGGAAAATGTCGGTATCTGCTCCGCGGGAGTCTTTGCTTAAAGTGGCAGGGGTTGGGAGGCCGGAGGCTGTGGAATGGGCTGCAGGCGCCCAGCGTGTCCTAAGTCCCTGCAGGAGGCTGGGCAGGGTCCGGTGGTCTTCCCCAGGGGTCTTTATAAAGGGACGGGGCCTGGGCCTCACTGCACTCCCTCAGGAGGGCTCAGCGAGGAGCTTAAACCCAGGGCTTCTCTAAAGTTTGTGGCTCAGCACGAGATGCTCCTTCGGGCCTCCGCATGGGGTCACCGGGCGGGAACGTGACGGCCACCCTGCGGTCCCTCTGGCAGGGCGGGTACGGAGGCCTCCGTCACGCTTGGTCCTCCGGCGGCCCCGGATGCGCTCGGTGACCTCGGTGGGCCTGTCTCTGTTCCAGGTTCCGGGGCGCACCTGTCATACCCGTTGCGGCCAAGCCTGGGGGACCAGACGCCCCTGAAACGGAAGCTCCGCAGGGCATCCCGGAGCTCATCGAGGTACGTCAGCTGCATCCACGTGGGGCTCCGCCTCCCTGCCCTTCCTCACGGGGTTACACCCGACCAGAACCGGGGTCTCCATCCGCAGCGCAGGCCCCCGCCCTGCAGGGCTAGGACAGCGTCCCGTCGGAGTGCTTCTGGCGGGGAGGTTGGCTGTCACGCTCCGGGAGCCTCACTGAGCTCTCACCGTAGGTGATCATGAGCATTTGCGGTCGCGTGATTATTAGCGAACCTTGGGAGGCTGCAGGTATGGATCCGCATTTTGGCAGGAAAGAGATGGGCTCGTAACCAAGTGACTCGCCCAGGCTGGCACACAGGGCAGGAGGTGGAGCTGGGGTGCAGACCGAGGTCGGCCGGCGGGCTTGGCTCCGGGGCTCACTTGTCCTGGGTCTGCAGACCTGGGTCAGCCGTGCCCACGCATGTGGGCTCCGTTCCTGTGATTATACAGGGCAGACCTCACTGACTTAGCGAGCCTGTTTCTGGGTGAAGCTTTGGTGACGTTTTCGTCACCGGCTGCAGAGCGCACTGGTCTGGGCTGCTGGGGCGGTGCCTTCTGCTGCGGACGCATCCGTGTGTCCCTGACGGAGGCCTCTGGGCCCGGCCTGCTCTCACGCTTTGGTCTTTTTCCATGAGAGTCGTCACCACAAGACCAGGACTCTGGACCGTTCAGTGCCAGACAGCTCTTGACAGTGTCTTCTCTGGTGAAGTCAGGGAGGTGCATAGAGAGAGTCAGGTGGTCTCCAGGAGGGCGGGGGTGTCCGCCCTGCCCCCGGTGTGTGGCACAAGCCTGTCTTTCCAGCTCCTGACGTCCCAGATCTCCATCCCGAAGAGGGACCCCTCGGGGCCGTTCCTCATGTCCGTGGACCACTGCTTCTCCATCAAAGGCCAGGGCACCGTGATGACGGGGACCGTCCTCTCGGGCTGCGTCAGCCTCGGCGACAGCGTGGAGATCCCGGCCCTCAAGGTCAGTCTGGCCTCGCCCCCCCTTCCTCTGGGCCCCTCTTGAGCGGCCTGGAGGGGGCGGCCCCCGTGCGCCCCCGCTGCCGGGCCACGCTGCCCCGTCTTCCCTCTGTCCGTCCCGCCCGCGGCCTGGAACCAGCGCTTGCCTCGGTGCTCAGAGCAGCGCCCCCGACGGAGCCTCACGGGCGCGGGTTCTTGGTGAAGGCAAGAGGCCCCGGGGCACCTGGGCCAGCGGCACGGCCCTGAGCGAGGCGCCGGGCAGAGCCCCTCTGCCTTCTGCCCGCCCCGAGCCGGGCGCCGAGGACACGGGGGCGCTGATTCCCGAGTCCCTTGGGCTTCGCCCCAGGGATTTCACGTCAAACGCAAGCAGAGCCGCGGCTGCTCAGGGCAGGACGGTCTGGGGGCACCCGGATGCCGGCGTGCTCCTAGCGTCACTGCAGGCGCTGTGTCCCCTGTGGAGACCTGGGGTGACAGCAGGGGGTCCTCGCCGCCCCCTCCTGGTCCCCTCCGGCCCTTTGTCCAGTGGCCCTGGTCCCTCCCCTCAGGGGCTTTGTTTCCTGGAAAGGAAACACGGATAGGCCGCCTGTCCTCTCGTCCTGGGGAACACAGGCAAGGGAGAACCTTCAGGGCCCCCCAGCATTCCAGGCCCAGGGAGGGTCTGTGGTCCTCGGAGGAGGCGAGGGGAGGGCAGTGGCGCGTCTGAGGATGCATCTCGGCTGGGTCCAGAGCCAGGGATGTGGCCCTTGGGGCTTCGGTGGGCCCGGAGGCTCATCTGCAGGGCAGGCCCGGGTGCCCGTGGGATTTGTTGTGCTGGGTTTAGACTTGCCCGGGACCATGGCCTCTGAGCTTCCACGTTCTCTGTGTGCCTACGTGTGAAAGCCGATGGCTTGGCCAGTTTCACCATCCACAGAGGGAGGTGTCTTGCCCAGAACAGAGCACCTCAGACCACTCAGGCCTGGTCTGGGGGCCTAGATGGCGAGGCGCGAGCTGGTGATGTGAGAGGGGAGTTTGGAGCTCGTTAGAGTTAAGGCTGTAACGGGGTGAGGATCTGGATGCTGGGAGGGGTGACGGCGTTTTGCACACGAGCTGGTGTGGCGTTTGGGGCCAGAGGGTGGGCGGGCGCGGGTGGCTTGTGCCCTAACAAGCGCTATGCTCTCCAGAACCTCCAGGAGAGAGGTGAGGCCCTCACCCCGGGCAGGGCGTGCTCTCCACCGACGACAAGCACCCGGTGACGCAGGGACTCTCAGGGAGGGGCGTGTCACACTGGGGGCTGAGAGCGGGGCACCGCAGCCCGAGCCCAGGGCCGTGCCTGGTCACCCGATGCCCGCAGCTGGGAAGAGTGGGGGGCATCCCATCGGAGGCCCCGGGGCCTCAGCCCGGCCTACCCCTGGGCCTTGGCCGCGTGCCTCCAGAGGCGCAAGAGGATGCCCTCCCGCTGTTCCTACGGCCAAGCTTGCGGTGACCCGCCGTGGTCCCAGGAGTGAGTAGGGATCTCAGACGACAGGCCTGAGGTCGGGAAGCTCCTCCCGCTCGCTGGGGCCTCGGGCTGGCCCTTCCCGTGGCATTGCGACAGCTCGCCGTCCGGGCTGCTGGTGGGAGACGCGGGCCGTGGGGCTCTGATGTAGGCCGGTACTCGCTGACGGCCAGCCGTGCCCTCCTGCTCCTCCCTGTGACCCCAGCTGACCCGGAGGAGGGCTCTGACTGAGGAGACGGCAGTTGGAGCCACTTGGCCGCGCCGAAGCCCGGCTCCGGGCACTGTGCCCGCCTCCCGGGGAGCCTGCGCTCAGCATCGCGTGCCCGGGGCTCTAGGGCCCTGCAGGGCCGGCTCCAAACTGGGTGGCTCTGACCCGAGGCCACAGCATCCCCGTCAGGCTGCCCTAACCGCCTCGGACGCCTCTGACCGCCTGAGCTCCCCGGCGGCGCGGCCCAGCCCCTCCAGATGAACAGCCCCGTCCCCTCCCGGCTGCCTGCAGCCCGCTAGACCCCGGCCCGGCCCTGCCGCCGTGTCCGCCTCCAGCTGGGGCTTGTCAGCTGAGGGGGAGCGAAGGAGAACCAAGAGCACACGGCTGACACCCCAGGCCCCGCTCCGGGCTCGGCTGGGGGCGCTCCAGTGAGGCGCAGCCTTGGGGGCTCAGCTGGTGGCGTGTCCACTGGTGACCCTCCATCAGGGCTGTGTCATAGGACCCGTCGGAGGTGCAGGCCGTAAGGAAGGGAACAGGGACCCGGGTCAGGCCACAGGCAGGGCCCTCTGCCCTCTGCTCCACCGCCGTCACAGCCCAGCCCTGAGGGCCCCGTCCCTGACCGGGGGGATGGCGGAGAGCGCCCGCACCGGGAGGCCGCCTCGCTGTTCAGCACTGCTGTCATGGGGATCCGTGTGGGTCCACACGCAGGGAATGTAGGTCCTCTCCTGGTTGTGCGGGGACAGGACGTCCAGTGGGCCCCTGAAGTGGGGTGCACGTCCGAGCCCGAGGGTCTGCTGAGAGCCACATCGGTGTGATGAGGAACGGACGTCCCCGGGGGGTGTGGACACCTGTTCCGTGATGAGGCTTTAGAGGCAGTTCAGATCTCGACAGCGCACTCCTCCAGATGGAGGCTGGGTGCAGGTGGGCCCACCTCTCACTCAAACCCCACAGAGGAGACACCGTCTGAGACAGGACCCAGCGGCGTTTCCCCTGCCCCTGCCTCTGCTGGGAAGCTGACCCCCGGGGTGAGGCAAGGCCCGGACTCCGGAAGGACGCCTCGGTCCTCCCCCACCACCTCCGCCGCCCCTGCCTCTGGCTGGCCTCACCTGCGCCCTCCCTGCCCGCAGGGGTCTCTCCTGGAAGCTCCTGGCTGCGCCCTGGGTGGCTGGCCACGCACCCCTCCCGTGTGTGGACCCCATTGCAAGGCCCTCCTCGAGGGCAGAGACTGCATGCGCCCGGCTCTGCACCCTCAGCACCCGACCCAGGGCCCAGCCCAGAGCAGGCTCCGAAGCCATTTAGCGAACGAAGCAGCGGGAGAAAGCCAGAGAGAGGACAGGCAGCTTGTCTCTCAGCAGGCTTCTGACGTAGCTGACCTCAGAGGGCCGTGTAGATGCCGCTCCCGGGGCGCGGGGGCAGGACTGGAGCGGGTGGTGGCCTCTCTGGTGCGGAGCCGCGTCCGGCACCCCCCAGGCCAGCAGGCCCAGGACTGATGGTAAGCCAGGCGCCCGGGGCTGTGCCCCGGCTGAGCCCTCTGCCTCGGTGCCCAGCTCCTCCTCAGCTGTTTCCTGGTACGGAAGGCTCATCTCGGAGGGAGCGGTGCCAGGCCAGAAGGGCCACTCACCCAGCACCCCCCCCCGCCCCTTGGGGAGACACAGCCACCCTGGGCCGTGGTCCCCCCTGCCTGCTGTCCTCTTGGCCGCTGCTGTGACCCTCTTGGTTTTATTTTCCTCATTAAAGGAAAGTTGAGTGTTTCCTGAGTGTGCGTAGAGCCAGTGTACCGCTTACGCTGAATATTTATCATTCTTTTAAGAAATAAGACAATGATAAAAACACCGTAAGCATCGCTTTGATTGTGCACGGGCTTCAGCCTGTCATGACCCTGGGGAAACGGCGAGTGAGGCGTGTCCCTGGAGTAAGGGCGCTCGCCTGCTTTTGTCTGAAGTTTTGCTCAAATGCTTTATTGTATAACCTACTCTTATTTTAAAAATGCCAGCCACTGTAGGTTTTTGTGTGTCTTTTCAAAAGTACTTAAATGAGATGCTGCTGGGCAGCGGTAAATCAGAGTCGAGCCAGCCTGGGGGGACTGAGCCAGCTGCAGTTAGGTCCTTGCTTGCTGTTAGTGACCCTCGTGTGTGAGGACACGCGAGGGGGTGTGTAGGTTAGGTCGTGTGCGTGGGTTATTGCATCTGCCCGCCCTGGCGCCCTCCCCTCTCCTCCCGCCCGGGCACCCTCTCCTCCTGCCCCCACTCCCTCTCCTCCCGCCCGCACGCCCTCTCCTCTCCTCT
>SJYR01000075.1:1669993-1680492 GCA_006410655.1 Kobus ellipsiprymnus | reverse complement strand
AAAGCCACTGTTCTGATTGAAGAAGGAAAATGTCAGAATAACGTGAGTTGTACATGGTAATGATCTTTGCTCTCTTCATGTGATGCTGGTTTCAGTCCTTTCTGAGTAACTGTCAGGTTATTACTAGAAATGGTCCACATACTGTAATCTGTATTCTGATGAGTTAAGTGTTATGTTCAGTTTTGCTGTATTAACTCTCAAGATGTGTATAAGAGACAGCCTCCTGCCCACACGCCCTCTCCTCCTGCCTGCATGCCCTCTCCTCCTGCCCGCACGCCCTCCCCTCTCCTCCCACCCGCCTGTGCCTTCCCCTCTCCTCTCCCGCCTGTGCCTTCCCCTCTCCTCCCGCCCGTACGCCCTCTCCTCCTCCCTGCGTGCCCTCTCCTCTCCTCTCTGGCCTGGGAGCCCTCTCCTCTCCTCCCACACGCACGCCCTCTCCTCCCACCCGCACGCCCTCTCCTCCCGCCTGGGCGCCCTCCCCTCTCCTCCTCTCCGCGTGCCCTTTCCTCTCCTCTCCCACCCGGGAGCCCTCTCCTCTCCTCCCGTCCGGGCGCCCTCTCCTCCTACCTGCACGCCCTCTGCTCCCGCCCAGGCGCCCTCCCTTCTCCTGCCCGCGCTCCCTCTCCTCTTCTGCCCGCACGCCCTCCCCTCTCCTGCCCGCACGCCGCCCTCTCCTCTTCTGCCCGCACGCCCTCTCCTCTTCTGCCCGCGCGCCGGGGTGGAACTGTGGCCCTCATGGCCGGGCAGATTCCCGGAGAGCAGGTGACAGGTTCCCGCGTGAGGGTGGCGGGGGCGGGCCTGGGTGCTGAGCTGGGAGCACGCCTGCAGTGGCCCTTCTGAAAAGCAGCTTAGCGAAGGCGACGACCTGAGTGGGGGGAGGGGCATTTTAGCTGATGCTCGAAGATGGGACGAGTCCAATGGGCAGGGAGGCAGTGGGAGCGGGCCTTGGGGGTGCGGCGGTTTCAGCCTGCTGAAGACGGTGGTCACTGTGACGTGCAGGAGGTTCTGAAGGTGCAGAGAAGAGCATGGGTGTGTGCATGCCGAGGGGCAGGCCACGGGGCCGGGCAGGCTGCCGTGCGGCCCAGCAGTTGGGGCACCGGGGTCCAGCAGGCGGCAGCGCAGTGGGCCTCAGAGCGGTTTGGGAGGCGGCATTCCCAAGCCTAGGGCTGGACTGATAGGGCCAGGTGCAGGGGCGGGCGCGTCCAGCTCAGCTCCCGGGCCTCTGGCTTGAGGAGCAGGTGGGCTGGTGCGGCCATCGTGGAGGGGGAGCCGGAAGTCTGGGGTAGGGCAGAAGTGGAGGGGAGCATGCACTGGATTTTAGGAAGTTTGGGGTCTTTGGGGGCATCCAGTTGGAGGGGCAGTCTCAGGGCTGAAGCTCGGATGTGTGGGAAAGCACGAATTCGTACACTGTTGGCATGTCCAGCACAGGCTGGGGGCCTCTGAGAGGAAAGACAGCTGTGCTCCTAAGGTTCTCCTCCTGTGCCTGGAGGCCCCCAGCCCTCCTCCTGGCCATGGCGTGGGGGCCGCCCAGCTCTGCAAGGCGAGGTCTGAGAGGCCCCACGCTGGCACCTCGGGAAGGAGGGAGGGTCCTCCCGGGCTGTTTACACTCTCCAGGGTGACAGGTCCCCGGGCCGGCCTCGGGCGGAGCTGCCCCGGCCTGCCCGATGCCCGGGCCGGTCTACGAAGCGTCCGCCCCGGGAGAGCCGCCGTGCCCCCAGCCCCCGCGACGCTGCTGCCGCCAGAAACAAGCAGGGTGACTGGGCGGAAGGTCAGGAGTTTAAGAGCTTGTTTTGCTCGAGACGGGCTGAGAGACAGGAGGGAGTGCGCGGTTTATATGCGGATCCTGGTATTTGCTTTGAGCTGCGGCGAGTGGTCGGGCAGGGAGGGAGGCCGCCCGCCAGGGAACGCTGCCAAGCAGAGCTCCGCTAATGCGATCCAGACGCGGCCCATGTCCCGCCTAATGCAGTCCTTGCGGCAGGAAGGGCCCGGCAGGGCCGCTTAACCCTTCAGGAGCTGCGGTCAGACCCTGCTCAGCCCTGGGCCCCCCCGTCCGGTGCTGGGGCGTCTCTGGTCACTCGACTGCCGGACGCACCCTTCAGGGCACTGACCGGGGCGAGCACGTGGGAGACGTTTGCTCAGGAAAGGTGGCCACACGGTCTACAGGAGGGGTGACTGGCCCAGGATCTCGGGGCTGGTAGGAGGTCTGGCGGTGGGACCTGGTCCCCAGGTACAGCTGTGTGCGGGCCCGGGACCCTCTGCCCGGTCAGCGTCCCCGGTCACAGCTGTGTGCGGGCCTGGGACCCTCTGCCTGGTCAGCGTCCCCCGGTTGCCATGGGGGCCGATGACCTTGCTTCCTGGGAGGACCGGCCACCACATCTATTCCCCTCCCTCTCCCAGGGCAGTAGCCACGGAGCGCAGGGTGTCCACGCGTGAGCATCCCCGACAAGGTGACGTTGCCGTGGGTGGAGGGACCGCGCTGGGACCACCAGGCCTGTGAGGGCATGGGTGCCCGCCGGTCTGCGCTGGGCCCTCAGTACATTCTGTGGGTGAAGGGATCACACGCATGTATGCGTGCTTGCAGCCATGTGGGAAAGCGTGTGCGTGTACATGTGTTTGTGTGTAAGCTGGCCAGGAAGGACTGGAGACGCGGCTTGGGGCCCTGCGCCGTGGGTCCGTCTTGGGTGGAGGGCGCAATCAGGGCGCAGAGAGGCTTCCGTGTTCTCGTCACGGTGCTTGGCGTTCAGACTTTTCCAGCAAGCTGGTGCTCCTGTTTCTCGCGTGGCTTTTAGGGAAGGAAAGCCAGACTCGGTGGAGGAGCGGCTTCTGTCGTGCGCGTCCATCTCCCCTCCTCCGTGAGCCCCGGGCCCTCACCTGCGGGCAGGCGGGTGGCCCGGCCCCGACCCTGCTGGGGGGAAGCGGGCGGCCCCAGGGAGGCGGCCGCGCGTGCTGGGCCCCGTGCCGGGCGTCCTGCGGCCTCCTGTGTGAGCTGGAGCGGGCAGCCTGGCCCAGGTCTGACTTGGCCTGCGGGCCCGAACGGATTTCCGAAGGGCCCGCCTTGTGAACTTGACCGTCTCCCGGAGGGGGATTCCCCCACAGGGTCCTGTGCTGCCCTCTGACCCTCTCTGTCCGCCACCCAGAGGCCGCTGGAGGAGACGGTCTGACCTGATGAAGCGTTGCCACCAGCGGCCGGAAGTGCTGGCCTGCCCGCATCGGCTTAGACGTGCCCATGTCCAGACCGGTGTGCCCGCGTCCAGACCGGCGTGCCCGCGTCCAGACCGGCGTGCCCACGTCCAGACCGGCGTGCCCACATCAGGGCCGGCGTGCCCGCGTCTGGACCGGCGTGCCTGCGTCGGGTTAGGCGTGCTCACATCCAGACCGGCGTGCTCACATCCAGACCAGCGTGCCCGCGGTGGGTCAGGCGTGCTCGCGTCGGGTCAGACGTGCCTGCGTCGGGTCAGGCGTGCCCACGTTGGGTCATGCATGCCCGCGTCCAGACCGGCGTGCCGCATCAGGGCCGGCGTGCCTGCGTCTGGACCAGCGTGCCCGCGTTGGGTCAGGCGTGCTTACATCCAGACCGGCGTGCCCGCGTCAGGTCAGGCGTGCCCGCATCGGGGCCGGCGTGCCCGCGTCGGGGCTGGCGTGCCCACGTTGGGTCAGGTGTGCTCGCGTCCAGACCGGCGTGCCCGCGTCGGGTCAAGCGTGCTCGCGTCCGGACCGGCGTGCCCGCGTCGGGGCCAGCCTGCTCGCGTCCAGACCGGCGTGTCCGTGCTCCAGCCCCTTCCCAGCCGCAGCCGCGGGTCATGGGAGCCGCAAGCGCTTTTGAAGTACAGCCTGGATGTTTGGCTTGACCATGTCTGTTTGCTTAAGCATCGCCCTTGCCAGTTCATTCGGACCTTCTTTTTCTTTTAAAAACATGCCGCTTGCCAAAGGTTATTTTGGATCTGTTTTTGTTTATCAGGTGAATTGTTCCAGCACGATTGGAAGCAGACACGCGCCTGAGCCACTCTCGGCCGCGCGCACGCGCGCATGCACACGCGCCCGGGCTCCGTGCACACCCCTCAGGGCCCCAGAACTTACACGGCGCACTGGGGGTCTGGGGGCTGCGGCGGGGAAGCGCCGTGGTCCAGGAGCGAGCAGCCGCAGGGCTGTAGGCGGGAGAAGCTGGGCGTGGACCTCAGGAGGCCCAGCCAGGGGAGTGTGGTGGAGCTCTGGGCCCGAGCGGGGCTCCTGGCTAGGTGAGCTGCTTCCTGCCCCCGCGGCGAATTTCTTCCGCAGACGCGCTTCCCGCCGTCGGGACCCACTGTGCCCACGCGGGGCTGCTCCGAGGGGCACTGTGCCCAGAGGGGCGAGGGGCTGGCTTACCTGAGACAGGGTCCCGCACGGAGGAGCGGCCTGGCGTGGCCCTGGGTCTGCTCCTCTCAGGCTGTCGGGGCCCCTCCGTGTCTGGACCTCACTCTGCTCCGTGTGGCGTGGCCTTGGGCCAGCTCCAGCTCCCGGGAGCCCCTCAAGCTGTGTGTCCTCAATTCCAGTGACGCTGCGTGGTCCCCAGGCCCGGGGTGCCATCTGAGGCTGGCCCCGGGCACGGTTGCAGGGCCGGGGCTGGGGTCCCCAACATGGTGGCCGTGTGGTGTGGCCACCCCCCAGCCCCGACCTGCAGGAACCCGCTTCCGCCCCCAGCTGGGGACAGCGGAGGGAGGTCCAGCTGGGGGTTTGGAGACAGCTTCCTTCCTCCCCAGATGGGGGCGGGGAGACTCACGTCTTAACGCTTTATTCAGATTTTTTAAAAAAATGCTCATCAGTAAAAATTTGAAGTTTCTGAACAGGATGTGGAGGTGAGCTCCAGTCCCACCTGGGCCCCTCTGTGGGCACCCTCAGCCAGCTCGAGGGCGGGCGTGCAGACACGGGAGACAGCGTGATGCCCGTGTTGGGCGCGTGTTCTCCAGGGCGCTGGTCCTTTTCAGTATGTAGAGATTGTGCAGTTACAAAGCTGAGTACAGCACAAAAGTAATTATGTCTTTATTTGAGTTTGGGGATCTTTCTAGAGTGTGTTTTACACTTCTCTTGTTCCTTGAGCATCTCAGTTCTTCCTAGAACATTGCATATAATTTCCTCTGCACGTGATGACTCAGCTCATTTCCTTGAACCAGTGGACATTGCAGGGTTGGCGTTGACATGTGTGGTCTCTTTGCTTCTCTGAAGGAGGCCCTGCTAGCCTGTCCAGTGGGAGGGGGTTCATGTGCAGGCCACGTGGCTGCTTGCAGAGGCCGGGTGTGAGAGAGGGTCCAGGTGGGCTTCTGGGCACTCCTGGGGTCGCCTCATGAGGGGGAACCCTCCCATTTGCCTTAACCCCAAGAGCAAGGGAACACTGAGAGGTATTATCAGACGAGGAGTGGGGAGAAGTCAGACTGGGGGCCAGAGTGGGTGAGGCAAGCTGGCTGGTCCCGGTGGGGGATGGTGGAGGCTCAGTCCAGGGCGGTGCCGGGAGAGAGGAGGGCCGTGCCCAGCAAGCGACACCCTGGATGCAGGCGGGTGGGGCTGGGAGATGGGTGCCCGCGGTGTGGGGGCTGTGGTGCCCGAGACATCTGGGCAGACAGCATGGTGCTCCGACATCCAGAGCAGGGGTGGAGTCCGGAGGCCTCCTGGACTGCAGGTCCCTGGAGCCTAGGGCAGGGTCAGGTCATCTGAGGAGTTTAAAGAGGAGGCCTTGCTTTCTGCAGAACCATGCTGCGCTGTGTGTGTGAGTGAGGCGCCGTCTCCATGCCCGCCCCCTCGCTGTGGACACCGCCCGGGCTCTCCGGCCCTGCTCGCGCCATCCCCAAGCCTGTGTCGAGCTTCGGCGCCTCACCTGTGCCTCTGTGTACTTCCTCGTAGTTTAGCCAACACCTTTACACTCGTCGAGTTGAAGAGGGAGCTGGGTAATTTCCTGAGCCCGAGAGTGTACTCAGCCAGCTGTGTGCTTTCCCGTCCGGGTTGCAGACATGTGCCCTCAGCGGTGCTCTCTGCTCTGTCCCAGGCCCAGGTGGCGCTCCCGCCTGCGTCCTGCATTGGTGCGCCCTTGCCGGTGGGGGTGGCGTCCGTCCTGGGCCCTTCCATCAGGACTCTGCTCTTCCTGGAGTTCCCGCAGCTCGCGTTGCCCTCCAGGGACTCTTGCCCATCCAGAGGGTCTGTCTGGGGTCTGTCTCTGCCCCCCACACACTGGAAGCTCCCTGAGCAGGGTGGGGGTGAGAGGGGCCGTGAAGGTGCCCCTCCTGGCAGAAGTATGTGTATAAGCCACCTGGATCCCTTTCTACGGGCGATCTGTCGCTTCTCACTGTTTGCTCCTTCAGTGTGTATCCGCGTCTCGTAGGCTGGGCTGTAGCGCGGCACCTCCTTGCCCTGCGGTTCAGCCGTCCCCGCTCGTCAGGCTCCTGTGTCCGCCGGACGAGCCCCATGATGTGCTTTCTGAGCCCTTTCTGCATCCCTGGGGCTGCAGGCTGCTGGGCCCCTTCCCATCCCCGGGGTCAGACCTTTCCACGGGGAGCCCACTGCTTCGCCAGGGAGCACCGGGCGCAGAGGCCGGGGTTGGGGCTGGGCTGTCCCTGCGCCTGGCCTCTCGCCCACCTGAGCTGGGAGACCGCGTGTGCACACAGCCATGCGCACATGTCTGCAATTACAGACACACATGTGTCCGTCCGTCTCTGTCTCCACCCGCCCCTGCAGGTGCCTCCAGACCGACGTGAGCTCGGGAGCCCCTTCCCACAGGGACCCGCCCAGCCCCCACCGCCCTCACCGCCCTCCCTCCGCCCACCTCCCTGTCTGCTGAGCTACTTTTGCTAGACTGTGAGCCCAGGCCCTGGGCGCTGTTTCCGTCCATGGGTACCGCTGGCCCTGAGCCCCAATCCCTGGCTGCAGGAAGGTCGCCGTTCTTGCAGACGGCGTGAGCTCTGAGATCTAGCTTGGCAGATCAGGTGGCGAAACACCGACTCCAGTCTGTCGTTAACCTTAGTTTCTAATTGTTAGGAAAGTGGGCGATGGATCTCTCCTGATGGCAACATCCAGGCTCCACTAAGGTGAGAAGCGCGTGTCCCTCGCTTGCACTGCTTCCGGTTTCCTTCCAGGAGCGTGTGCACTCCCAGGCCCTGCCCTGCTCTTTCTTTAGGTAGTGATAACTTGGTAAGCACGTTGTTTTCTGCCTTACTTTTCCCGTGGAAGCTCTGTCTGCTAAGAGGCTGAGGACCGAGCCCTGCCTGCTTTTCTCCCCAGCGCATACTGAGAGCGCGGAGCCGCCCGGCCCCCCGCAGGTTGTGCTCGCCCCCGCCCCCAGCGCCACGGGCTGCCCTGCAGCCACCTCCGCCCGCGCCTGGCCACAGAGCCCCCTGAGATGGAATAGGCGTGCATGTCGGCGGGTCGGTCATCTTCTGAAATGACTGCTCAGCCCTTCACGCATCTCTGTACCCGCTTGTTCATCTTTCTGTGGGTCTGAGGTTCTTGTTGATTGAGACATGTGCCCTTTATCAGATAATGTATATTGAGGTTAGTCCTCTCAGGCTGTAGCTTGCCTTTTCATGTCTTTGGAAGGTTTTTAATTTTGAGAACTTCAGTTCATCAATTTTCAAGTACATGGTTTGTCTTTTTTTTTGGTCTCTAAGAAATCTTTGCATGTGCCCACCCCACAGTTAGGAATATATTCTGTTTTTCTTCTGGAAGCTTTATAGTTTTAGCTGTATATTCCATGTTCTGTTCTATGTTCCATCCCAGATTAATTTCCTTGTATGAGATGAAGAAGGGATTGAAGTTTATTATTTTTTTGTATTTTTTTTCATTACCATTTATTGAAAAGACTTGCCTTTCCCATTGAGTTGCAGTGGGATCTTTGCAGAAAGAAGTTAGTCAATGTGTCCGGGTCTGTGTGCAAACCCTGTTCTGCACGGTTCATCCGTCTGCTCTTATTCTAATCCTCGTCTGCCTTGATTACTGTAGCTTTCCATTCCAATCCCAAAGAAAGGCAGCGCTGGAGAATGCTCAGACCACCGCACAGTCGCACTCATCTCACAAGCTAGTAAAGTAACGCTCAAAATTCTCCAAGCCAGGCTTCAGCTATACGTGAACCATGAACTTCCAGGTGTTCAAGCTGGTTTTAGAAAAGGCAGAGGAACCAGAGATCAAATTGCCAACATCCGCTGGATCATGGAAAAAGCAAGAGAGTTCCAGAAAAACATCTACTTCTGCTTTATTGGCTATGCCAAAGCCTTTGATTGTGTGGATCACAATAAACTGTGGAAAATTCTGAAAGAGATGGGAATACCAGACCACCTAACCTGCCTCTTGAGAAACCTAAATGCAGGTCCGGAAGCAATAGTTAGAACTGGATATGGAACAACAGACTGGTTCCAAATAGGAAAAGGAGTACATCAAGGCTGTATATTGTCTCTCTGCTTATTTAACTTCTATGCAGAGTACATCATGAGAAACGCTGGGCTGGAAGAAGCACAAGCTGGAATCAAGATTGCCAGGAGAAATATCAGTAACCTCAGATATGCAGATGACACCACCCTTATGGCAGAAAGTGAAGAGGAACTAAAAAGCCTCTTGATGAAAGTGAAAGAGGAGAGTGAAAAAGTTGCCTTAAAGCTCAGTATTCAGAAAACTAAGATCATGGCATCTGGTCCCATCACTTCATGGGAAATAGATGGGGAAACAGGGGAAACAGTGTCAGACTTTATTTTTTGGGGCTCCAAAGTTACTGCAGATGGTGACTGCAGCCATGAAATTAAAAGACGCTTGCTCCTGGGAAGCAAAGTTATGACCAACCTACATAGCATATTCAAAAGCAGAGACATTACTTTGCCGACTAAGGTCTGTCTAGTCAAGGCTATGGTTTTTCCAGTGGTCACGTATGGATGTGAGAGTTGGACTGTGAGGAAGGCTGAGAATTGATGCTTTTGAACTGTGGTGTTGGAGAAGACTCTTGAGAGTCCCTTGGACTGCAAGGAGATCCAACCAGTCCATCCTAAAGGAGATCAGTCCTAGGTGTTCATTGGAAGGACTGATGCTAAAGCTGAAACTCCAGTACTTCGGCCACCTCATGCGAAAAACTGACTCATTGGAAAAGACCCTGATGCTGAGAGGGATTGGAGGCAGGAGGAGAAGGGGATGACAGAAGATGAGATGGCTGGATGGCATCACCGACTCAATGGACATGAGTTTGGGTACACTCCGGGAGTTGGTGATGGACAGGGAGGCCTGGGGTGCTGCGATTCATGGGGTCGCAAAGAGTCGGACATGACTGAGCGACTGAACTGAACAGTGAATTTTGAAATCAGTGAATCATTTTGTTCTGTTCTTTTTTTTTTTTGGCCTTTCTAGGTTCTTTGCATCCGTGTAAAATTTCAAGTCAACTTTATCTCTTTTAAGTATAGACTGGAGTTTTGATCGTCGTTTGCATGGACTCTGCAGCGCACTGGAGACTCGAGGTCTCACAAGCATCACAAGCTCCAGTCCGTGGGCGCGGCGTGCCTCTCTGCTGCTTTACGTCTTTATTTTCCCTCAGCAATGTCTTGTGTTCAGTGCAGAGTCTTGGAATGTTTTAGCAAATCTGTCGCCAAGTGTTTTATCTGACACTGTTTAAACAGTGCTTTGAAATTTTCTGTTTGCTGTTAGAGTGAAGAGATAAAATCGGTTTCTATATGTTCACCCTGTATCCTGCCATCTTGCTAAAGTCGACTCTCTGAATCTGGTGCTTGTTTTGTGGAATCCTTACAACTTTCTTTGTCAACAGTCATGTTTCCTGGAAACACATATGACCATTTCCTATCTTTTTTGCCATATTTTTTTTCCTGCCTTAAAGTAGCAAAAGATATGAAAAGACTGCTCCATGCCCACGCCTGCACCCTGCCCAGAGCCAGGCCCCTGTGGGCGGGCTGTGCCAGTGCCCCCAGGCACGCTCGGGTGGAGAGCCCCCAGAGCCGGGCTGGGGGCCTCGGCCAGGTTGCCTGTTGGGCGTCCTTCCTCCCCAGAGCCCGTGCTGTGCCCCGGAGCTGACTCACCAGGACCTGGCATCTGAAGGGCTGGCGGGGAGAGCCACGTCTTCCTGAAAGTTCGTCCTCATCAGGGAGCTTAGAGGGAAAAGCGAGTGAGCTCCGCCACGTGCGCACCCTGGACACAAGCTGACGGCGGGTCAGCTCTCTCCTCCGCACGGAGCGGGCGTGGTCTTAGCCTAACCCGGACCCGAGCGTGACCTGCTCTGAAGCGCAGGTCTGCCTGGGGAGGGACCCCGGGGGCTTGAGGACCATCCCTTAAAGACCAGCGGCCACTCCGGCGTCACCCAGTGGACGAGCTTCCCAGGCTTCCCGGGCAGCAGCATGTGCGGACGCGCGGGAGCAGGGAGCGGCCGGCCGTCTGTGTGGTCACTGTTACGGAGCAGAGACACAGACGGCCCCTGTCACGTGCGGCTGCCGTGTTGACCGAGGGCCTCTCGTGTGCACTTCAGGCCTGCGCTGCACCCCCAGTGGGCACGTCCC
>SJYR01000075.1:1655102-1669688 GCA_006410655.1 Kobus ellipsiprymnus | reverse complement strand
GCATCGTGCGGCTGCGGAGTGTGTGCCTGTGGACCCGCATGGGGACGTGTCTGGCCAGGCAGTGTTTCGTTTGGGCATCCAGACTGGAGTGAAGCGAAGGGGGCTGGTTCCAGGAGCCGCTCCTCGGGGTCCGGGCACCCCGAGATGTGTCCTGCCCAGCGCTGGCCCTTGGTGCCGCCGGACGCAAGCCGCTGTCCACTGCCCGAGCCGCGCTGACCCACAGGCTGCCCTCGGGGCCGGGCAGCAGAGGAAGCGAGTTCAGGCCTGTCACCTGGTTGTAGTTTTCGTGATTTCTGATTTGGCATTTTGATCAGTCTGTTTCTGGTCAAGGAAATGCATCCGCATCTCATAACAGGAAACCCTTTTGTGATCTTTACTTCAAGGCATTTTTCTCTCTCTCTCTCTCTCTGCTTCCCTCATCGTTTTTTTCTTTTTTGGCAAAAATACAGGCCTAATATGATGTGCATCTTATTAAAAGTTCAGCATAATTTATTGCCATTGGTTTGTTTACAAAGTCAACAATCCCCAACTGCACAACGTGGCCTTCCTACAGTCACTGCTCTTTTCAGACTTTCTTGGCTTTTCCCTGGGGCTAGGGTTGGGGTGGGGGACAAGGAAGGACCCAGGCTCGAAGGGGTCGCGTGGCTCCAGGCTGATTCCTCTCAGGTCACAGCGCTAACCAGATGCCACCTGACGCAGCAGAGCCACCCCCATCAATGCGGGGTCCTGGGGGCGGTGGACACCAGGAAACTCTCCCCCCTCCTCAGTCCAGCGGTCCTCCTGCCCACAGGGCCCATGGGGCATGTGGGACCCGTGGGGGGAGAACAGGCCCACAGCAGTGTGTCCAGCGTGGTCCCCAGCCCCACCACGTGTCTCTCAGGGGGAGGATGGAAAGGGGGGTGGGCTGGCCCGGTCCCTAGGGCTGACTTAGCCCGGGGCCTCTGGGGGCAGGGTCCTGGCAGAGATAGAGGGGCTGCCCCCTCCCAGGCCAGCGCTTCCCCCATCACTGCTGGGGGCGCCCCAAGCCCACCCGGGGACCTGTAGATAGGACTTGGAGACATAGCTCGCAGGGTCCGGCCTCCTGGCCTCCCTGGTGGGGAGGCAGCTCGGCAGAGGCCAGAGCAGAGTCTGAGCTGACTGCCCTGGGCCGCCACCGGGGCTCCCCGGGAGCTGACTGGGTCTCCTCTCTTGGCCTGGCCCCCGAGGCCTGCATGTGTGCACCCGAGCCCCGGGCGCTCGTGAGGCCGCCCCCTCCTTCCCGCACCTGCCCTGTTTGGCAGCCTTGTGCCGTGAACGCCAGAGGCCCAAGCCAGCCTGCAGGAGTGCGTTGCCGAAGGGCCCGGGCGGTGGGCACCTGTGGCCTTGTCCGCTGCGCCACCAGGGAGGGCCTCACCCAGGGCCCCAGAGGCTGGGAGGAGCTCCTGGGAGACAAGAGCGTGCAGTGGGGGCCGGTGGAGCGCTCCCCGCTCACCATCGTGGGCCGGGGGCCGGTGGAGCGCTCCCCGCTCACCATCGTGGGCAGGGGGCGGGGAGGCCAGGGAGACGTGGGCTGGCCCGTGAGGCTCGTGAGACGGAGGTGGGGGTCTCCGCTCCGGCCTCTCCCATCCCTTGGTTAGGGTGAGATCTGACAACTTGCCCAGGAGCTGGGTCTGCAGGGCCTCCACCTCTGTCTCTAGGGCTCCCCCGTGTGAAGAGGCAGAGAGCCTTCCGACCTCGCAGTGCCTCCACTGCCTCCCTGCGCAGGCAGCTCGAGACCCCGGGCGATCTGGAGCCTTTGCGACCTTTCCTCGCAGATCCCAGGGCTTCCTGCCTCCTGACCCCCCACTCCCCAGGGACCGCTTCAGGCGTGGGGCAGGGCTTCATGCTCAGGCCTCGGCCTCAGTCCTGGGGACTCTCCCGTGGTTGGAAAGAGTGTGTCCTCTAAAGTTGAAGACACCAGCAAAGCAGACTCGCAGCACATGAAGCTGCCGATCCGGGGCTCCTGGCCTCCCCCAGGTGCTGGGCTCAGAGCCGGCGGCTGTCTCCGTTCCCCTGGAGACCCTGGTGCAGGAGCTCCCAGCCGCCCTGCCAATTCCTGAGTGGTCTCTGGCCGCGGGGGTCCAGGAGCTGGGCTGGTGGGGGCCCGGGGGCAGGAGGGGGTGCGAGGTCCAGAGCGGTGTGTGTGTGGCCCCAGGGAGTCAGCCCCGCTCAGAGGCCACACGCTCCCTGTGTGTGTCGAGCGCTCTGAGTCTTGAGAGGCTGCAGTAATGATACAAAGGCCCTGAGATGAACTGTGTGATTATGTTATCCGGTGTCGGGCGTTGCAGGAGCATCCAAGGAGGCTCGACCTGGCCAGGGGTGTGCCCCATTAGGGCTGTGCCGTGACCACCCCACCTGGAGTGGCTGAGGACCTGGGGGCCGTGTGCCCAGGCCCAGGATGGGCACCTGCAGGGGGCGGGGCCGGATGCCAGCCCCCGCTCTCCCCGCTCCCATCCCCTGTCGCCCAAGCCCAGGGTCTGCTTTGGACCACCCTGTGTCCTGATCTCGAGCCTCCTCAGGCTGCGGGGACAGGAGCTGGGGGCAGGGGGACCAGGGCCCTGGGTGACGTACGGGGGTTGGGTCATCTCAGGGCCAGCAGGGCCCAGGGCAGGTGGGCTGTGAGGAGTGGCTGCTGACCCCGGGCCCGGGTGGCTTCTGACTTCTACGTAAAGAAGACGAATTTTCTCATCGAAGGGGAAAAACTGCCCGATTTTTATCAGGGCAAGTTGGTTAGAGTGTTAGTTAAGTCATTTGTCAAAGCTCATTTAGTTGTCAAAATTAAATCATTTCCCTCCATTTCCTGGCGGATTGGTCATAATGATAACTTTCTTGGCGCGGCATTTATCATCCTGGTCCAAATGGGGGATGGGGTCGGGGGCAGGCGGGAAGGTGTCCCCAGAGCGGTACGACTCCCTGGTCCTCCTGTAAGGAAGAGGCTATTTTATTCATGCTTAGCTCCTGTTATCACTTACAGCATAGCATTCACGTAGCTGCAGCCACGGGCCTAGATGAAGCCAGGGCAATGCCAGTGGCCATGTTCACAAAGCAGGGAGGGGAACGTGGTGGGTTGTCAGCTCCCCCTGCCAGCGAGGCTGACGGCAGAGAGGGTGGCCGTACTCTCAGCCTTCTGACTGCAGCCGTGCGGTCGAAAAAATCAGCATCCTAAAATAATGTGAAGAAAGTGTGTCTCGTAAGAAAAAAGTGTCTTGCACAGAAAAGAAGAGAAAACGGTCCCGTGTCTCGTTTCTCAGATGCTCCTTGGTCCCTGTAAGGTCAGTCATGGCCTTGCTCACAGCCCTCGAGCAGCACGAAGGCTACAGCTGAAGAGGGGAGGCCCCACACCCCACCCCAGGCCCGCCCCAGCCAGGCTTGCTGATTCTTCTAAATTTTTCTCAGAAGAAATTTAGGCATACACACAACTCTGTGTGTGTGTGTGTCCACACACACATACATATATATGTAAAATTCTGCTAATAACACACTCAGAACAGTGTGTGCGTTTTGCTCGTCGCTGTAGCCTTTGAGGTGTTTGCTGGCGCGTGAGCTCACACCTGCCTCCCTTGGCCGCTTGCTATAGAACGTGTCACGTGAAGGCACTGCGTCTTATTCACCCGCTGTGTACCCCTGTTGACGGGCAGTTGTCCTCTTAAACATTGCAGCTAATGCTGCATGAACGGCCTGCTTCGGATGTCCCGATGGACTCGTGTGAGACTACCCACGGATCAGTCCTTCGCGGTGAGATCTCGCGTTTACAGCTCTGACGCTTAGCGCCTCGCCTGCCTGCAGCAGAGTGCAGGCACCCCTGCAGTCTCTCGTGAGGCCGCCGGCCCTAGACCTCTGTCCGCAGCAGTCACGCTTTCCTTGCCAGATCCGCAAAGTGCCACTCCCCTGGCTTACGGACGAGCTACCTCTGTGTGTGTTTATTGGCCCTGCCTGTTTTGCTGCCGGTAAATTACCTGGGGCCAGTCTCTGCCGGCCGTCGCTTTCACATTCGTGGCTGTAAACCCTCCGCCGTGAGCTAGTCGCCGTGTCAGGCGGCCCCCTCCCGCTCGCGGGTCTCTGGCCCTTTCCGCACGTTTGCGGGCCCCTCCGGCTCGTGCGTCTCTGGCCCTTTCCGCAGGTTTGCGCTGACAGGCAGCGCCTCAGGACTCTGCCCTGTGCTCTGCCCTCTCAGAACGGCCTCCAGCGGGACGGGCTCGCGCTTCCTCCTGAAGCTGCTCTCTGTCTTTCGTTTCCCTGCAGTCGCTCGTGGACTTCGTTCTCATGCCGCCTGAAGCGTCGCCTTGGTCGTCGGCTTAACTGCCTCTCTGAGCCCTGTCCTGTTGCCGGTTCTGAGACACTGATTTATTCTCTGTCCTCCGGCCACACTGTTCTCTTCTCTCTCTCCGGGTCTGGTCCTCTCTCAGCTCCGTATTAACAGGCTTTAGCAGCTGAGACTGGCTTCCGCCTCTTCCCAGCCCCGTGTTTCCGCCTGGTTTTTCTCAGCGTGTTTGTAGCTGTTACTGCATGTTTATTTTTCAGATGAACTTTAATGTCATTTTTTCAATTGCCAAAAAGTAATTTTGATATTGTAATTGAAATAGAGCTGAATGTAGGCTAATTCAGAAAGGGCTTACATCTTCATAGTCTCTAGGCTTCCCCTCTGACGGCACTGCTTGTCTTTCCACTCACCTGGAGATTCTGAGTTTTCTTCAAATCCTGTGCATTTCTTCAGTTTTTACCTAAGCATTTCATCTTTTTGGTTGCTCTTACCAATTGGATCTTTCCTTTCATTGTAATTTTTAATTTGTCTTTGTACAGAAAGACTTGATTTTTTTATATTAATGAGTAATGCACCGCTTTACTGAAACAGACTTCTCTGTAGTTTTTATTATTTTTTCCCATGGATTCTCTTGAGTTTTCTAGGTGTATAATTATATCCTTTGCAAACAGGGACAATTCCATTCTTTGTTTTCAACACTTGGACCTCCCCTTTCCTTCTTTTGTCTCATTACGTTGCTCGGTGGCCCCAGAGCAGTGCTGAGTGGCAGGCATCCCTTGTTTAAAATTGTGATCAGAATGTGCCTAATGTTTTGTCCAAAGGAGACCTAGCTTTTAGTATCATGTATCTTCCTTCTCTAAGAAGCAGATATTCATTTCCTCTAATTTTTTTTAAGTCAAGTTTTAATGTCAAACGTCATGGAAACCCCGTTTGGCGTCTCTTGGAGTGACTGGTGATTTCTGTCTTGTGACCTGCCCGTGTGCTCTTCACATGAGTAGGTTTTCTAGCGTTACAGCCCCGGGTGTACCCTGCCTAGCTGCAGCGTATTCTTCTTTTAATGTCCCACCGAGCGGCATCTGCCCGTCCAGTCGTCGCAGCGCTTCTGCTAACAGTCGTGGTCACAAGGCCTCGTGTCAGCCTTTGTCGCTTCAGCCTGGAGCGTCAGAATACCAGCCTCACGGGAAGAATCTGGAAGCTTTCGTTCTTTATTCTTCCCAAACAGTTTAAGTAAGCTCTGTGTTGCTTGGAAGGCTGAAGGTCTCTGAAGCCATCTGAACTCTGGGCTTCTGGGGGCTTGGCACTTTGATGGCTGTGAACTTGCTTGTTGTGCTTGGTTTTCTTGATTCCCGTCTCTTCCAGGGACAATTTTGGTAAAGACTTTACTAGAAAGTGTTCTGTTTCAGTCATGTCTTGAGATTCGCTTGCACTGAGTTTTGCAAGTGAAAGTCAGTCCCTGAGGTTCCTGCCTAACATTTTGTGTTTGTGCTTTACCACTGTTTAAGAAATAGCTTTGCTCTGCCGTCTCTTTCCTGAACGAACGCCGTGGCCGGCCGCTCTGCTCTGCGCCCCTCTGCCTGGCGGGGTCCTCTCCTCCTCGGCTCCCCGGCGCGGCAGCCGCTGCGGCTGCGCGGAGCCCCGCTTCGGTTGCATTCTTCTCTCCGCTTCGTGTTGCTTTCTGGATGTTCTGCCACTTCTGTTTTCAGCCTTCCTTTGACCCGAGCGTTGTTTAACGAGAAAATCTTTGTTCCCAGTTGCTTTTTTTTCCTGTTCGTTTGGTTCTGCATTTGGAGTTTTTATTGCATCGCTGGGGGAGGACGTGGCCTGTGTCTTGCTGACTGTTTGGAGTTTATTGAGTTTTTCTTCGTGGCCTAATACTAGATTTGGTACATGTTCCAGGGGCTCTTAAAAAGAAGATTATCTGTTACCACGCTGGAGATAAACGCCCCCGTGCGTCGCCTGCGTGGGTGTCGGTGCGAGCTGACGGCCCCTCTGCCCCGTCCCTCTGGCGTGCTCGCCCTGTGCGCTGCTGGAGGCTCGCCGGGCGGTTCCCGGCGGCTCCTCGCCCTTTCTCCTCTGCTCCCGACGCTTTGCGGTCTGCTCTGCTCTTTGACCCTCCACGACTCACCTCTTCCTGTGGATTAAGACCTTCCTGGATCACCAGTGGCCCTTGGGCTCATTTCAGCTTTTTCTCTCCAGAATTCAAGCTTGTTGGATTTCAGTTTGGCATTTCAGGCCTCTTTTTTGTTAGGGCAGTAATCTTGATCTTTTTTTTACTTCTAACGTCTTTGAGTCATTTTCTTTAAGTGACATGAAGTCGCTTAGTCATGTCCGACTCTTTGTGACCCCATGGACTGTAGCCTATCAGGCTCCTCTGTCCATGGGATTTTCCAGGCAAGAGTACTGGAGTGGGTTGCCATTTCCTTCTCCAGGGATCTTCCCCACCCAGGGATCGAACCTGGGTCTCCCACATTGTAGGCAGACACTTTTACTGTCTGAGCCACCAGGGAAGCCAGGATATTGTTTTAGAGGTGATTCTTACTTGCAGTACAACACACCATGGCCTTGAAAAATCAAAATGAATACTTAAGTCCCTCGGAGCTCTTTGGACTCAGTTTCCCTGTCTGTGAAGTGGGTAGTTTTTTCCAACCAAAACGTTATGTGCTATTTACTGTACAAGTTACATCGCTCACTGGCACGATGCCATCCTTTTCAAGATATTTCTTCCTCTGACTTTGACAAATGAGCCAAGCAGGTCCAGGGAGGTGAGTTTTCCAGAGCTGCCCAACCGACCGTGTGTGGGCTGTGGTCACCCCCTGCCCAGGGCTCCCCACTTCCACACCCCGTGTTCCTTCTGCTCATCACATGTAGCTGCTGTCACACCATCGATGAAAGCCCAGGTCAGCCTGTGTGAAATGATTTCTGGCTTTCTGGAAGAGCTGTGGCAAGGAGGGTAACCTAGTAACCAGGTTCACCTTTATACTTAATTGGAAGCAGACTGCCGCGGGCTCGGGGGTCAAGCAAACAGCCTCCTCAGCAGCGCCCCCCGCCCCGCCTGTCTTCTGAGCCGGCGGGCTGCCCTGCCGGGGCGGGGGCTGCTCACCCGAGGGCCGCCCTCTGGACACTGCTTCTGGCTCCTCGTGACTGTCAGAAACAGCAGATGGAGCCAGAGACTTGGGGAAAAAGGCCACCTGGTTCCGAGCCCACACCTCCTGGGGCCACGACCTCGGTGCTGAGTGTGGGGCGGGCTTGGCTCCTCGAGGGGGGTCGCAGAGGGCCCGCCGCAGACCGTCCCGGGGGTGGACTGTCTCAGGCCGCCGTGAGGAAGGACTCGGGGGCCTGCTGGAGGGAGGAGGGAGGAGGACTTGGAGCCGGAGCCCCCGCAGCCCGGGGTGGTCCTGGGGGGCGGCCGTGTCCGCACTCCCGGCTCTGTTCCTCCGGGGCCCGCGTCCAGTCGCCTGGACGACCTGGCTGCTTTGTCTGCTCGGGGACAGTCGGCGCACCCAGCCCTGGGCTCCGAGACGAGCGTGCTGCCCGAGCTCGCCCCGCGTGGGAGCGGCCCAGCCTCACCCCCTGCCGCCAGGGGCATGCCAGGGCAGGGCTTGGCCTCCCCTGCCTGTGGGCCGGGCTGGCCCCCCTCCATCTGGGGGATGCTGACAGCGGTTGCAGGTGCGCCCGGTCTGGTCCCAGCACTGCCCTGAGCATCCCTTGGTGCCTCTTGGCGGTTGCGCTGTGAGTGAGGGGAGTGGACCAGGGAGCGAGCCTTCCAGCAGCGAGCAGAGGGTCTCTGCACGGGCAGAGAAGCATGACTAGAGAAGCCGAGCCTTCAGCAGAGAGCTCAGGCCTCTGCCTTCGGCCCGGAGCTGGCCTCGGGAGAAAGGGCTGCAAGCCAGCCTCCAGCCCAGCTCTGCCTCTGGGCGCCTGAAGGGCAGGGCCCTGCAGGGGCCCGGCCGGCCGGCCTGTCCAGGCTAGGAGCTCAGGCCTTCTGGGGCCAGGTCCACCCTGGCGAGGTGTGAGCCCCCGTCTGGGCGTCTGGGGCACAGGGAGGCGTGAGCAGGGGGCAGACACCCACCGAGCTCCTGGCGTGTGCTCAGCTGTGCTTCCCACCCGCTGACCCCCTGAAGGACCCTCCGGGGCTGCTGCTCTGAGCCCCACCGTGCAGACAGAGGCCAGGGTCTGCGCATCTCACAGCTCTGGCGTCAGAGCCCGTGGGGTGGCTCCTCCCAGCGCCCTCTGTGCCCCTGGGTGGCAGCTCTGTCCTTTCTAGCTGGGAAGGGTGGTGTGGGGGGCCTCCCATGCGCCTGCTTGCCACCTGGACCGTGGACTGAGGTCATGGGAAGACCTGGGGTGGCTGGCCATGTGCTGCCGGGAGGTCTGGGCGGAGCATGGCCATCCCCGTGATGGAGGGGACGAGGGCCTTGTAGGGAAGACGAGGTTTGGGTGTTTCCCAGGGGTCCAGGTCCATCCGGGGACAGGTGGGCATGAGTGGTGGCTACAGAAAGGGCCAGGACCTGGCCAGAGGCCCAGGTCTGCCCAGCACGGGACCTGCAGGCGAGTCCTTGCGGGTAAGAGCCCGGGGAGGCCCCAGGGCTGGCTTAGTCAGGAAGGCTGGGCAGGCGGTCAATTGTCAAGACCCTCCTGGTGGGGGATGGGCAGGGGACTGCCGCTTCTGAGAGCTCACTGGAGCCTGGCAGGTGAGGCCCCTTCCCCAGTTTTCAGACGGGGAACAGGTGCAAGGAAGCACCTCGGGGATTCATTCACCCGTGGAGTTTTAGCTGTGACAGACCATGGGTCCTGCCCTCAGCCCTTGTGACTGGGCTGCAAAGGTCGGAGCAGGCAGTGAGCGCTCGTGGCCCCGCTGGCCGAGGCGGGGGCCGCAGTGATCCTGCGAGCCCAGCGCCCTCCTGCGGGGCTGCCGCTCCTGGAGGCCCGCCCCGAGGGGAGCGCACGGCTCTGCTGGGGAGCTGGGCCACACCCTGCGCCCTGGCTCCCAGCCCTCTTGTCCAGCTGTAACGTGCACGGGCCCAGGGAGAGAGACACGTTTAGGGAAGGAAACAAGAGCAGCAGCTCACTGCAGCCGCCAGGGACCCAAGGCAGCGTCTCCACCTTGCGGAGCGCGCGCACCGCACCCTCCGATGCCCCTAGGCCGTGCCGTCTTCAGTCCGGCCGCCGGGCCTCTCAGCAAGGGTAGCAAACAGGACCCCCGAGCCCTGCGCTGAGTGAGGCTGGGAGAAGGTCGCAGGGTGTCCTGTGTTTGCCCTTCTCTCCCTGGTGCGTGTGCGGCCGTGGGAAAGCACGCTCAGGAAAGTTTTCAGATTTTCTCGAGACGTCTGGTAAGGAAACAAACTACACGGCAATGTGAACTAACTGGAAAATAAGTGAACAAAGGTTATTTACAGCGCAGGAGAGAGCCCTCAAAAAAATGTGAAAAATTAGATGTTGGATTCGGACCAAAGTCACATGGAAGAACGGTGGCGTGTGCAGGAGGATTAACCGCGCGGCTCCTCTCACTGACGGCTCCTTCCTTCACTGGAGTGTAGTTGCCTTTACAGGAATTTGATCCCTGCCATTTGCAGAAGCGGGCGGTGTCTGGCACACGGGGCACGTGACGGGTTGTGCCTCCACGGGGCCTGGGGCTCCCCTCTGTGGTCGCCCCCGGCCCCTCCCTTGCCTCGGTGCAGCCACTTCCCTGCAAAGCAAGAGTCTGGGGGGTGGTTGGTGAGGAGAGAGCCTGGGAAAGGCAGGGACCCAGGAGGGGGCAGCCTTTAGCTCAGAGCCGTGGCCCACCGCCTTCAGGACACAGGCCGCTGGTATGCGGATGGAGCCCGTGCACCCCCCGTGCCCAGGAAGCTTGGCAGGGCCCCCTCCTGGCCTGTACCCCCTGGAGACGGTTCAGAGGGGCTGCTGATCTGCCCTCCGCTGCGGCTGCTCCCCTGCGTCAGCTGCTCTGCCCTCCGCTGCTGCTGGAGATGCTCTTGGAAATCTTTCAAACTCCGACTGGCCTGGAGCCTGGCGAGGTCCACGTGGGAGTCAGTTCTGCTCAGCTCTCCTCGTGCAAAGCTCCCTGCCTGCTCCGTCTTGGGGTCCCAGCCCCCAGACGGTGCCCAGGCCACCGTCAGGTTCGTGCGTGGCCATCAGCCCCCGGGGGCCCCGTGGCGGATGCGCAGAGCGTCTGCCGCAGCTGCTCCGGCGTGGCGGCTGGGAGGCCTGTTTCGGGAAGGCTCTACAAGGGGCCTCACCGCAGCGGGAAGGAGGCTGCTCATCGGCGCCTGCAGGCTGAGCGTCTTCTGTGCGTCCTCCCTTCTGGCTTCGCCCCGCAGCCCTGGGCACCGCCGTGATGCCTAGTCCCTCTGCTGCCGCGGCCATGCGCGGAGGCGGGAGACGGACCCTGCTGCCCACATGTGCCCTGCACCCGGGACAGAGGAGCCTTTGTTCAGCTGAGCGCCCATCGGGAGCGTGCCAGCATTCCCAAGGACCGGCCCGCGCCCTCCAGGAAGGACAGGGCCGTCCTTGCTTGTTGAAAACTGGAACGTCAGCTAATGAGGAGCCGTTGAGAGATGGGTAGGTCCTGGCCCAGGACAGCTCACTGCGGTGGGCCTCGCGGCTCCCCAAGGTGCAGTGGCGGCTGGGCGGGAGACTGCGGCTCCCAGCTTCCTGCTCACAGGATGTGGCTGGGTGCCAGGCCTGGGGGGGGTCAGGTTTTTTCTTCCCTCCTCACCATTTAGCCATGTCATCGTCTGAAGAGCAGTCAGAGGCGGCGTTCGGCTCACCGTGGCTCTTGGGGACACCTGCAGAGAGTCAGCTCCTCAGGAAGGTGGCCTGGCCTGGGGACTTGGGCGGTCCTGGTTGAACTCAGGTTCGGTCCTGTCACGTGGCCTCGTGGGGCCCAGCTCCTGCCTGTGCCCATCTCGGTGCCGCTCAGGTGACCCACTAACACTCGGGGACCGTGCGCCCCACGGGGTCCGGGTGAGACGCTGCCGCCTCCCCGCTATGGGCTGGGGTGACCCAGCTCGGGCAGACCACCGGCACGTCCCCACCCCACCCGTGCCAGGCCTTCCCGGCGGGGCTGCGCTCACACTGGCTGCAGGCCCGGGGGTCCTCGTCCAGACACACTCAGGAGGCAGCCGCGCTCAGGCCGCAGGGCCGGCAAGGCTACCAGCCGAGCTCCAGCTGCCGTGGCCCCTGCCTCATCCGTTCAGAAGACAGGAGTGCCTGGGAGGACGGAGGGACCGGGGGCGGCCAGAGGCCTGCAGCCCCGCAGCGTTGGCACGGGAGGCTGAGGGTCCGCTTCTGAGGCCCCACCCGTCCAGTGCAGGGTGTGCGGGTTTGACCCTGGGTTGGGGAACTAGAGTGTCACATGCTGCAGGGCAACTAAGGCCGCGCGCCGTGACAGAGTCCACACAGCACACCCGAGACCCAGCGCAGCCACGTAAAGAAATGGTGCCCAGGCCGCGGGCACCCAGCCTGCTGGCGCCTCTGCCCACCCAGCCCGCTCCTGCCCTGCACAGGCCACAGGTGGGGCCGTGACTGGGATGCACTTCTTCAGATCTTTTCTTCTTTTCTGTTGAACATGGTTTCTGCTGTTCATAAAAGCAGTGTATATAGCTAGTGGGAAAAATACAGAAAAGAGCGATGAGGAAATCGACCGTAATTCTATCTATCGCTTTTATATGAAGTCCCTTTAATTCACTTTCCTGTGTTATAGGCTATGTCTTTGTATATGGTGGACATCACTCTGTTTAATTTCTACTTAATATGTCAGTATTTCTGGTGCGTGGAACACCAGTTTCACAAATATATTCTGTGTCTTTGAAAGCACTTAGCTTGTTGCTATATTGTTTCTTACTATTGTACTTATGTTATTTTCTTTCTTAAATTTTCCTGAAGCACTTTGTGTGATGCCAGTGATGCCTGAGGCCTGCCGTTTCCGCAGCGCCCCACAGTGCCAGGAGAGCACAGCCCTTTCTGAGCACCCTCAGCGCAGGGGTCTGGCACAGGGTCTGGCCACTTGTGTTCTCCTTTTGACTATTGATCTGGCTGTGCGGGGTCTCAGCTGTGACGTGTGGAATCCTCGTTACGGCGCATGTGTGGTCTTAGTTCCCCGACCAGGGATCAAACTCACAGACCCGGCACTGGAAGGCGGGTTCTTAACCCCTGGACCACCAGGGAGGCCCCAAGGCCGCTTGTCTGTGAACGCGTGCTTTGAAGAACGGTATCATGTATGCCTTTTTCAGTTATAGTGGAAATGCATGCTTGTGGAGAGCTTCACACACTGTCCCCTAAAGCTAAAAGTCAAGCTCCCTAAGATTCTGCTCCCAGAGAGGACCAGTGGTAAGGGCCTGTGCACGTCTGTTTGATGTCTGTGTGTACACACGCACACTCACAGACGCACACTCACAGACACACGTACACAGACACAGACGCACGTACACACAGGCATGCACACACACAGATGCACGTACACACAGGTGCACACACACAGACGCACGTACAAACAGGCACACACAGACACGCACATACAGGCGCACACACACACAGATGCACGTACACACAGGCACACACAGACACGCACATACACACAGGCGCACACACACACACAGATGCACATACACACAGGCACACACAGACGCACATACACATAGGCGCGCACACACAGACGCACGTACACAGGCACACACACACAGACGCATGTACACACAGGCACACACAGATGCACATACACACAGGCACACAGACATGCATGTACACACAGGCGCACACACGCAGATGCACGTACACACAGGTGCACACACATAGACGCATGTACACACAGGCGCACACACAGAGACACGTACACACAGGCACACACAGACACGTACACAGGCGCGCACACAGACGCACGTACACACAGGCGCACACACACAGACGCACGTACACACAGGCATACACAGACACACGTACACACAGGTGCACACAGACACACATACACACAGGTGCACACACACAGATGCGCGCACACACACACACAGACGCACATACACACAGGCACACATTTGCACCCACACAAATACCTACAGGCACACACACACAGGCATACACACAGGCACAGACACTGACACCGACGCACGTACACACAGGCACACACACTCAGATGCACGTACTCACAGGCACACACACTCACACACAGGTACACATAGACACATGCATGCGCCCACAAGCACACATACACAGGCACGCACATGCCCTCGGGAGTAAAGGCCCCTGGCTGTGGCCGTGTCCTGTGACGTGCTGGGTCCGGTCCACAAGAGGCAGACGCGGCACCGTCACTCCCCCAGGACAGGCTCCCTGGCTGCCCCAGGGCTCTGACAGCACACGGCCCTCCATGAGCGCCGCCTCAGAGCTGGTCCTGGCTTCCCGGACCGGTTGGCCCATGGGCAGAGTCACGTGGTCCCGGGCCGGAGGCCCCGTGCGGGGGATGAGGCGTGCCCGGGCCGCCTGGAGCTGGGTGCAGAGAAGCGGGGGCTGGCGGTGCCCCAGCCTCCGCGGCCAGCCGGCCTCCCTCAGCGCACGCTGCCATCATTCTCCCTGTGTGACACTCGACAGCAGGGAGTTAGCCAGCTTGTTTCATCTCTTCTTAAGGAAAAGTTAAATTTATAATCCCAGCCCCGACCTTCCCTGTAACTCATGTGCTCATCCTGCTCCCTGGTTTGATGTATGGCACCGCTGTTTCATTAAACAACATACAGGAATAATTAGTTCGGCAACGATGCCTCAGAACAAAAGCCCTTGATTTAGTTTGACTTTATAAGTTGCTTTCTTTTGATGTGCAGGAGCACATCTGGGGTCTCAAAGAGAGCAGAAAGGAAAATAGACGACGTCTAGTCAGGCTGGGGCTCCGGGTTTCCCGAGCACAGCCAGTAACCCTTTGGTCCCGGCCCCAGCAGCCGCGTGAGCCCCGCAGACCCGGCAGGTCCCGTGCTCCACGCCCAGCGGCCTGGCCTTGCTGCAGCCCCACCTCCCGCGTGCAGACCCTCCTATTCCTTCCCTCACTCCGCGAGTGAGCGCTGAGTGTCAGGGCCCACGGTGTGCGGCACCCTCACGTGCTCTGGGGGCCGCGAGTGAGCAAGGCCTCAGCCCCATTTGTCCTGCCCTCGGGTTCTGTCCCCACGGGCTGCCCGGGGGTCTTCCAGCCTCCCCAGCCAGCAGGTGAGGCTGCAGCCTTGCCCAACCCCCAGGGCCCTGCAGGCCCTGTGCTCACGAACCCCCGCCCCCTGCCCCACCACCCCCCCCCTTCCCCCCACCCATCCCCCCCCCTCCCACCCCCCCCCACC
>SJYR01000075.1:1627956-1655003 GCA_006410655.1 Kobus ellipsiprymnus | reverse complement strand
ACCCCAGACCTGGAGGGGGCGGAGCGGTGAGCTCTAGGCCTGTCTCTTATACACATCTAGATGTGTATAAGAGACAGCCCCCGCCCCCTGCCCCACGTGCGCCCCTCTTCCACATGAGCTGCCCCCCCGCTCCAGGCCCCCGCAAACAAGTCCCTGCCAGCTGGGCACCGTGGCTTTTCCCTCGAGCCCTGGTGTCCTTGCCGCCCCGGGAGAGCCCTTGGCGCGCGGTACCTGGGAGGGAGTGACCGTCAGTGCTGGAAGCACTGTGGTGGGGGGCTTAAGTCCTGGTGTCTGGCCCCTCATACCCTGCAGAGGGCCGGGCATACAACGGGCTCCGCACGCAGGGGTCTGGCCTGTGCACCGCCTGGTCCAGCCGTCCGCGTGCGTGGGGACCCCCGCTGCCCAGGACCACGTGAGCCGGGGCAGCCAGGGGCCTTGCGGGCGCGCGTTTACACCAGCGCTCTGGCCGTGGTGGTGCCGTCCTTGCGGAGGAGTTTTGGACCAAATCCACGCAGACTCTGCTCCAGCTGGCTTTCAGAGCCACGGGGGCAGATTAAGTGGCTCTCTCTCTGGCTTTCAGTTTCTAGGGAACCAGGTCTGGGACAGGCAGACGGCAGGTTCCCTGAGCCCCTCTAAGGCGCCATCCACCCCTTGCTGCTCCAGCCGTGCCCCCCTGCCCTCTCACCCAGGACACAGAAGGACGCGCCTGCTCTCAGCAAGGCCCAGTGGGAGCGCTAGGACCGCCCTGCCTCCCCGGCTGGACGGGGGCCAGGACCGCCCGGCGCACGGCAGAGTGGCTGGCATCGCTGCCCCAGCAGGCCGTCTGGCCCCTGCCTGTGGGCCGCAGACCCCTGGGCCCACCCTGCCGGTGCCTGCACAGACCCCCACTCTTGCCTGGCCTGGGAGAGGCGGTGTTCATCCCCACTTCACAGATGAAAACACCGAGGCCGGAGCGGGGATGTGACGCACCCCAGCCCCGCCTCCTGGCCGGGCTCTGAGCCTCGGCCTGCCTGCATCAGAGCCCCTGCTCGCTCTGCTGCTCGAGGCGAGTCTCCTGGGCTGACCACACACCTTTCCCACCTCAGTGACACGTTTCCACACTCGGGGCCCGTCAGCCCGCTGCCCAGGTGCCCGGTCCCGACCCATCCGTGACCCCTGCCCCGTGGCTCCAGCCCCTGATTCTCGAGGCCACGGCGTCTGCCAGCGGGAAGGGGCCGCTGACCGTGCCGGCTGCATCGCCGGGACAGCAGGCTTCAGGAGGCTCTCCTGTAATCTCTCTATCCACACGGCCCACATTTTAATTTGCAAAATTGAACCCAGATCGAGAGCAGTAAAGCCAGAGGACGGTAAATATTCATGCCTCAGTGAGCAAGGGCAGCTCCATTGCCGTCGTGAGATTGGGAGAATTACCTTGGGGATTATGTATATTCATGGGCCGATTTTTATTTGCGATATAACATGACTCCCGTTGGCCTGTGTGTTACCCGGTCTACCCCAAACAGACTTTGCGCAAAGCTCCCGCCCTTAAGCTCCTGGAAGTCCTCTCGAGTGGGTCAACCTCTCCCCGCTTCCTAGGAGATGGGCCGGAATAGTAAACGCCCCGCACCCAGCTGGGGCGGCCGCGCGTCCTCCTGTGTTCGCTCTGCAGGGCGAGGTGTGATTCTCGCATGCAGGCCGCAGACGAGGAGGTGCGTTCTGCTCCCACGGCCGCCTCCCCCGCCCCCTGCCCTGGCTGCAGGACCAGGCCTGGCCTGTGCTGTGTGCCCCGAGCTGGGGAAGTGCTCACAGGTGACCACGCAGGGAGGCCGGTCGCCGGCGGCCTGCCCCGCGGGGCGTCCGCCTCTGCTGCTGCAGCCGCTCAGGAGCACCCATGGGCGATCGGGCGGAGCCGGGCCTGGGCAAGTTGTCTGGCCGCCACAGGTCTCTCCCAGGCAGCTCAGAGCCGGGCAGGGTCAGCCGGCCACTGCCCACCGCCTGCTCTCAGACAGAAAGCTTTTCGTGCTCCGACAGCAGAGCTGAGCCGCCACGACGGAGCCCGTGGGGCCTGGGAGCCTGAGGCTGTGGCTGTCTGGCCTTCTGCAGGGACGTTGGCGGCCCCCAGTCCTTCAGCTTCAGGGGACACGGGCCCTGGAGCCCCGTGTCGGGCTCAGCCCTGGCCCTCACGTCCTCTTGCAAATTCATCATCACAGCGACCCCAGTGAAGCTGGGGTGTACGTCTCCTTTCTGCTGGTGACACAGTATTAATAGTAATCGTGTTCATGGCTCGTCTTTACTAAACAGTTCCTCGCTTTTGATGCTGTGTGAATGGCTCCGCACGGATTACCTGGGGTAATCCCCGCCACTGCCTGGGGAGGCGGGTGCATTTTCCATCTGAGGAAGCGGAGAGGGCAAGCCCCGTGTGCCCAGCGTCATGGGCTGGCTCGAGGGAGCTGGCCCGGGAGGTCTGGCTGCAGAGCCTGTGCCGCTGGGGCCCTTGCCCTCCAGTGCCAGCTCACGTGGCACCTTCACCTCCAGTGCTGTGCCAGCCTCCTTCTGCGGGACCCCGTGTCCTCCGGGAGGCCTGGCCCAGAGCTTCCCCAGCAGGGTCTGCGTCCCAGCCCACCACTGCTGTCGGGGAGGCCGTGGGCCCCATCTGCCCCCTCTCTACAGGGGTTGCGGTGAGACCGACGACTCCTCGGGCCTGTGTGAGGGCTGAGTGGGCTGGTGTAGGTGAGCTTGCTGGAACACCGCCCAGGGTATACAGCAGGTGCTCCCTGAGCGGCAGCAGTGGCGGGGGGGACGTGACGAGGTCCCCAGGCGTCTGAGCGGCCTGTTGGTCAGCACGTCCGCAGGGGGTCTGCAGACCACGAGCTGCGGGCCAGAGGCCGGAGTGGACCTCGGCTGCTGGTCTGGAGCCGCAGAGAGCCGCGCTGCGCCCCCGAGGCCGCGGATGTGGAGGCGGCTAGGGTCCGCCTGCCGCCACCGCGATCACTGCCTCGCCTGCACTGGGCCTCTAGTGCGTCCCCGGCCCCCCTACGCCCAGCCGGCCCCTTGGTGGGACACACCGCCCGACTTGCCGCCCCACCTGGGCGCTCCCTTGCTTGGCTTTCTCCGCTCCGAGCTCTAGCTTTCTGGGGTTAATCTTCGTCCATCTCACCTGCAGCCGCTGCGCTCCTCAGATAGCGTGACAGGGTCCCTCGCAGCCCACCAGCAGGCGGGCATGTCGGCTGTCTGCGCCGGGACCCTTCCATGTCTGAGAGCCCTCTCCAGATTTCCAGGCAGACCCTAGTCAGCCTAGGCTTCGCCGGTGCCTCGGGGGATCTCTCGGGCGTGGAGGAGACTCTGCCAGCCTTAGGTGAGCCTCTTCTTCGCCCCGCGGCTCCCTGGGTCCTCAGCGTGCTTGTCACAGACGGCTTCTCGCGGGCTCAGCGGGGCCGAGGTGCCTTCGCACCCTGAGGCCGGTTCTCCGGCTCTGGCTGGGGCTCCACGCTCAGCCGGTGTCAGGAGCAGGTGAGTGCCCCTGAGCTTTGTCACCTGCGGCCCTGGAGCCTGCACGGCTGCCGGATGTGCTTCTCCGTGGCCGGGTGTTCAGGGTGGCCGCCCCCACAGGCCGGGGACTGGCAGGCCATGACCAGCGGGTCAGTTTCCCACAGCGGTAGTTTCCAAGAGGGCAGTTAAACCCAAGCCTTGTTTTTATTTTAAAACAAACATGGACGTATTACGGCATCAAATAGAAAAATTTCCATGAACCTTAAACCTGGAAGCGGTCTGTGCCCCCAGCAGCTGGTGCCTTGCACCTGCCCCCCTCTGCCATCTCCTGGGACTGCTGGACTCCAGGGTCCCTGGGCTGGCAGGCTCCGCCGGCACTGTGAGCCCCGCAACTTGCCCTGGGGGTGCGGGGGGAGAGGTCGTGCTTTCATTTCTGAGACTCCCCCGATCTCATCCGAGTGGGCTCACCCTTTGAAACCCCGTTGCCTGCCCAGGACCCAGGCCACCCGGTTGGTTCTCCACAGCCCGAGTGTGGCCGTGTCCCTGCTTGGGACGCTTCTCCAGGCGGAGCCCCGGGTCAGAGCTGGCCCCCTTGGCTCACCTCCCAAGGATTCCTTACCCCCCAAAAAGCCTAAGGATGTCGTTAAAAACAATTAAAGCCCCAGTTGTATGGAAAACGGGAGAATCAGACATCGTTGTAATTCAATTTAAACTTTTATGGGACGACAAATGCGTGGAGGGTGGCTGGGAGGAGGAGCACGGAGCTTCCTGGCAGGCCTCTTGTCACTTTTATGGTTTTCCATTGTTGCCGGACTGGGTGGCTAAGAACCTGGGTGAGTCTGTGAGGTCGCAGTGGAGGGGCGGGGCCTCTGGGCCCCCGCGGTAGGAAACCCGATCCCCCTTCCGCCCGCCGGTGCCCACCGCGAGACAGCAGCAGGAGGGGCCGGCAGGCGGCAGAGTGGCACGGCCTGCCCTGGGCAGCCACCCGCCCGGCGCAGGCGCCCGGAGAGCAGAGCCAGGCGTGCGGGTCCGGCGCCGCCGTGGGGCCTGACGGCGCTTCAGCGCTTGCTGTGTCCCCAGGACTCTGGGCAGGGCCTGAGCTGGGGCGGTGCACACGGGCCCGGGGGTGACCGAGCTCCGGGCACGCAGCCTGGCCAGGCACTTGGGGGCGGGGCAGTGGCTGGAGTAGGCAGACGTGCTGGCAGGCAGAGCCCCCGTCGGAGTCTGCGCTCGGGTCCGGGGGTGCGTGTGGGCCCCCAGGCTTCTGAAGACGGCCTCCTCCTCTTAGGGGGCATGGCTCGTTCCTGAGCAGGGCCCCCTGAGAGGAAGGTCTCACTCTCCTCCCCGGGGGCAGCTGGTTTTGGCTGAGGCCCCCGGGGATGTCTGCATGGAGCAGAGCCCAGTGCTGGGCAGCAGCAGAGCCTCCCGGGACGAGGCCAGGCGGGGGGCAGGCCAGCACTGCCAGGCCCGGCTCCTGGTGGTGCCGGTGCCCGGGGGCAGGGGCTGGGGCACCGAGCCAGGACAGGGAGGGGCCGGCCTGACCTCCTGCGACGTCTCCTCCCCGGGAGCACGCCTGGGAGGCCGCTGGGCCTGGCCATCCGCTGTGGGGAGGAGCTTTGCCCCTTCGCCTCAGGGTGAAGTGGGGGCAGCAGGGACCCCTGAGGAGCTCCGTCCCAGTGGGCGACAGCCGGGCGGCAGCAAATGCCCGCAGCGCCAGGTGGAGGCGCTTCCCGGCGCTGCTGGGGCCAAGTGGCCGCAGCAGTGGGCGATCAGGGGTACCGAGGCCGGCGTGCGCCCCACCACCGGTCTGCATGGTGGTGCTGGGGAGCACGGGGGGGCGCGACAGGAAGGGCCCCTGCGGCCCCGTGCCCACGAGTACGGGCGTGGGTAAGAGGAGGAGGGACCGCGGCAGTCAGGAGGAGCAACCTGGACAGACCGTGCGGCCCAGCCAGCCGCTGTGTGAGCCTGCAGGCGGGTGTGCATGCAGAGACGTCTCCTGACAGGAGCAGACGCCCACCCGGGGCAGGGGACGAGTCGTCGAGCGGGCCAGCGGCATGGCCCTGCCCTGGACCTCACCGGCGCCTGCGCCTCGCCGGGTGCTCACGAGGCTCTGAACGCCCGTGGTGGGACACGTGAAGACTCCCTGGAGCTTGCTCCAGGGCGGCAAGGCCGGAGTCAGGCCTCGGGGCCTTCAACCCCACACTGAGGCCAGGGACGAGAGGCGGCTCAGACGGTCAGTCCCAGGAGGGAGCAGAGGCCGTGGGCACCTCGCTTGACCCCGAGCCTCCTGGAATGGTTTGTTCCTCTAGAATACAAGTGGGTGGGGACTGACCCCCGGGGCCTGCCCACTGCCCCCACAGCCCGGCCGCCCTCTCCCCAGCGGCGCCCTGAGCTTGGCTTTCTGTGCAGGACGCAGTTAATGCACCAGGCGGGGGTTGTCTTATCTGTGCCCGGCCCAGCTCAAAGAAGAGGGAGAAATGAGAGCAGCCAAGTTGAAACCTTATTAAACCAAATTGGTCAGGTCTGATGGAGCCAAGCCTAGACGGATCTTTGAAAGCTGATTTCATTTTTCCCTCCGGTCTGAGCCTCTTTGGATTGCAGTAGCTGATGCTGGTGTAAGCTTGTTAGCGTCGACCTCGTGCGTCTCCTCCTCTCCCGACTTACATTTCATTAAGCGCTGATGCAGCCGCAGGGCCCTGACTCTCGCCTCTGGCACAGCCAGGAGCTTCCAGGCTCATTAGTGGACAGAATCGGATAACGGGCCCGATCTCTTTACGGCCGGTGCCATTATCCCAGCAGCCTCTGCCCGCCAGAAGCGCGGCTCGGCCCCCTTCTCTCCGGCACCTGTTGATTCTGGAGGCTGTCGGGCCCCACGTGCTGGTCCCCGCGTGTGTTCTGGAGGCTCTGCTCCTCCGTGTCCTATGCTGCAGAAACAAAACTGCCAGAGGGCTGGGTCAAGGGCCGCGGTGCTCATGGATGCTGGTGGGGCTGATGTGTGTGGGGTGACGGGAAAGGGGCTTCCAGACGGGCACATGCCTCACCCCCAGGCCTCAATCCCAGATCTGAAGTGCGGTAGCCGGAGGCAGCTGGAGGTGGTTGGGCGAACGGTGAGGACCAGCTTGTCACTCGACGAGCATCCTGCAGACACCATGTCTCTCCTCTGCCCTCGCCGCCGCTGGCTGGGTGTCCGATCCTGCAGGCTGGTGCTGTGCAGGGCAGAGACGCACGCCTCGGGACCCCGCCTTGGGCCACTTCCCTGCCAGCGTTCAGCAGCCTTAGAAAGCGCCCCGGTCACTGTGAGCCCAGCCTTCCGCCAAGGGCCGCAGACATCAGAAAGCACGGCGCGGAGGCCCAGAAGCCGGAGGCCCCTGAGTGCGCGGGGCCGAGGCATTTGCTCTCCCACTAGCCTATCCCGCTGGTGCCCTGCTGGGCAGAGTGGGGCTCTGCGGGGCCACGTCTGAAGTCTGCCGGGCTGGCCATCAGGAGGCGCCACTGAGCTCCGCTGGGGCAGGGGAAACGGCTGGCCCCTGCCTCCAGCCCCAGAGCCTCCTTCCTGGATTCATGGTGGGGGTGTCCACCCTGCAGCCCCCAGCGCCACCCCAGGTCAGCTGGTCGGGTGGTCAGAGGACAGGCCGGGGCCGGGCCTGCCTCAAGGTCCCGGAGCCGATCAGCCCAAGTCCCAGTCTATTTGCCTTGTGACCTTGGAGACATCAAACCTCTGTTTTCTCATCCGTAATATTGAATGTAAAAATATCGACCTGCCTCGTAGGGTTTTATGAAGAATAACTGACCCAGAGGATGGTAAAGCTTGTGTATTAATCAGAAAGGGCCAAACTGCTTAGCAGGCATGAGCTCCAGTTTGGAAGAGTGTTGGCTGGCTTGATGGTGTTCCTCCTCCCCGCCTCCCCGCTCCCCCGCCCCCCGCCGCCCCGTCTCTCGTCTCTGGGGCCATCACTCGTCTTGCCGGTCCTTCGTGTGTTGCAGGCGCTTCCCCCGTGGAGGCTCAGGTGCCCCCACACACGGTGTGGCAGGCACGCTGCAGGGACAGGACCCTGCGGAGGGCGGTGAGCGCATCGCGGGGCTGGGGAGCAGGCCCGCAGCGCGGCCACGGTGAGGCCCGCGGGCGGCTCCGGCGGGCCCCACGCACCAGGCAGGGCTGGTGTCACGTGACACTCCGCGGTCCCCCGGGCACCCCACGCCACATTCCTGGAAGGCTGCGTCCCGGCGCCTGCGCGGACCATGCAGGGTGTCTCTCTGATTGATCTCGACAGTGGCTCTTGACGCCGCTCCTCTCACTTTCTCTGCCCCCTGACCTCCTGGTTAGGTGGTTAATGGTCTTTAAACAAACACTGGCTTTTCAGGCTCCACTGGGAAGGACCAGGCTCTTTCTGCCCAGCCCTCCTCCACGGGGAGGAAACGGGGGTTCCACACCCCAACCTTGTAGACTGGGTGCCCGCAACCTAGCGGCTGGCGCCGCCTTCATCGAGGGTGTCGGTGGGGGCCGGCGCCGCCTTCCGCCGAGGGTGTCGGTGGGGGCCGGCGCCGCCTTCATCGAGGGTGTCGGTGGGGGCCGGCGCTGCCTCCGCCGAGGGTGTCGGTGGGGGCCGGCGCTGCCTCCGCCGAGGGTGTCGGTGGGGGGCTGTCAGTGCCTCCCATCGAGGGTGTCGGTGGGGGCCGGCGCCGCCTTCCGCCGAGGGTGTCGGTGGGGGCCGGCGCCGCCTTCCGCCGAGGGTGTCGGTGGGGGCCGGCGCCGCCTTCATCGAGGGTGTCGGTGGGGGGCTGTCAGTGCCTCCCGTCGAGGGTGTCGGTGGGGGCCGGCGCCGCCTCCGTCGAGGGTGTCGGTGGGGGGCTGTCAGTGCCTCCCGTCGAGGGTGTCGGTGGGGGCCGGCGCTGCCTCCGCCGAGGGTGTCGGTGGGGGGCTGTCAGTGCCTCCCGTCGAGGGTGTCGGTGGGGGCCGGCGCCGCCTCCGTCGAGGGTGCAAGCAGAGGCCCTCTGGCGCTCTCGTCACGCTGACGGGTCTGCAGGCGCGGTGCCCGCGGTGCGCCTTGGTGGGCCTCTTCTGTGCTGCTCCTCACTTGCCGCCTTGGGCACAGAAGCGTGCTGCTGGGGTGGGCGTGTGCAGGTTTGGGAACAAATAAGACCCGTCGCCCCTGCTGGCGTCCAGCGTGCCCCACTCCTCGCCCCCGCTGCAGCCCCCACCGCCACCGTGCCTCCAGGCACCCCGGCTGTGAGCGGACTTTCTCTGGCCCCCGCACAGCTGGCTCTTGTGATCAGGGTGTCAGCTCAGACACGGCCTCCGCAGAGGTCTTCCCTGACCTTTGCCCCCACACAACCAGACTCCCCCAGCCCCCAGCCCGGGCCCCAGCGTCGAGCTGCGTCGCTTGCTCTAAGCAGGGCATGACTGATGCAGACTGTGGGCGCTGGTCACACGACCCTGCCCACACTCAGCGCCGCGTGTCTGTTGCGTTTGTGCTGATAGGCGCCGCTGCTGTGGCAGGCTGTAGAGCTGTTTCTGGATGCCGCGTTCTTTGCGGACACAGCTGGCCCTGTCCCCGCGCCTGGAACAGCACCCGGCACACAGCGGCCCCGGGGCCCGTGTGTCCAGGGAATGAGGAGTGGCTCTGCCCAGCAAAGCCCGCAGGCTGGCAGCAGGCAGGTCTGAGCGGGCAGAGGTGGCACAGTGGGTGGCGTGGCCGGGAGGCCCTGGGGCAGGCTCTGCCCACCGGGGTCTGGGCAGCCGTGTTTGTCCTGCACTTGAGAGGCAGCCGGGCGAGGCCAGGCAGGCGGGGGGGTGGTGGGAAAGCAAGGCTAAACTGAGGGCTGGGAAGAAAGTGCAGGTCGGAGCCTGGGTGGGAGGGGGCGAGAGGGGCCCCAGTGGTGCACTCAGGCTGCAGTGACCACCGCCCGCAGCCAGGCCCGGGCGCCCCATGGGCCTGCTCCGTGAGGGGCTCTGATCGGGAGCCCGTGGCTGCTGGCAGCGCTGGGACACAGAGCTCTCCGCCTGGGCCCCCAGCCCGAGGTGCAGACTCTGAGCCCGCTCTCTCGCTCTGCGCAGGTGGTGAGGAAAGTGAAGTCCATCCAGATGTTCCGCACGCCCGTCAGCTCCGCCGTGCAGGGGGACCGGCTCGGCATCTGCGTCACCCAGTTCGACCCCAAGCTGCTGGAGCGCGGCCTGGTATGCGCCCCGGAGTCCCTGCACACGGTCCACGCGGCCCTCATCTCCGTGGAGAAGATCCCCTACTTCCGGGGGCCCCTGCAGACCAAGGCCAAGTTCCACATCACCGTGGGCCACGAGACGGTCATGGGCCGGGTGATGTTCTTCAGCCCCGCCCCCGACGGCCTCGACCGCGAGCCCGTGCTGGACTCCTTCGACTTCGCCCGCGAGTACCTCTTCCAGGAGCAGTACCTGTGCCCGGGCCTGGCCCCGGACGCAGCCGACGCAGCGGAGGCCGACGAGAAGGCGGGCCAGGCCTCGGCAGGCCGCTTCCCCCGGCAGCAGTGGGCCCTGGTGGAGTTCGAGAAGCCTGTCACCTGCCCACGGCTGTGCCTGGTGATTGGCTCCAGGCTAGATGCCGACATCCACGCCAACACGTGCCGGCTGGCCTTCCACGGCGTCCTGCTGCACGGGCTGGAAGACAGGAACTACGCGGAGAGTGCCCTGCCCGCGCTGCGCGTGTACAAGCTGAAGCAGAAGCAGGGCGTCGTGGAGCGGGTGAGCACGCCTTCCCGCCTGCGGCCCTCAGATGGGGAGCTGCGTCCACGTCCTCTGGCTTGGCCAGTCAGAGCCAGGCCAGCACACAGGCAGGCCCTGCAGCTGCCTGGCCCAGCTGGTCCGCACGGGCGGGTGGCTCCTTGGGCAGCCCCCCACTGTCAGCCGTCCCTGCAGCCCCACCTGGGAGCCCCCGCCCGCTGGGCGCTGAGCGGACACGCGTGTTGGCCTCCCTGTCCCTGTCGCTCCCTGGCGTCGAGCCCAGGGGTCAGGGGTGGGGGTGGTGGTCCTGGGACTGACCGGGGTCCGCAGACTCAGAGCGAGCCGCTGAGACGCCGGTGCCGGGAACTCGGGCTCCCGTGGGGCCTGCCTGAGGCCATCCTGGTGCAGCCCTGAGCGTGTGTAGCCTCGGGTGATGGGGGCGGGTGTGCAGGGCCCTGGAGCCCGTGACTGCGGGCCGCGTGGCCTCGTCTCCGACCCCCTGTGCCTCGTCCTCTGCTGGCCCCCAGCACTGACCTCCAGGGGCCTCGGCGCACGCTGCCCTGCGTGCCCCACACTGGAAGGCGTGGTGTCGTCTTTGCCCCGGCCACCTGCAGACGAGTTTCAGTGAGAGCTGGCACGGCCGGGAGCCGGGCAGTCCTTCCCTCAGTGCCCTTGCTGGAGAAGCGGGGGCTGTGCACCCCCGCCCTCGGGGCCGCGGGCAGGGGGGCTGCCATGTGGGCAGGGCCGGCCCCGAGCGCCAGGCCCCATCTGCTCTCCTGGACTCCCCTCCTGGCGCAGTTGCCTGGGTCCCCAGCTGGCACCTCTCTCTCCGGTGTGCTGGGGTCAGCCTGGGTGTGCCGGCACCCCTGGGCCTGGCCCCCGCTGGCGCCGGATGGGCAGGGCCTGCGGGCTGGCCAGAGGAGCCTGCGGCCTCGGCCCAACCAAGTGTGGACGCGCAGACGCCACCGGGCGCGCTGGCCGGCTTTGAAGTCTGGGTGGCTCTGCCGTGGCTCCCGGCTCAACCTGCTCCACTGCTGACGCCTCGCTGATTGTGCCCAGGGCCCCGGGGAGCACGCCGGCCCGGGCGCAGCCGGCCTGAGACCGCCTCTGGCCAGCACGGGCTCTTCGCTGTCCGGCAGCGCTGCCCACAGCCCCCCAGGCCCCACCCGGCTCCCAGGCTGCTCAGGGAAATCAAGACTCTCCTGGAGCCGCAGCCGAGCAGACCCCGCCTCGGGGAGATTGGATGGCCGCCCGCGAGTGCTGGCCCCACCCAGTGCCCAGGTCTCTCCTGCCTTCCCCACGGCGTCTGATAGCCTGGTGTGTTGGCCCCCCTTTGAAAATGGCTTTTTCTGTATAGACAGAGGGCCGGGGCGGCTGGCCACGGTGGAAAGCGCCGGCTCTGGGTCCGATGTCCCGAGCGGGTGCTGGCCTGGCCCAGCCGTGGACCAGGTCCCCCCGCCCCCGCCCAGAAGCTGTGGCCTCCCTAACGGAGCTGGGGGGAAACTGGTGAGACCGCGCGTGGGAGGGCCTGGCCCGAGGGGTGGGCCTGGCCTGTGAGAGGTGCCCTGCAGTGCCCACCCGCCTTTCATCCCGGAACAGGGCGCTTTGGTGCCCCTTTGTTGACACTGGAGGAGCTTTGCCCACGTCGGCGCCCAGGGATGGGGACAGTCAGGGAGGCAGGGTCCGTGAGTTAGGGCCGTGGACGCCGGGCCTGTCCCTGCGGGTCAGCGCCCTGGGTGCTGGGCAGGCCTCGGTCTTGAGGAGTGGGCCTGGGCGTCCTGTTAGTGGGCGTTCGGGCCGGAGCCGAGCCCCGAGGCCTCTGGAAGTCGCCTGACAGAGTGAGGTGACTTGCAGGCCAGTCTCCACCCCTGGGTTTGCCCAGGGGTGTTACATGGGGCCAGTCATCCCCAGAGACCCTGTGTCTTCCTTCCAACCACCGTGCAGGGGACACCCGTGCCCTGTGCCCCCAGGATGTGGTGCCGGGACGGGGGAGGGGCCGGGCCGCCCCAGCCGGTGCTGGGGGAGAGGCGGCTGTGGCAGCGCGCCCCTTACGCCGGAAGGACAGACAGGCCTGGACGCTTCTTCCAGGGGCCTGGGCACTGCTGGTCCTAGTGGTTCTGAGGGCCCGCTAGCAGCAGAGGTCTCCCCCAGGGGCCCTCCCGGTGCCCGTCCTCCACGGGCTGGGCGCCTCGCCCTGCTGGCCCCGGGCGCGTCAGAGGAGGGCCCGCACCGGCAGCCCCCGCCGCCCCCGGCTTCAGCTTCTGCGGCTGAGGTCCTGGCCCCCGGGCTTGGTCTTGCTACTGGGTCTCCCCTGTTCTCACCAACACCAGCACCCCCTCCTGCCAGGAGCTCTTGGGAAGAAGCCCCCGAGGCTCAGCAGAGCCCCGGGCACAGGCTGCGGACCGGCTCACTGCCGAGGCCCCGCCCGACGTCCCAGGGTGGGCTCACGGGGAACCGGCCTCCCCGTGGGACGTGCTGGTGTCTCATCCCCGAGGGCTCCACTGAGGCTCGGAGCCTGTGGAGACGAGCTTGACTGCCTCCCGCAGGAGGCCTCGCTCTCTGACCCCCGGGGTCACTGAACGCCAGCCCTGTGGCAGAGGTTTGCTGGGACCCACGGCCGCACCTCATCACTGCTGGAGGCCAGTGTTCCAGGTGCAGGGGGTGCCCTGGCCCCTCCTGGCTCCCCGGCGGGCGTCTGTCCCCGCTGTCCCCCCGCCCCTGCATCGGAAAGTGACTCAGATCCTGTCCCTGAGCTCAGGAAACCCTTGCGGACAAGGGCCTGCAGGTCCGAGGGGCTCTGAGGGTCTCCCCGCCTTGGCCAGCAGCCTCAGCAGTTATGCCGAGCTCGGGACTGGCCCCCAGGATGGGGACGCGCACGGCTGGTCCAGACCCACGGGTCTGTTTGGCTGTCGTCCTGGCCCAGCTGGCTGACCAGGCCCCACGTGAGGCTGGGACAGGGCTTCACATTCAGGCCCTTCTGCGGGGGTTCAGCTGGGGGCCTGCGGAGGCGACAGGCACCCTCGCCCTGAGGCTGGTGACGCCTGCTCACCTGGACTCCCCGGTTCTAGGGGTTGGAGCAGCTGCTCCGTGCAGTCCACGCGGAGTGGACCCGGGGCAGCCCCACACAGCCTTGCCGGCTGCCACGCGGAGGGCAGGGCCCGGTCTGCGAGTGTGGAGGGCGTGGAGCAGCTCCCACGGGGGCGAGGCTGACGGCTCTCTGCGTGGCCTGCGTCCCGTCCGCCCGTCACCGGGAGAGGGGGGTGCATGTGCCTGGCATCTGGCTGATGACTCTAGTCGGGGAGGGTGTGTTTCTGCAAGGGTTCTAGGGTAAGTGGGGCAGTTTCTGCTCTTAGAGCAACCCATCCCGGTGCTTGGCCAAATCTTGCATCGTGGGCAGGAGTGCGATGTTCCTGAGCCTGGCTTGCAGGGCCCCAGGAGGAGGTCCCCGCTGACCGCACGCCCGCCTCCGCACCGCTGCCCAGGCAGTGCCTGGGGCCCAGAGGGCAGGAGGAGGCCTCCCTGGCACTCCGAGGCCTGGTAGACCTGGTGCTTCCACACGCGTGCACAGCCCCTCCGCCCCTCTCTGCAGAGGCTGTGGAGTGGGGCTGGCGGGGGCCTGGGGGTGGGAGGTCGCCGAAGCGCAGGCGGGGCGGGCTTGGGAGTGGGCGTCACCCCTTGGCCTTCCTGAGGAGCTGTCGGCTGCAGGACGGGCGGGCAGGACTGCCGTGGGCTCCCGTCACCTCTGTGTATCCCTGCGGGTGGTGGGCTAGGGGGGATGGTCGTCAGCGGTGACGCGGGCTGACCACCCGTGTGCGTGGTAGCCGGCCTTCCCCTGGCACTGACGCTCTCCCCGGGCGGGTGGGCGCAGGTGCTGGACGACCACAGCGTGATCGGCCGCTCCCTGTTCAAGAAGGAGACCAACATCCAGCTGTTCGTGGGACTCAGGGTGCACCTGTCCACCGGCGAGCTGGGGGTCATCGACAGCGCCTTTGGACAGAGCGGCAAATTCAAGGTCCACGTCCCTGGTGAGTGTGGCGGTTTCCTCCCATTCGCGGGAGCTGTCACCCTGCCAGGCTCAGCCCACGGGGCCTCGTGGCCTCTGCCCCCACTGCCCTGTGCTCAAGAGCCAGCGGGTCCCGGAGCCGGCGGCTGTGGGCACCGCGTCTGATCTAAGCACCCAGGGCACGTTGCCCGGCTTGCGCGGGGCATGGAGCCGCTCGGACCGGCAGCTTGGGGGGCACGCGGCTCCCTGGGGTCGGGGTTGCCGCCCCATTCCTGCCTCCCGCTGGCTCTGAGGCAGGCCTGGTCCCCGTGGGGCCGCGGCGCGCGTCTGCTGCCTGGGGTCCCGCTGTGCCAGCCGGTGGCCACGGTCATGGCGGCTGCAGCGGCAGATGAGCCTCCTGCTGGCTCCGCAGGCCGGGAAGGAGGCCAGGGAGTCCTCTGGGTGTCCTGCCCCACCCCCGGCGTGCTGGGCCTCTCACCTGGGACCGCACAGCCCGTGGGGCCAGGCCGGGTACCAGAGGCCGGCTTGCAGGTGGGAGGGAGAGGCAGGAACCGCAGTGGCTGGGGGGCTCAGGCCTGGGAGCCGGGCTTAGCCTGACGTACTTCACGTAGAATTTCCCGATGGAAACCTGGAATGGTCTGCACTACAGGAAGCGTCTCTGGGCTGTGTTTGCCCACCACGACCCATGACTCCTGCTTGAGCCTCAGGACGGATGCGGGGGCATCAGAGTCACGCGTCCACTCTGAGCAGTAGTGCGGGAGCAGCGTCTTGTGGAGCCTTGGACGCTGCCCTCTGAACCTCACAGCTGGACAGGCTCGCGGGACGGCCCCTCCCCGTGACCCCCGAGGAGCTTCCCCCAAAGTCTGGTGCCTCACGGTTGAAGGGCCCGCGTTGATAAAACCGCCCCTTCCAAAGGGCCACCTCCGTCTGGAAGGCCGAGGCCCTCCCTGCGAGACAGCTTGGGGACCCGCTGGGCGGAGGGTGGCAAGGGTGGGGGACGTGGCCGGCGGTGGCGAGGGTCCCCCCGTCCATCCCCACGATGCTGGCTCCCAGTGACCCTGCCCACGTTCCAGGTCACGCCTCCAAGGGACCCGGAGCCTGGCCGCGGGGCAGCGCCTGGGGGTGGGCCGCCACGGGTGCAGGGGTCCCGGAGCCACCGCGGGGTCAGCCCGGGGTCAGGGGCAGGGCTCCACTGGATGCACAGGCCTAAGCGTCCCCCGGACGACGATCTGAGAAGGCAGAGGGTGGGGGACGGCGGAGGCTGCCGCGGCACAGGTGGCCGCGCTCCGGGCAGTGGAAGCTCACCTTGGTGCCGGGGTGGGGTGGGGGCCTGGTGTCCTGGTCACGGTGTGGTCGTGTCCCCACAGGCTTCACACAGTGGGCCTTCGGGCTGCGCCGGCCCTGTGGGTTCGAAATGAAACTGTTTTCATTCCTGTAAGATGCGCCCTGCCCCCACACACCACCCCAGACACCGAGTCGCCCCCGTACACGCTGCCTGGAGTGGATTCTCGGGCACCCTCGGGAACCTGTGCTCGGGCCACCCCCTTAGGGGCACCCGCCCGGGGCCGCCAGCCTTGAGTGAGGTCCGTGGGCTGGGCATGTTGCAGCCTGGTGTGCCGGGAGGCAGGGACGGGGCTCCTGCAAAGAGTGAGGGCCTGCAGCCCACCAGACCCGCCTGAAAGCCTGGCCAGAATTTTAACCTGCCTGAGCCTCAGTTTCCTCATCTGTAAGATGGGTCTTTTGTGAGGATTTTTTTTTCTTCCCAACTCTCTTAAATAACTTGATCCATAGGGAAAGGGGGAAAGAAAAGCGTGCTGAACACTCATGTTCCTCGGATTTCATACCTGTCGGCGCCACACACCCGCAGAGAGGGCGCAGCAACCCCCGCGCACCCGCTCACGCCCCTGAGGACGGCGTCTCCGCACAGCCACCCTCACCTGCAAGGGCCCTTCCAGGGAGGAGGACCCGGCAGAGCCGTGCCCAGCCCAGAGCGTCACCTCCCCCAAGGAGCCCTGCGGGGGTACGTGGCCGACGGCTGACGTCACCTTTGAAAGGACTCGGAACGTGAAGTTGCACGTAGCGCATGCGCCCGACCACATGAAAGGGAAGTCTTGCAGAGAAAAGAAAAAAGAGACCAAGTGAGAGCATGGCGCTGAGGGCTGCGCAAGGCTCCTGTCCTCTTTAGCTTTCTCCAGCACGCGGAGTGCACTGAACGAGCCTGGCGGGTGCGTCCACGACTCTGGGCCAAAGACTCGGAGACCACCCCCAGCTTAGACCCCTGCACCCAGCCTGGACCTGGGCCATCATCAGCCACGGCTCTGGGGTCATGGGGGTCCCAGAGTCACGGGAGGCAGCCCCTGCGGCCCCCGGTCCCCACCACCGAGAGGCTGGGGAGGCAGTGAGGGTCACGGACTCCTCCCACCTGGAAGGATGAGTCACCCGTTGCTGGACCGCAGATGACCTGGGCCCGAGGGAAGGGCCCACGTGGGCCCCAAGCCCCAGCTCTGGGGCCGCACCATCAGGGAAGGTGGGCGGCACAGGGGGCGGTGGGCTCGGTGAGAGCCTTGGGAGGGAAGTGGGCTCACTCCAGGAGGGGCCCCTGCGCGTGTCTGAGCAGAGGAGGCCGGGTCTGCAGTGTGTGGGGTGGCGCTCCAGGGGGCCTGCACAGTCCCCGGGGAGCCCCACCTGGGCCCAAAGCCGGCTGCGCCAGGGCAGCGACCCTGAGGTACGGGGACCCCCAGGAGGATCCCCGGGCGGTCAGCAGCCTCCCACCCGGTCCTGTCCCCAGCCGGCCGAGGAGACTCCATACAGCAGCCTGCAGAGAGGCGAGGGACGAGAGCTGAGGCTTCAGAGAATCCCTGTGAAGTGAAAGCAAACCATCTGTCTCCCTGGCGTCTCACCCGACGGGGGCCTGTGCGGCTCTGGCTCCGTCTGTGGGGACGGCAGCTCAGAGGCCCGGTCCCGAGCCAGCCACACGCCGCCCTCTCTGGAGCATCCTGACCAGGGGGGCTGTGTCACCGAGTGCGGGGAGCCCTTGGGGTGCCTCTTCCCCCCAGAAGAATGGCCTGCCTCGTCCGTCTTTGGCCAGTGAAGCACTTCTAAGCAATTGTAAAAATTATATGAACCCCATCGAAGAACTGTTACAACAATGTTTATACCCAGTATTTGAAACAAAGACAATGATATTATAAATAATTGCAGATGATGAAGATAGGCAAGAAAAAATAACATCATTAAAAGAATTTTACAAGACGGCCCGTTCACAAAGATGGATGGAGTAACACAATACGGTAAAAATATCTGCAATTAACATAAGCACGGCCCCGTGGACAGAAACCATCTGCCGGGCCCCTCACCCGGCCGGGCCCCTGGCCATCCCCGCGGGCCGCGCCAGGGCTCCCTGTGCCCCGGGGGAAGGGCCCCCGGGGGCCTATGCCCAGCAGGCCAGGGCCGCTTGGGAGGCCGTCCAGCAGCGTGAGAGCCGGGGATGAGGGCTGTCCTCTCCCCATCCTGCCCCTGGCCAAGGCCGGCCTGTCCATGTCCCCATGGCACCCGATGCTTCGTCCCAGCTCCTCGATGCAGAGCTGTGTCTCTGGGGTCGGGGACGAGTCCATGGCCTCCGGGTGTCTCGGGCGGTGTGCGGAAGCAGCACCACAGGCCAGGGCGGCAGCCCGCTCCCTCCTCATCCACAGCGGTCAGACGGCCCCCAGCAGAGCGCATCCCTGCACCCCTTTCGCCTTTAACCAATGTTTGATGTTCTAAAAAGAAAGGTTATTTTTAACCCTGGAAAAACTTTGGCCACAAAGAAAAGAGACTCCCCCGAAACCAGCCAGATCAGAAGAGGCTCCCCCGAAACCAGCGAGATGAGAAGAGACTCCCTGAAACCAGCCAGATCAGAAGAGACTCCCCGAAACCAGCCAGATCAGAAGAGGCTCCCCCGAAACCAGCCAGATGCTCAAGCCTTGCCCCGCCCCGACCAGGAGCCCCCTGCCATGCACCCCTGCGCCTCCTGCAGCCGCGTCCCTGGCACAGGCAGCATTGCCGAGGTTTCTGTGGCTCCGGCCTGGGCCTCACGGGTGGGACCCACGTGGTGCTGCACCCCCGGGGGGTCCTCCCCAACCCACCCACCCGCCACCCTTCTGAGCACAGGTGGGCGTTTCCCGGGGGGCCTCGTGACCAGCTCGCCTGGTCCCCACCTCACAGAGGACGCAGTCGGTGGGCTCTGGAGCCGCGCAGCTCAGCCCTAAGTGTCAGGCTCTGCGGGAAGACCAGGGCGAGGGGCAAAGGGACACCCCTGCGTTCAAGCAGAGGCTGGCTGCTGTTTGCTGGGCCCCATCTCTGCCACCAGCCCCTTCCCGTCTGTAACGGGGCTCGGAGCACCTTGGGTCCTGGGTGGGAGGAACGCGGGGCTCTCGTGCGGAAGCACCGTCTCCACATGGGCCGGCCTGTGATGCAGGGGTCAGCTCTGAGCAGGGGAGTCGGCGGGGCCTCGGTCCACGAGCTCAGGACAGAGCTGCCACCGGAGCCAGGCAGGGCTGCTCTGGGCACCCCTGGCCGCATCCCCCAAGGCCGGGCCCTGCGCCCATCTCTTCCCCTAACCAGGCTCCTGGCCCCCGCTTCCCAGACCTGAAGAACAAGCCTGGCAGCCATTGGCCTCCTGGTGGCCCTGGGCTGCCCTTGAGAGAACCGTCCTACCTGCAACCCACTGCGGGGCTGGGCCTTGCCTGCCAAGGGCAGAGCCTGCGGCCACTGGCGAGCCTGACCGCTGCCCGGGCCATGGCTCAGGGGCCCTCCCCACAGCCCCAGGCCCAGGTGGGCGTTTCCCGCCCATGAGTCTGTGTCTATGCCCATGTATGTGAGTGTGAGTCTGTGCCGAGTGTGTGCCTTGCCCGTGAGTGAGTCTGTGCCATGAGTGTGAATCTGTGTCCTGAGTGTGTGTCTGTACCCTTGTGTGTCTGTGCCCGTGAGTGTGAGTCTGTGCCTGTGAGTGTGAGTCTGTGCCCTGAGTGTGTGCCTTGCCCGTGAGTGAGTCTGTGCCATGAGTGTGAGTCTGTGTGCCCGTGAGTGTGAGTCTGTGCCCTGAGTATGTGTCTGTGCCCGTGAGTGTGAGTCTGTGCCTATGTGTGTGAATCCATGCCCGTGAGTGTGAGTCTGTGCCCTTGTGTGTCTGTGCCCGTGAGTGTGAGTCTGTGCCCTTGTGTGTCTGTGCCCGTGAGTGTGAGTCTGTGCCCTTGTGTGTCTGTGCCCGTGAGTGTGAGTCTGTGCCTGTGAGTCTGTGCCCGTGAGTGTGAGTCTGTGCCCGTGAGTGTGAGTCTGTGCCTGTGAGTGTGAGTCTGTGTGCCCGTGAGTGTGAGTCTGTGCCCTGAGTATGTGTCTGTGCCCGTGATGTGAGTCTGTGCCTATGTGTGTGAATCCATGCCCGTGAGTGTGAGTCTGTGCCCATGAGTGTGTCTTTGCCTGAGTGTGAGTCTGTGCCTGTGAGAGTCTGTGCACATGTGTGTGAGTCCGTGCCTGTGTCAGTCTGTGCACACGTGTGTGAGTCCATACCCGTCTGAGTCTGTGCACATGTGTGAGTCCGTGCCCATGTGAGTGTGTCTGTGCACACGTGAGTCTGTGCCCGTGTGAGTGTGCCATGAGTGTGTCTGTGCCCATGTGTGTGTCTGTGCACACGTGTGTCTGTGCCCGTGTGTGAGTCTGTGCCCATGTGTGTGTCTGTGCACACGTGTGTCTGTGCCCGTGTGAGTGTGAGTCTGTGCCCGTGAGTGTGTCTGTGCACACGTGTGTCTGTGCCCATGTGTGAGTCTGTGCCCATGTCTGTGCCCATGTGTGAGTCTGTGCCCATGTGTGAGTCTGTGCACACGTGTCTGTGCACACGTGAATCTGTGCACACGTGTGTGAGTCCGTGCCTGTGTGAGTGTGTGCACACTTGTGTGAGTGTGTCTGTGCCCGTGAGTGCACTCGTGTGTGTGTTTTTTCATAGAAGGGGGTGACTGAGAGGCCAGCTTCCTGACGGGGCAGTTGTAAAACATTCATAAAACTTTTATTGGACTTGCCACCCTTCCAGATAAATATTTTTCGATTTTATGGGCTTGTTTTAGGGCCCTAAGCTTAATCATGGCTTTGTAGCTGCTTTAAAAAAAAATTTAATTATTGTTTTGGCAAAGGGAGCCCCCCCTACCCCAGCAAAGGCGGCAGCTCTCTGAGCTCATGAATTCCTGCCTCTCAACTCTTGCCCTCTCTCTGTGCGCCCTCGCGGTGCGCCGGGGTGAGCCTGGACGCAGAGGAGAGCGGGAGAGGAAGACTCACTCCAGTCCCCACTGCCGCCCCAGCCTCGTGGGAGGGCAGTCGGTCCCACTCACGGCACCCATGGGAGGACAGGCTCGGGGTCCTGCTGGGCACCTGCCGCCCCCGTGGAGCCACCCGCTGGGCTGGGTGGGTTTGCATACCCCCCAGCTCCTTCCTGCCCCTCGTGGGCTGAGCCTCACCCCGTCGCCCCCCAGAGCTCAGCGTTCCCAGCACTCTGCTGCAGCTCCATCCTCCCCACGGCGGCAAGAGGTATGTGCCCTGCAGAGGGGTCCACGCACGCTGTGTGCACGCCGAGGGCAGAGCCCAGCTCTGGGTGCAGTCACGCGTGCCCGGTGGGCCCCGGCGGGGCTGATGGGGTGTGCCCGTCCCTGCTCCGTGCTGCATAGACCTTTGTGCCTGACGCGGCCCTGAGCACTCTGCATCCCTTGAGCTCCCGTGGGCCTCGTAGTTCAGAAACGCCGTGGAGGCTGCCTCCTGCTTCTGGCCGCTGTTCTTCTCTCCTGTCTCCGATGAGAACGCGAGCCCCGGAAAGGAGCCCCAGCTGCCTCTGCCTGTGCGCAGACAGGACCGCCGCGCCTGGGCAGGCTGGGAGCCTTCTTGGAGGCAGCGGCACTGAGCTTCGCTTGAAGGGGGCAGGGAGGCGGCCTGGGGAGGGCTGTCCCAGGCATAAGGGGCTCTGGCTCTGCCGCCCAGAATACGGGGGCCGAGGGGACGCTGGGTGGGGCACGGGGCGCCTTCTGAGGGGCAGGATTGGAGGTGACTGGGGGTCCTGGCTCCAGGAGGAAGGGCTGACCCAGGCTGGAGGGGCAGAGAGGGTCAAAAATCAGGCCAGACGTGGGTGACCAGTAATGTGAGGGCGGGGAGCCAGGGCGCGCTGAGCGTCAGGTGTCACTCGCCCGTGCCAGGCGCTCCGGGTCAGGGACCCTTGCGGCCACATGGCAGATGGCTGTCAGAGCCGTGCCTTGGGGATGCGGTGACCATGCCACCAGCCTTGGAGGGCACGCTTGGGCACCCCCAATACCTGCCTCCCCTAGGCCTGTGAGAGCCAGCCAGCCCGCTCTGCCCCGGCCAGGGAGGGTGGACCCCGGAGCCCCTGTGTCCAGGCAAGAGTGTGGAGGGACCCAGCTGTCACCCCCAAGCACCCATGGCAGTTGGACTACAGCCCACCCGCCCGCGTCAGAGCTGGGGCCGATACGTGATCAGACCGCCACCCGTAGGCCCTGGAGCCAACCACCCCAGCCTTTGTGCCCCTTTGTTACCCCGGATGAGGCTTTTTCCCGACTCATAAAAATGACAGTTTTAATAAGTGGAATTTTTTTTTAAGAAAAGCAATATGAAGAAGACTTTTATTGTCAATACGCTCTACCTTTTAAACCAGTTATCATGGTTTCTGCTCTGGGTATTTTAATTGAAGATTAACTGCTGTTAGAGAGTGCACGCATTTAGGGAGTGAGTGTCTGGAGAATTCAGATTCACCTTTCTTGCTAGTGGGGACCGTGTTGGTGGGGCCACCGGGTCCCAGGCTCGCACCCACCAGCCTCGGGGGGCCGTGGGTGGAGGAGGCCCCCGCAGGAGGGTCTCTGACCAGCACGGGCTCCTGCAGGCAGGGCCGGCGGGAGGGCAGCGCGTGGCCGCCAGGAGCTGACCAGCGCCTCCGCAGCAGTGGCCCTGCCTCCGAGGCCTCGTGTTGGAGGCGGGCGTGCGTGCGTGCGTGCACGCGCTCTGCAGAACAGCCCACTTCAGGACTTGTGTGTGTGTTGGTGGGGGGCCCGTTGCTGTGGGTGAGGGTGCTGGGCGGGGTGGGGGCGAGGAGGAGGCCTGGCAGGGGCGAAGCCGTTGGAGCGGGCACACAGGTGTGCAGGAGGCAGCTGGCAAGGCCGGGCTGGAGAGCTTGGATGCCGGCCTGAAAGCAGCTGAGGATTGCTGAGAGGGGCGCGCGGGTCTTTGTTCTGGAAGGGTCTCTGGCTGCCAACCCGGGCAGATCAGAGAGGGAGCTGGCCCGAGAGCCTGGAGGCTCCTGCCAGGAGGCCAGTCCCAGGCCTGCTCTCCCCGCCGCCGGGGCGCCCACTGCTGCTGAAGGGCCCGAGGCCCGCCTGGGGCTCCAGGCCGCCGCCTGGGAACAGCGCTGTCACGCCTGCCCTGGCCGAGGGGAGCGGGAGCCGCCGCTGGTGCTGGGGGTCTCCGGGCACCCAGCAGCCCCTCACCAGCTGTGCCCGCCGCAGGCGAGCTCGGACGCCTCTGCCCAGGCCACCCCTGCGACCCACCCTCTGATGCTCGTAGCCAAATCATTTCCTACTTGAGAATGGTTTTCTTTTTCACTTTAAAACAAAGTCCTTCCTTCCGCACGGCACCCTGCTTTCCCTCCCCACACATGCCTGGTTGCCAAAGCCTTAGCTGCATTGTAATTTCAATTTACACAGTGTGGGGAAGATTTCTGCAAAGGGTCCTTTTTTGTTTTTGAAGAATTCATCATTGCTGCTAAGAAGCTTAATACAAATTAAAGGAGGAATTAGGCAACATCAAGACATCAAAATAGGGGTGCAGGCGCCCACTGCCTCGTCTCCGCCCGCCAAAGGGCCGCGAGGACCCGTGAAGCGCGGGAGCCTCAGACGGCCCGTCGCTGCCGCCGCCTCCGCGATTCCCTTTGTCGCAGGGACGGTGGAGCACACGTCTGATAAAAGCTTAATCACCTTATCTTTTTAAAGCAAATTGCATCTTTGTTTACATACGGGATCCGTAGCAGGACGGGAAAGGAGGGAAACTGGGGCCCCTCCGCCCAGCCCGCCAAGCTGGAGGCTGGGAGCGCGTGAGCAGCCCGGCCTCCTGGAGGAGGCGTTCTGTCCAAAGTCGCCATCCCCTGAATCGGGGTTCGGCAGGAGGGGGCCAGGGTGCCAGTCCTTAGGCGACCCTGCTGGCCCGCCTCGCGCCGAGCTCGCTTGCCTCCCACGCTCCACCGCCCGCCCGGCTGCCGGTCCTCCTTGGCCCCGGCCAGCCCGGGCCCCGTCTTAAGTGGCCTCAGCCACATTCACCCCGTCCAGAGTGGGGCTCTGGCTGAACTCACGGTCTCTGTGTCCCTCTGAGCTCCCCAGCCCCCATCACCCCACGAAGTGACCCCCACAAACCCCCCCGGCCCCGCCGTGGCGTCTCAACTCTGCCCAGAGCTGCTTGCCCGGGGAATGGCTGGACTTGGGCCGACCAAGGGGGCCCACTGCGGGGGCCGGTGACCCGAGCCACTTGCAGGGCTCCGTTCCCACTGGAGGGTGCGGGCCGCCCACCCGCGTGGAGGCCCCTCGCCCAGGCTGGCCCCGACATGAAAGCCAGGCCAGCAGCTGGAGGCAGTTTGCTGGCTTTGATGGCCACGTCGGGGCGGCACCCGCGGCCCGGCCTTGGGAAACAGCACGGCCACATTCTTCCCTGATTACCGATCCCGGCCTGGCCAGCGGCCTCCGGCCCATTGTGCCTTTGTGTGGGGCTGGCGCTCGGTGAGAAAGGCCAGCCCGGCCCTGGGAGAGTGTCCCCAGGGGGAGCCGCGGGGAGCAGCGTCGCCCCCAGGGTCACGCCTGCCGCCCCCAGGCTGCCGGGCTGCTGGTCGGGGGTGGGGCAGGCCGCTGGGCTCCGAGAGTCCCTAGGTTTAGGGAGAAGGGGCAGGAATGCCCTGAGCCCAGGTTTGGGCACTGTGAGAGCCTGGAGCCTGGCGGCCCTCCCTCCTGCCCCCCTCCCTGGCCGGGTCACGGATGGGCCGCTTGCCCAGTGGGTGGCGTTTCCCGCTGGGCAGGTCTGCTGCCCTGCACACCCAGGCGGGACCCCACCCACCCTCTGGTTTCATCCGACACACCCGCCTGCACCCGTAGACCAGACCCCCATCCCTGCCCTCGCCCCCGACCGGCTGCTGGGGAGCTCCTGCTGCCAGCCAGCCTGGCTGGGACGGTGGCCGAGGAGTCAGCAGAGAGGGCAGGGCACACGTCCAGACGCGGCGCCCTCGGTGTGGTGGCCGCGGGGCCGCACTCAGGACCCAGGGTGCAAAGGAGGGGAGAGGCGCGTCACCTGGGCGGGGGTCCACACGGCGGCCCCCGGTCAGCAGTCGCTCAGGGCAGTGTTCCCCAGGGCGGCTCCGGGGACGCCTCCTGTGCAGGCAGGCGGGGGGAAGGGCCACCAGAATTCAGCCTCAGCAGCTGAGACCCTTCCTGTCTGCCCGCGAGCCCGACTCGGGGGGCACCTTGCGGACATGGAGCCTGCGGTCCCCCCGGAGCCCTGGCCCCGCAGCCCCGCCAGCACAGGGCCAGGCGCTTGCTGTCCCCAGGCGTCACGCTCCCCCCAGGACTGGACGCTCAGACGCGGCCCTCAGCACTTCCACGTGCCTGGTGCGCGGCGCCGGGCCCCCGGGCCCCCCAGTCCTTCCCGGGGGAGCCAGCCCGCGGCACCGTCCCTGCTGGCCTGGAGGCCACCCGCCGGTCTCACTGCTGCTTCCTGCCTGCCCCTTCTCAGACCTGAGCTCTGAGAACACGCCCCCAGTGTCTCCGAGGCCAGGAGCACCGTGCGCAGGCTTCCAGGCGACCACCGACGCCCTGACCTGCCCTCTGTCCACGCCACTGGCCTCTCGGCCGAGGGAACAGCCACCCTGAAACAAGGCAGCTCCCAGCAGCGTTGCCAGGAACCCCAACAGCCAGCTGCCCCAGCGGACGCGCTGCAGACCAGCACGCTGGCCTCGCACCCAGGCCGCCCCGTAACGGAGCAAAGGGCAGCGAGAAACGCCGCGCCCTCCCAGCACCCGGTAGACTCCTGGCTCTGCTGCTCTGGGCGGCGCGAGGCCTGTGCCGTGCGTAACGAGAGCCCTCGCAGAGAGATGGCCCGCAGATTGGGCCGCGCCTGTCTCCCCGCCAGGCGCCGACCCCGGGAGCCCCCGTCCCTGCAGCCGTCAGACCTCGCGGCACCAGAGGGCCCGGGCGCCCACGCCGTCCTCCAGGGTCGGTGCCAGCCCCAGCCCTGCAGGAGGAGCCCGGAGGCAGAGGGCACCTGCTGGCCTGGCGCCTGCGGGAGGGCTGGCCCCGGGAGGGCTGGCCCAGGGCCCTTCCTACGCCCCACGCCCTGGCCCAAGACCTGCGGTTCCTCAACCCGCTGCCCAGCAGGAGCCTGGCTCCCCAGGGCAGCGGGCCCCTCGGCCACCCGGTCCTGGAGCCTCGTCGGCTGAGGGCCTGGCCCCCCGGGCAATGGAGAGGCAGGCGGAGCCCCCGTGCGGGGCCCGGCCGCTCCAGCTGAGTCTGCGGTTGTCCCCATCCCAGACGCCCCACAGCTGCTCCTCGCGTGGGTCCAGTGCAGCGCCGTTTCCCACAGTCTGCCTCGAGTGGACACCCCCGCTCCCAGGTGATGGGCTGGGGCTGGCCGCCCGCATTCAGCCCCAGACGTGGCCCAGAGTTCACACACCCGCCCAGCCCAGCCCCCTCAGGCCCCGCTCCCCACGGGCACGTGGGGTGGGGTGGACAGGTGTCCCGGTGTGACGCAGGGCTCCTCTCCTCGGGGAGCCAGCCAGCGCCCAGGCGGGGAGGGGAGGACCCCCCAGGCGCCGGCTCAGGTGGGGCAGGGGGCGCCCATCCCCACTCTGCAGGCTCCTGACACCCAGCCGGGGGTCTGTGGCAGACGGAGCCCCTGTGTGTGTGTTAGGAGTGACTGCCCATGCTGGGGCAAGGCGGCCTGCCGGGACCCTCGCTGCCCAGAGAGGGAGGGCGCAGCTCACTCCCACCAGGACCCCCGGCAGGGTCGCGGAGCTCACAGAAGGGAAGTGACTGGTCCTGGGGCGCCTGCTGGTGCAGGGCTGGCCCAAGCCTCAGCCCGTCCCCCCAGGGCTCCCAGGAAGGGTGGCCCCCACTGGCGGCCCATGAAGAACCTGCTTCCTGCTGCCCTCAGGCAGGCTCCTTGTAAACACAAACCCTGCAGAAAGGGGCCCTGGAGCTGGGGATGGCAGGGCTGGAGCTGAGGAACAGCATCAGCTGTCGTGAGCCCGCGAGGGCCCAGGACCAGCTGCGGGGACAGAGAGCAGTGGGCGGTGGGCGCCAGCAGGAAGCGAGCTCTGCCATCGCTTAGCCGGCAGCGGAGACAGCAGGTCTGCACCCGGATTGGGTGCCGAAAGGAGCCAGTGAGCCACGGGGCTGCACTCGGCCTGGAGTCGGGGGACAGCGTCCACCAGCACCCGGGGTGGGGGCGCCAGCCGGAGCTCACCGGCCCCTCCTTCCGCCCTCCCACCCGCCGGGGGTCCCTGGGCAGAACCGTGATGCCTCCCGCAGAGTCACCCCAGGCCGGGGAGTGTCTGGGGTCTCGGGTGAGAGTCAGAGTGAGCGCCCGGGGCAGTGGGCCGTTCACGGCAGGAGAGGACACGACCAGTGAGCGCGGGGCTGCCCCAGGGGCCTGGGCACAGGGTGGGTGTGGGTAGGGGGCTGGGAGCCTGGTGGGAGCCTCGCTGAGCCCCAGGCCACATGGGCTGGTGGCCAGACCAGTGTTGGGGGGAGAGCGGAGCAAGGGAACAGAAGGGGCGGGCCCGGCCAGTGCTGGGGGGGTCCCGGCTCCATGAGGGGGTCGGGCCCGGCT
>SJYR01000075.1:1600650-1626043 GCA_006410655.1 Kobus ellipsiprymnus | reverse complement strand
GCGCCCTGGGGCCCCCTCCCCCCCCGGGGCCCCCCCCCCCCCCCCGCCCCAAGGCGAACGTCAGGGGAACTGCTGAGGCTCCTAAGGGGCCTGGGGCCACAGGAGGGGCCCAGACTCGGCCCCCAGTGGGCTGAGCGTGTCCATGGAGCATCAGGCCCTCAGGCAGCCTGGGTGGCCCCGGGGTCTCCTGGACCTTGAGAGAGCAACCTCGTCCAGGGGGGCACCTCCCAGAGGAGCACCTGTGGGGTGTCTGGGAGTTGTGGGGGCCAGGCTAGTGCCACGGGGCAGGAGGCAGGCCAGGAGCTGCCCCCACACGCCGGCACCAAGAGCTCCCAGGCCAGGCGCTGAGCCCCGCAGAGCTGCTCGGAGACCCGCAGAGCCCCACAGAGCCCCCTCAAAACCCCACAGAGCCCCACAGAGCCCCCTCACACGCCACAAAGCCCCCTCACACCCCGCAGAGCCCCCTCAGGGCACCACAGGGCCCTGCAGAGGCCCTCAGAACCCCACAGAGCCCTACAGAGTCCCACAGAGCCCCCTCACGCCCTGCAGGGCCCCACAGAGCCCCACAAAGCCCCTCAGAGCCCCGCAGAGCTGCTCAGAGACCCACAGAGCTCCATAGAACCCCGCAGAGCCCTGCAGAGCCCAACAGGGCCGCAGCCTGGCTCCTCTGACCCCTGCAGGCCAGCCATCCCTGCGGATACGTCACAGGGCATCAAGGCGTTTGCCGACACTTGCAGGATGGACAGATGCCCCTGTGACCCTGGGTTTGGCCTGCAGGTGGACACGGGGCTCCCTTTTACCCTGATAATCGGTGCATCACGCTATAATTTGCAAACGTGGCATTAAAAGCATTACCAGGGACAGGTTGTGACCAGGTGACCAGGGCCTGGTCAGCCCTGAGCCACAGCCTTGTGCGCGTGGCTGTGCCGGGTGGGAGGTCCGCGTCCAGGACGGTAGCAGAGGGCCAGCCGGGCAGGGAGAGTCCAGACCCAGCCCCTACCTCCCAGTCGGGAAGCCCCCATGGAACGTCACCGACTCCCCACTGCCGGCCAGACTCCATGCCCCACTCCCATTCAGCCCCCACCCCTGCCTGCAGCCGTCTCTCCAGGATGGGGTCCCCAGGGGGTGACTTCAGGGAGAGGCCCTGCGGCCCCCGGCCCGGTACATTTCAGGGGGAGCAGCGACCCCAGGTGGGAGGTGGACTCAGGCAGGGACGCTGAGCCACAGGGCGGGGGCCCCCGCCATGGCGTGCGGCTCCGGAGCAGCATGCCTGCCCGTGTGGCCCGCGGCCCAGGAGGAGACGCTATCGGGCCTGGCATCGGTCGAAACCCGAGTGCCCCAGCCACGTCGGCTGGGCACAGCCTTCGAAGGGGGAGCATGGCAGGCGGGCGGGCGGGCAGCTGGGGGCTGGCACCCTTTGCTCTTGTGGGCAGTGCCCACTTCCTGTGGCTCTGGGCACCCCCAGACCGTCTGCGTCTCGGGAAGAGAGGGCTTTGAGGCAGCCAGTGGCATCTGCAACCCCCGCCCGCCGGGTGCCCTGGGAAGCAGGTTCCAGTTTAGAAGTGGGGGCCGCCCGTGTGCAGTGGAGCTGAGCTTTGAACCCAGGGTCTGGACACCCCCAGAGGCCCCCATCCCGCCCCAACGCCTCTGCTGCACGGGGAACAGGCCGGGGGCGGGCGTCCTGCCATGGGCTCGCTCGGTGGGAGGGGCGGCTGCGATCTGCAGGCCCCTGGCTGGCTGGCTGGCGGGGCTAATGCACCAGCCGGGCGATAAGGCTTATCTGGAAGCGTCTCTGGAATCGAGACTCTGATGGAAACAGGCTTCTGGGTTAATACAGTTTTGACAGATAAAGTCTCATCGACGGGAAGCCCCGGGGGCCAGGGCAGGCAAGGGGGCAGCTTCTGTCCTCGCCGGCTCTTGCCCTGCTGGCGCGTGCCCACGGGCCCGTGTCGGGGGTGGCCCGTCCAGGGCCCTGCCCTGCAGGCTGGGGGCTGGCACGTCGTGGGAGTGGGTGGCGGTGCGGTGTCAGGTGCAACAGTGTGTTCCCGGGCCAGCTTGTCCCTGGGGCGTGGAGACTCACCGCCCCACTGCACACACCCGAGCTTCCCCGAGGGGGCCCAGGCCTCCTCTCAGTGGCTGGAATTCCCAGGCTCCCTCTGGGGGCTCAGGCCAGTCCTAGCCATGGCCTCCCAGCTCCGAACTCAGCTGTGTCTGTCCCCCTCGGCTGTGTGAGGCGGGATGAGGTCACGTCCCTCACCCTGGCTGGGCCCCTGGGAGCCTCCACACCAGCAGTTCTGATTAAAGAGAGTAATTACCGTTTGGCTGAAATGGAGCGGGGCCGCTCACCAGCCAGCTCAGGCAGGGTGAGGGCACGGTGGCTGGGAGGCAGCCAGGCAACGGGGTGCCAGGGGTACCATGCCCCCGGGGCAGCCGGCCCCAGCCCTGGGCCTGCGGCAGGGCAGGGAGGCGGGGGCGCAGCTGTGGAGGCCGCAAGAGTGTCAGCTCAGCGTTCAAGAGAAGCCCCAGCCCCCAACTTCCCACCAGCTCTGGGTACCCCTCGCCAAGCCCCAGGCCCTCCCGTGGGGTCAGGGGCCCCTCGGGTTGGAAGAGGACCCCCAGGGTGGGCTCATAATGGGCCAGTGGGGCGGAGCTGGGCAGGGGGTGGGGGTGCGTGCAGGCTGAGGCCGAGTCCCAGGGAGGAAGGGGAGGGAGTGGACAGGGTTGGGAAGACGCCTGGGCTGCTCACTGCGCACTTACTGAGCACCTGCTGTGTGCCAGACTCTGCGGGCCGGGCGGCCCTGTGCCCCCCAACCCCCCGGACTGGCAGGTTAGAGGTCATGCGCCCACGGGGTGTTGCTCAACGCCATCCCCCCGCTCTGTTATCACCGGGTCTGGTGGGGAGACAGCTCGGCAGAGAGAAACGGCCGCTTCCTGCGGCCACAGCTGGGCTGCAGATAAAGGACGGCTGGGAGCCCAGCCTCTCACCTCATCCCCTGGGGGCACCCACAGACTCAGCCCGGCGCCCAGCTCCCCACAGCTGCCACCCAGCAGGGCACCTGCCCCACAGCCACAGCCGCACCCTGTAGCCTTGGGGAGCCGACCACCCCCTGAGGACGGGGGAGGTGGGGGTGGACCAGGTGGACGCAGGACCCAGGCTTCCCCAGAGCCCAAGGCAGGCCCTGGGGGCCAGCTTCCCTGAGGCCTCCAGCCAGGCCCCGAGCGCGCTGACCCCCGCTTCCCGCGCCAGGCGGGCCCTGCCCCGTCTAGCCTGCCTCAGCCCAGAGTCCCATCCAGGCCTGTGTGGGCAGGACCTGTCAGGTGGATGAGCGGGGGGCCCAGAAGGAAGGGCCGCACCCAGGCGGGGCAGATGTCCGCCCAGAGGTGGGAGCCCACAGCGGAAGGGGTGAGAGACTCCTGGATGTGGTAAGCCCAGCCCCATGGCTTCTAGGAGACGTGGCACCCGGGGTTGGGGGGTGGGGGGCGGCAAGGCCAAACGGGAGAGGAGGGAAGTCAGGGCGTGCTCTGCAGGGCCGAGGGGCAGGTGGAAGGGGTCTGGACACAGCTGGATATGCTCAGCCAGGGCGAGTCCGGCGGAGGCGGCCAGGCCCCCCAGGGGGGCAGGCAGGGTAGGCAGACTGTTGTGCAAGGGGCAGAGGCCTGAAGCAACCTGCCCTCAATCAGATGTGGGCCTCCGGCCAGCGGCGCCTCCCAGCTCTCAGGCCTCGGGGGAGTTGGGGTGATGGGCGCCCCGACCCTGGTACCTGCCGGGCACGGGGGGACTCGAGCCAGGGATGGACTGGGAAGCAGACGCCCCGCTTCCTGGGCCCCCTCCTCACGGGGAAACGGAGGCAGACGGGGGTCCTCTGCCCCCAAGGCGGGTCCCGGCGCAGAGCGGGGTCTGGGTGTATGGGTGGACGCTGGGTGGGCCGCTGATAAGGAGAGACAGTTGTCAAGAGTCACAGGGCGCCACTGATAGAGAGACAAGATCTCCCGGCGGGTGGAGGCGCTGGGCGGGGACCCCCCCGGGTGCCCACATCTCGGGTGGAAACACTGAGGCTGTCGGGCCGGCAGGGCAGCCCCCACCCGCCCCCGGCCGGAAATCCTCACAGCGAAGCCAGGGGCCAGGCCTGGACTTGGGTGGCCACCCTGAGGCGCTTGCAGGCACGAGTGTGGACGTTGGCGGCTCCCGAGGCCACCCTGGGGCAGGGCTGAGCCGGGACCCGGGCCCAGCCTTGAGGCTGCAGCTCAGATGCCCCCTGGGTGCTGGGAATGGGGTGCCGCAGAGACAGACAGAAACGAACAGAGACAAATAGCAGGAGAGAGAGAGAGACCCCAGGAGTGACAGCGGGGCAGACTCTGAGAGACACACAGAGGGGCCGGGCCACCCTGAGCACCGAGAGCACCCCGGGGGCGGCCCCAGAGCCGGTGGGAGGCGGGGCGCGGGGCCTGGGGCCGGCCCTGCTCCGATTGGCCAGGGCTGCCTGCGGTGGAAGCCCGTAATTGATTCCCTGGGAGGACGGGGATCATTTCCATGCAGAGAATTAAGATTTTCTTCCAAGATGGAAATAAAGATTAATTTGCAATTTCCTTCCTCGCTGCACACAGGAGAGCGGCTCCGCTGGAGGTGGCCTCGAGCGGGCAGGTGGGCCGGAGGGGGGCAGGCGAGGGCAGCCTCCCCGGGGGAGAGTGGCCTCCGGGGGCTCCTGGCGCCCCCACCTCATGTGCCCACCATGGCTCCAAGGGGCAGCCTGTCCCCCGAGGGCTCCCGGCTCCGTGCCCGCGGCTCACGGCACCCCCGCCTCTGGGCCTCCCCTCGCCACGCCAGGCACACCAGCCGAGCCCAGGCAGGAACCCAGTCTGGGCCCCCTGGAGAGAAACGCTCGGTCCCCACAGCCTCCAACTCTGCACCCTCCACTGGGGCCAGGGGCAGAAAATAGCCCGGGCGCAGACGACAAGGGGCACCCACACTCAGGTCCCTGGGCCGGGCATCCCAGGCTTGTCTCCAGCAGGCAGGGCACAGGGGCCACGTCACGCCTTCCGCCCTCTCCAAGCCCGCTCCCTGCCCACACACCCTCTAAGTGAGCCCAGCCTGCCCGGGCCAGGCTGAGGCCCACCCACAGCCGGCGCGTTGCGACCCCAGGGCCCCTTTGAGTGGCCCCAGCACAGGCTGAAGGCTGGTGGTCTCGCCCGCGTCCACAAGGGCTCAAGGCTGGTGTTCAGTGCGGCCTCGGGGCAATACCCCAGGAACCCCGAGAATCTGACCTTGGGCTCTCCGCCATGTGTAGCCCTGCGACCTACCGCACTCACCTCTGCTCCCCGCCCACCCTGCACTGCCTGGTGGCCCACCGTGGGCCCTGAACCCCGGGCAGTGAGCAGCCTGGAGCTAGCCTGGGCACATGAACAGCCTGGAGCTGGTCACACCCCGGGGAGTGAGCAGCCTGGAGCTGGCCACCGCACTTTGTGCCAGCCTCTCCTGACGGTGACCTCTGCATGACCTCCTCAGCACAGGAGAGGCGGGAGGAGCAGGTTTACGAGCGAGCCGGGAGGCGGGCGCATTCCTCCCGGGTGCAGCCCACCGGCCTTCACCTATCTTCCCATCGCCACAGGACCAAGGGCCCGGCTGCCCCCAGAGCTCCGAGCACCCCTCCCCAGCCCACCCGCAGACACCACGTGCTCCAGAGTGGGGGCGTCTCCCAGCCTGCACACCCCGGCCCCCTAGGCCAGGCGGGGCCCCCTGCCACAGCCTCTGCTTGCACACCCCCAGACACGGGGCGATCCACACCCCCCGGCAGAGGTGGGCTGCCCCTCGCGGGGGTACACCGGGGGCTCCGAGTCTACACCTGCAGCTCCCTGCCCCCAGGGCTGACCTGGGGGGCGGCGTCCCCGCCCAGCACCTCCAGAAGCCCGCCCCGCCCTCACCCTGTGCCCCGAGACGCCCTGTTTGCTGTCAGCCGCTGCACGAGGCTTGTCGCCTCATTGATTCCTTTGACCAGTAACAGGACTGGAGTTCCCTGCACGCTGCCCGGGGCCCCGGGGCATCTTGGAACGGCCTGCCCTCTGAGGGGCACCAGGAGGGCGGGGACGGCTGCCACCCCGGCCTCAAGTCTGTCAGTTCCAGTCCAGCCTCCCTCCAGGGAGAGTCAGCGTCCAGGTCCCTCCTGCAGCTTCCATGGGCCACCTGCCCCAGGGTCACGTGGCCGGTTCCCAGACCCCACAGCCACCAGCACCCCACTTTCAACAGCACAAGCTGCTGTGGGCCCAGTAAGGCCTGGAACGTGCGTCTCACCCTCTCTGTGTGCCCGCAAGACGAGCGACTGGCAGGACCCCCTCCCGGGGAGTGTGAGGGTTGGAGGGGCACGCAGCAGGTGCACCGCCTGCTCCACGGCTGCTGCCGGGGGTCTCCTAGAAAGAGACAGCGACTGCCCCAAAGTGGGAGCGGCGTGACCTTGATCAGCACGCGCTGGGTGCAGCTACGCAGCGCCCGGAATGTTACCGCGTGAGACAGATTCCCCTGAAGTTATTCGGTGATGGAAGCACAGAGGCCGGCAGCACTGAGGCTGCGCGGACGGGCCTGAAAGCACTGCGCTGAGAGACAGCCAGACGCTGGGGGCCGCGCTCCGTGATTCCCTGCCTGTGGGCTGCCCAGAGCAGGTGGCTCTGTGGAGACAGAGGGCGTGTTTTCGGGCCAGGAGAGGATGGGGGGAAGAGGGCGGGGAGCGTGGGGGACAGGACTCTCTTCCCGGTGCTGAAAAGGACCGGAAGCTGATTGTGGCGACGGCATGCGGCTCTGTGACTGTTGTGAGGCCGCAGAGTCACACGTGGAGCAGACTGTGTGGCGTGTGTTACGTCCCAGGGGAGCTGTTTAAAAAAAAAAGTAGCAATAAAGTTACCATATGACCCAGCAATTCCACTCCTAGGCCTGTACCAGAGAGAGCGGAAAACATGGGTCCACATGAAAGCGTGTGTGAGTCAGGACAGCAGAGTGGAGAGCGCCCGACCCCATCAGCTGACGAGCGGAGAGGAAGCGTGGGACTGAGTGCGGATACAGGCTCCACGTGGGCCTGCCTCGCGGCTCAGCTGCCGAGTCATCCGCCTGCGGCGCAGGACACCCAGCTTCGTCTCCTGGGTCGAGAAGACCCCCTGGAGAAGAGGATGGCCACCCACTCCAGTATCCTTGCCTGGAGAATCCCACGGACAGAGGAGCCTGGCAGGTTACAGTCTCTGGGGTCGCAAGAGTCGGATGGACTTAGCAACTAAAGCACCACCACGGGCTCCATAAGGATGAGCCCTGGAAACGGGCTCAGTGGAGGAAGCCAGACGGCAAAGCCACACATTGGATCACGGCGTTTTCAGAAGGGTCCCGAGTAGGCAAGCCCACAGCTGTAGACAGCACCCTGTGGTCGCCAGGGCCTGGGGGGCCTGGCCGGATGTTAGTGGGGGCTCGTGGGTGTGCCCTTCTGGGGACGAAACTTCCTCAGCTTAGATCCTGGTGACGGTTGCACCGCGTTGTCAACATATGGAAACCACTGAGCCGTCTGCTTCATTGGGGAGCTTCCCGGAGTGCAACTTCTGGCTCCAGTCGGCCAACACTCTCCTCCCAGCCTCCCAGCCGGTCCTCAGCAGTGGCCCCACGCCATCCGGTCCTCTCTGGTGGGAAGCCAGCGCCCACCCCTGGGGGCTGCGGGTCAGAGCACGCGCGGAGCCTTCGCAGTGGGGGACGGGGACACCCAGAAACTCGCGCGCGGCCTGGCCCGGGTCCCCGCCGCCTGCCGTGCCAGCCCCCAGTGGCTGCCGGCTCCCAGGGCTGCAGGAGAGGCCAGCGGGGTTCTGCAGGGGGAGTCACGTTGCTCTTGTTCTAAATCACCTCAGTAACTGTCGTGTTTATTAGGGAACCAGTTCAAACATGTGAAAAATGCAGAAAGCGCAACGAAGTCAACTCCCACCAACATTGGGGTCGCAAGAGTCGGATGGACTTAGCAACTAAAGCACCACCACGGGCTCCATAAGGATGAGCCCTGGAAACGGGCTCAGTGGAGGAAGCCAGACGGCAAAGCCACACATTGGATCACGGCGTTTTCAGAAGGGTCCCGAGTAGGCAAGCCCACAGCTGTAGACAGCACCCTGTGGTCGCCAGGGCCTGGGGGGCCTGGCCGGATGTTAGTGGGGGCTCGTGGGTGTGCCCTTCTGGGGACGAAACTTCCTCAGCTTAGATCCTGGTGACGGTTGCACCGCGTTGTCAACATATGGAAACCACTGAGCCGTCTGCTTCATTGGGGAGCTTCCCGGAGTGCAACTTCTGGCTCCAGTCGGCCAACACTCTCCTCCCAGCCTCCCAGCCGGTCCTCAGCAGTGGCCCCACGCCATCCGGTCCTCTCTGGTGGGAAGCCAGCGCCCACCCCTGGGGGCTGCGGGTCAGAGCACGCGCGGAGCCTTCGCAGTGGGGGACGGGGACACCCAGAAACTCGCGCGCGGCCTGGCCCGGGTCCCCGCCGCCTGCCGTGCCAGCCCCCAGTGGCTGCCGGCTCCCAGGGCTGCAGGAGAGGCCAGCGGGGTTCTGCAGGGGGAGTCACGTTGCTCTTGTTCTAAATCACCTCAGTAACTGTCGTGTTTATTAGGGAACCAGTTCAAACATGTGAAAAATGCAGAAAGCGCAACGAAGTCAACTCCCACCAACAGCCACGTGGGAAGTGAGTCGTGGGGGCAGCCGCTGGGACCCTCCAGACTCCACGGTCGAGCCTCTGCGGACGGCTGGCCTGCCTGTCGTCGTGGGGAGCAGGCCTGCTCAGGCGGTGGGGGCCACCCCCTCCTTCGCTTTCCCAGGCTGCAGGATCAAAGTTCACCATCGGGACCAGAGGTGGGGGCCTGCATGCATCCAAGACTCTGAAAGTCTGTAACTAGCTGCGTTTTTGAAAAGCACTGCTGGCTGCATACAGGGAAAAATGCCCCTTTCACCCGCACAGCTCGTTTGGGGAAACACTCGGTCCGTTTCGGCCGAGTCGTGCCCTCCAGGTCCCGCAGGCGCCCGTGGGCCCTCCTGCGCAGCCAGTTTTCTGCCGCGTGTCGCCTCGGATGTCCCGCGGCCGTGGCCGTGTCTCCTCCTCCGGGTCCATCCACCGTCCGTGGTGTGGACAGTGGTTCCCTTCGCCGCTGAGCACGTTGCATGGCGTGCGTGTCCACCAGCTGGGGAGTAGTCAGGCGGTTTCCAGTTTGGGGCAACTGTGAATAAGCCGCTGAATTTTTAGGTGAACCTGAGTTTGACTTCTCTTGAGTAAGTGGCTGGTGGTAGAAGGCTGGGATGTGAGGTTGGCGGTGTCTGACGTTCCCGGTGACCGGCAGGCTGCACCCTCTCCTGATGCGGGGCTGCCTCACTCCTTCCTTGGGGGGCCAAGCCAGGGCCGGGGGTGCCCAGGCACACCCACAGCACTGAGCCAGGCCGGGGTGGCCGGCAAGGCGCTGCCAGCCCAGTAGAGGGGAGACGAGACACAAGAGTTGTGAACACGTAGGCTGGTGTTGGGCCCCGAGCGTGACGAGGAGGGGACAGCTGGCGAGGGCCTTGCAAAGCAGGGGAGCCACTGGCCTAAGGCCCAGGGCGCTGAGCCGGGCCCCGGGGCTGGCGCGTCCTGGCATGGCACCGTGCCTGGGGTGGATTTACCGGGCACTGCCTGTGCCCAGGCTGTGCGGGAGACCTCGGAGACACACCCTGCTCAGAGCCGAGGGCCCGTGGGGGTCACGGCCAGGCGGGCAGAGCTGCGGCCCTCCCTGCCTCATGCTGTGTGACCCCGGGCGGGTGGTGGGCCCTCTCTGAGCCCCCGCCCTCCCATGCGCGCCGCAGCCTCTGGTGGGAAACGGCACCACAGCGCCCGTGGGTGGGAAGAGACCCACGGGCGAGGCGAGCCGCGGGCCCCGCGCTGCCGCCGGCCGCCGACAGAGGGCAGGAGCGGCCCGCGCCTCCAAGGCCGGCAAGGAGGCGGCCTGCGCGGACACCTCAACGCATGGCCTGGCCGAGGTGCCTCAGGCCCCGCACCCCACCCCGCCCCGCCCCCACCTCCAGGGCTTAGCGTGGAAAGCGGACGCAGACCGCCTCGGCCAGCAGCGTTTACACGGCTCACCTGTTGAACCGGCGCTCTTTTGGACACACCAGATTAAACAAAACCTGAGAGTCAGCTTCACTTTCTTTAAACGTGGCTGTTTCGGGCTCAAGCTCCACGCAGGCTGACGGTGCCCCACGCCCCGGGGCCCCAGTGATCCTCCCCACGAGGTGTGCCCCACCATGACCCCCAGTCGCAGCTGGGGCTCCAAGAGGGGACAGGCGTGCTTGGGGCCACCCCCTGCCTGGTGCAAACACGCATGTCCTGTGCATGGGGCACGTGTGCAAGAAACGGACGGCCCAGTGCCCAGACACACCCACAGCCCTGGCCAGCACCCTCGTGCACACCCCACACACCCGCAGCTGTGCGCCCGGGTCCCCTGAAGGCCCGAGCCCCACCTGGACGGCCGTGGGGGTCCTGTTGTTGCCCATCAGGCCCGAGAGGGTCATGGTCTCCCGGTCACCCTGGGCCAGGACAGGGGCGCTTGGCCGCCACTGCGGGCAGGTCTGGGACGCCACCCCTGCGGGAAGCGGGCAGGAGTGGCCTTCACCCAGCCCCACGGGCCCTTCCTCCCGGCCACACAGCATTTGCATAGCTCTCCCCAAGCCTGCGGATCGCATTACATGGAGACCCGATGATAATCTTTGTTGAAATAATATTTAACACATGCTGCACTTTTAATTAACTATCTGAATAATCTCAAATTAATACCAGAGCTTTAAAAATAAGTTTTCATTTTCACGTTTGGTAACATAATAGCGGCCCGGCCGGCCCGTTTCCTCCTTTGATTTAATTAAAAGCCCTTTTGTACGTCTCTTGTCACTTCAGAAACGGACAAAAGCCCCCAAGGTGGGCAGCCCAACCCCGACTCAGGGCCCAGGGCCGGGGTCACGGCCGCAGAGTGCCATGCAGTGTGGCTGTGTGCCACACACGCTCACACAGAGGGAGGGGCCTGGTCACAGACACACACACAAGATAGCGAGCTGCTTCTACCCTTCCACGAGTGTGCCAGGCCACACAGCTACTCCCTGCACGAGCCCCGCAGGGGGACCGCTGGTTGGCCACCCAGCAGGCAATTGCGGTGCCACTCAGGCCGGCTGGGGCTGGGGGTTCCTGGCTGGCATTCCGGGTCTGGGTCCAAGGCGACAGCTGCTGGCCAGTCGGCTCCCCGTGTGCGTGGGTCTCCCTGTCATGCGGTCTCTGTGTGTCCAGGCTTGACACTTCAGAAGCGGCCAGGTGGGCACCTCTGGGGGTGCACAGCGGACACCCCTCTCCCGAGCCTGGATTCCTGGGAGGGGGGCCGCAGAAATCCCTTTGGCTTGGGGGCTGGGAGTCAGAAATGGCTCCCGCGTGGAGTGAGGTGGGTGGGAGAAGGGCCCATCCCTCGGGGCCCATCTGAAAATGGGGCATTTCCGCAGGCACAGGCTTCTCCTCTGGCCAGCAGACATGGAGGGCTGCGTGCAAGCTGAGTGATGCCCTGACCGGGCAGTGCCGTGAGAGGCCCCTGCCCTCAGCGAGCCCCGTCAGAACGTGCTGCTGCAGGTGGGAAGCCAGGTGTGGCCAAGGGGGAGGATGAGGTGGGTGGGCGCCCCCCCAGTGGGAGGGTCAGAGGGGGCCCCTGGGGCCACAGTGCCCGATGCCAGGGTCCAGCCTCCCTCCCAGGCACCAGGCCTGGGACCTGGAGCGTGACCAACAGGGCCCGGCCTGGGAACCAGCTGCCCTGGGGTCCAGCTCTCCTCCCCGACACCAACCAGTCCCTTCTGGCTGAGGCAGACTGGCCAGCCCCGGTCAGCGGGGCCCAGCAGACTCCTGCCCCCAGGGCTGCCTGCGAGGCAGGAGAGCCTGCTCCTACCCACGTCCCCCTGGCTGGGGAGGACTGGCCTGGCCACTCCAGGCACCTCGCCCCCACCATCTCACACTCACACTCACACACACACACACAGTCACACCATGGCCACAAGTCACCCAGGACCACACACGAGTGAGCACACAGGCGCCCAGTCAGCCCACAGCCCACAGGGAGGAGTGACCGCCGTGGGCTGGGCTCCAGGAGCCCGCCAGCCTGGGAAGGTTGCGTATGGGCCGGGGGTGCCCTCAGCCCGAGTCCCCAGTGGGTGCTGGCAGCCCTGTGTGACCCAGGAGGCCGCACAGGCAGGGCGGGCGGGGGTCCCAGCTCACAGGGGGGAACGGAGCTGGGTTCAGAGAGGCCAGGTGAGCTGCTCAAGCCTGCGTAAGCGGCCAGCGCCCGCTCCCCTCTACTCCTGAAGGCAGCGTGGCCAGACCAGGAGCAAGGCGGGCGGGCGACTCCGGTGTGGCCCCCCGGTGCTGGCCTGGAAGACTCGGGAGCCGGGGAGCTGGGGCTGAGGTGGAAGAGGCTCCCCCAGCCTCCGGAGGGGTCACAGAGCAGGCACTCTGAGGCCTGACCCGTGACCTTGTGCTGCCCAACACAGCTCCTGCTGAGGTCTGCTGGGGTGGGGGGGCACAGGTGTGAGCCCCAAGCTCCTAGAAGTGCCCGGAACAAGGGGCGCTGCGGGCCAGCCCCTCACTCGCTCATGTGGCCAGTCACCAGGCATGCATGCACCCAGTGCCCGCGGGGCAGGCGCTGTCCTGGACAGGTGTGGCGAGCCTGACCCGGGCCCTGCCCTCCCAGGAACGCCATTCCACTGGGAAAGAGAGCACACATCAAAGAAACGCAGCGCGCGACCGCAGATAACCAGGGCGGGCTCCTCTGAGGAGGGGTCATTTGGACTGAAACCTACCTTGGCAACAGGAATGAGGCGGCCGGGGAGTGGCTCCTGGGAGAGGGTTCCAGGCAGAGGGCCTGCAAGGGCGGGGCCCGGAGGACGGGGGCTCGCAGGAGGGGCCCCACGCAGGGCGGGGGTCTGCCCGGCCGGCCTGAGAGCAGCCTGGTGGCCAGAGGTTCCAATTCACCAGGAAAAGCTGGCGGTCTGGGTTTTGACACAAAACCTCGAGTTTTTAAAAAATAGCCACAACCAGTTGTACTTTTTCTAAAACTGTTCTGAGGGCCCAAAACAGCCGGTGGGCCTCTAGTTCAAGCCCTCCCTCGGAAGTGAACAGCAAAACCGCAGTGTTGGACTGTAGCCCGCCGGGCTCCTCTGTCCAGGGGGTTCTTCCTGATCCAGGCATCGAACCTGAGTCTCTCGCGTTGCAGGCAGATTCTTTACCATCTGAGCCGCCAGGGGAGCCCCTCCCTAGGAAGCTGGGGCCTGGATTCGAGTCCTGCCTCCCAGACTTGCTGGCTGTGTGAGCCCTGCGCAGGTCACCCGCTCTCTGTGCACCTCGGCGCGTCCACTGGGAAGGGGGCCGCCGTGGAGGCCCCGTGCTGTAGGGCACCTTCAGCGGCCGTCTGCGGGACGCCTCCGCGTGCCGAGTCAGTGGTACAGAGCGGGTTGTAGCGGCGCACGAAGGAGACAGTGTCTGCCCTGGCGCCTTACCCTCCACGAGGGAGCAGGAGATGCACGAGTGAGTGGCCACCGCACAGGACTGCCGTGTGTCCAGAGAGAGAATGGACCAAGAGGCAGTCAGGCACCAGGCACAGTGGCCCAAGCAGGGCCAAGGGCAGGGCCAAGGGCGTGCAAAGGCCCAGGGGCCGCGCTGCTCCAGGAGCAACCAGGCTACCAGGCTGAGGAGGGAGGATTCGGGCAGGGTGGGAGGGAGAGGAGCCCTTTGGGGGCTGTGGGGGCTTCAGCTTGTCCCCCTGAGTCAGGTGAGCCGGGGGAGGGTGTGGAGCTGGGCCCAGGAGAGGTTGCCTCTGGGGTCCACAGGAGCTCCTGGCTGCTGCTGGGGCGCAGGTGGGGGCCCAGGAAGGCAGTCCAGGCAGGGTGAGGGGCCGGACCGGGCTGGCCGCAGTGGTGCCCCCAGGGAGGGGGCAGAAAGACGCCTGGGCTTGGTCCAGCCCCTGGAGGCTGGGGTGGAGAGGCGGAGAGAGCTGGTTCCCGGCTTCGGGGCTGCAGCCGGGGCCCACTGGGACATGACCTCCAACATCCCGCCGTGGACGCGCGGGTGGGGGGCGAGCGGGAAAACGGCAGTGGGGGGCGGGGCCCTCGGCGGCTGGGGCTCGCGTGCCGCCCCGCCCCGGCTCGGCGGGCCCCAGCTCCGGGCGGGCGGCGGGCGCGGGGCGGCGGCTTAGCGGGCAGCTGCGGCCGCGGGCTGGTGGGCGGCCGGCCGCTCCCACCGGCGCCGCGCTTTGTCATGCAGATGCCCGCTGGCGGCGCGCGCCGCTCCCCAGCTGACCCGGGCGGCCCCAGACCCGCTTGATCGTCCGCCGGAACCGGATCTGCCTGGTGCTGGGCAGCCCGGGCCAGGGGCTGGGCATCTCTGGGCCTGTCTCCTCGCGTTCGCGGCAGAGGACCCCGAGTCGCCCCTGCGCGGTAGGAGCACATTTGGGAACCAGCCCCCATCCTTCCCAGGGACGGTCCTCCGCCTTCCCTGAGCTCTGCGGCCCGCCTCAGTCTTCCCATATGTGCTTTGAGGGCAGGTGACCAGGTGACCGGGATAAGCGCGTGGCCTCGGGGCGCCGAGGCTGATGACTCGGACCGCAACCCCCCAGCGCTTCCCCCGCCGCCCGGCGGGCAGCTGCGACTTGGCCTGGAGACACGCCCACTGTCCCCGGAGCCAGAGGCACCAGGAGAGAGGTGATCAAATGGAAAGTTATTTACTGCCCGGTGTCAGGAGTCAGGCCCGAGGCCAGGCCGGGAGCAGGAACATTCCTGGGTGGGATCAGGCCCTGAACCGCCCGGGTGCTGACTCGAGGTCGCCTCATCCGCCCGTGGCCCCAGCCAATGCTGGCCTGGGATTCATGTCAGAAGCTGCAGAAACGACCGCCACGCGTGGGCCTGATGCTCGGGGTCGGGGACCCTCCGCCAGAGGAGTGGGTCCTCTCCGGCAGCCCAGCCGGGCAGTGGGCAGGGACCCCTCCCAGGGGAGTCCCCGAGGGCACCCCGACGGCGCCCAGTTTGTCAATCCCAATCACGCGGGTAGTTCCGAGGAAGCTCGGGCCCAGAGATTTCACTCCTAGGACTTCATCCTCAAAGGGTGAAGTGTGTGTCCCCTCTGCCGCCTGTGACCTTGGGCACCGACCTCCGTGTCCTCTCTGGAGGCGGGAACATCGGCACGCCACCCTCCAAGGCTGCCTGAGGAGGGCAAAGACCCTGCAAGTCAGGGGTCCTGATGTGACAGACAAATGGAGATGAGACCCCATCCCCGGGTGCCTCAGGGTCTGTCCATCCCCCACCCCACCCTCCTGCACCCAAGCTCTGATGGCTGGGAGAGGGGCATCAGTCCCAGCCCAGACTCCTCCTTGCCTGTCACAGGAGAGGATGGGGGAGGCCGGGGGCAGGGCGGCCCACACTTCCACCCCAGGCCCCTGCCCTCTGTTCAGGCTGGCAGGAGAGACCCTGGAAGGTGGGGGGCTCGCCTGAACACACCTCCAGGGAGGGGCCTCCATGCCCAGATCCGGTTTCTGGCAGGACTGGTTGGTCTAGGTGGCCCTGATGGATGGCTGAGATAAGGCTTGTGCAGGTCTGCTGGGCTAAGAAGGGGGTGGCCCGGACCCTACCCACTCAAGGGTGGCTTGGGGTCCGAGCCAGTCTTGTCCCAGCTTCTGGCACCGGCCTTGGGGGGCCGCACAGGCTCCCTGTCTGAACCCTTTCCCTGCCTGCCGTGAGAGTGCCACACGGAACGGTGACCCTGGGGAGGGGGCCCCCGGCCCAAGGTCACCCAGGCAAAACCCGCTGCAGCTGAGGGCTATCCAGGCACACGGCAAGCTTCTGGCGCCAAGAGGCAGGCAGACAGACGTTGCCCGGGCGCGAGGTTGTTCGGGACCCCAGGTCTCAGCGGGGTCCAGGCCTGGCTGTGTCTCGGGCCTCCTGGGAGCCCCAGGGCTGGCCCGTCCTCAGCGGCCGCAGCCTCCCTCTGTCTTTGATGTCACCGCGCCTGTGAGAGTCCCTGCATTTGCTCCTCTCATCTGCTTCTGGTGTCACCCCTCTCCTGCCGGGACCCTGACCCGTAGACCTCTGGGGCCCTGAAGCCCAGGGGAACAGCTGTGGTCGCTGCACTTCAGGGCGAGGAGCCCCATGGGGCGGCCACAGAGGAGGCCTTAGTCCCCGGACAGGGCTTCCCTCAGCTCAGCCTTGGACAAGGCGGCCCTCAGATCTGCCTGGAAAATGGGTTTTGCATGCAGGATGGAGCCGTGGGAAGTGGTCCTGGGAAACAGGGGCAGCGTGGGGTGGGGGACAAGGCCGGGCAAGGGGGAAAGTGAGCTGAGAAGGAGCTGCTGCTCCGCGGCCAGTGGGCTACGGACCCTGGGGAGGCAGCTGAGAAGCCTCGAGGGGTGTGCTGAGGCCCGTCCGCCCGGAGCCGAGTGGGGCGTGGCTGCAGCCCTCACCCCGCTGGGCAAGGCTTGTCCGCCGGCCTGTAGCGTTCAAGCACGCAGGGGCCCAGCAGGCCGTGCAGGCGTCCTCACGCTGGGTCAGAGCAGCTCTTGGGCAAGGAGGGCGAGCCGGGCCATCAGACGGGTCTGCGGGACAGTCTCCACGGCACCGCAGCTGGCAGACGCGTGGCACACACCTGCACCCCCCTCTGCCCTGGGGCAGCCTTTTCTCACTTTCATGTCAGGGGCAAAAGAACCCAGGTCTCCCTGCGTCCTGTCTGTCCCCCGTGCCCACCCCACCCCCGACTCAGTTTCCATGATGACCAGTCAAAACCTCTCTCCCTCTAGACTGCAGTCCCCTCACAGGTGGGAAGGATCTCCACTCGTCAGAGTCGACATAACGCGGCGCCCTGACAGTGGTGCGGTGAGTGGGCAAACCCGTCCTCCCTTGAGTGAGTGCGGCGAGTCTCTGGGGGTGACGATGGCACTGGGGGTGACTGCTCACCCACTCCTGACCTTTCTCCTGACCCTGAGCTCACAGCCGCCTGTTACGCGTGCCACGCTCAGCAGGCCCCCAGTGACCCCCTGGTTCCCCCTCCTCACCGTCGCCCCATCTCAGAGCAGACAGGGCCCTCAGAGGCGACCCAGGCCTTCCCACAGCCGCTCTCCCTTCAGCAGAAGCTGCCCTTCGGGGCCTGGGCATGTGCCCCCTGCAGGGAGCACTCACCCCACACCCCCCTCGCCTCTGCCAGCAAGAGCGGGCTTGCGAGGCTGAGCCCAGGGCAGACACGTCCTCGTTCAGCACAAGGTGTGAGCAGCTTCTGTGGCTCCGGGCTGCAGCCTGGACGGAGTTAGACCGCGGGCAGGGCCAGTCTGTGGCCCTGGATCAGGCAGCACCCAGGCTCCTGAGCCAGCCGGCCCCCTGGGAGGAGACCCAGCAGCGGGATTTGCGGCTGAGCTGATGCTGGCCGGGCTCCCAGAGACGCGCAGACACTCACAGGCCGGGTGATGTTGCCAGCCAGCCTTGCCCAGCCAGCGACTGGCAGGCAATCGATAAGCCTAATTAATAATTAACTTTTTAATTAAATATCAATTTAAAACAAGTATGGGAATCAGTCTCTTGCAATTAACACCCTTGCTCTGCTTTCGGAAAGGGGCTGGACGGGAGATCTGGGCTCCGGAGCCCACAGAGGCAGGGTGGGCACGCAGGATCCAGCCGGAGGCGTGGTGGCGGGGGGGAGGGGATGGCAGGGGTGGGGCATGCTGCAGGTCTGGGGTGGCCTGGGGCGGCCCGGCGTCTGCAGCGGAAAGTAGCTGGTACATACCCCTGCTGCCACCCCGGAACCCCACGACCCCAGGGGTTTCCTGACCGGCGGCTGGGGTGACCGCAGGCATAACCACGGCGCCTGGGGGCTCAAGTGGCTGGTGGGGCAGGTTCCTGCTTGGGGGGGCTGGTGACAGTGTGGTGTGGTTTAGACGTGTGCCTGTCTCTTATACACATCTAGGGGTGGGGCATGCTGCAGGTCTGGGGTGGCCTGGGGCGGCCCGGCGTCTGCAGCGGAAAGTAGCTGGTACATACCCCTGCTGCCACCCCGGAACCCCACGACCCCAGGGGTTTCCTGACCGGCGGCTGGGGTGACCGCAGGCATAACCACGGCGCCTGGGGGCTCAAGTGGCTGGTGGGGCAGGTTCCTGCTTGGGGGGGCTGGTGACAGTGTGGTGTGGTTGGCGGGCAGGGCCACCCGGGCAGGCGCTCGGGCTCCCGGGCCCCACGGTGTCCCCCGGGTCCTCAGGACACGCCTGTGACCGCCAGGGGCATCCAGACCTGCAGTCCTGACGCACCTCTGCGTCGGGAGGGTCTGCAGGAGGCCCGCGCGGGGAGCAGGGAGCCAAGGCTCCCCCACACAGCAGGCTCCCGGGGAGGGGCCCCTGCCGAGGGGCAGAGGCCGAGGAGGGGGCGGGCTGGGCCTTGACTGTGCGGGTGGTGGGGCGGGCTGCCCCGGGACAGGCCCGACCGAGGCCGGGTCTCAGCCGGGACGGCACGCGGGCAGGCAGGCAACAGAACCCCACGACTTGTCCCCGCGACCCCCCAAGGCCTGGACCCAGGGAAGGCGGGCCGGCATCAGTTGACGAAGCTGCGTGGGGCTCCTTCCTGGTCTGTAAGAGCACAAGGCGGTCGGGAGGCGGGGTGCCATGCGGCGGATGGGCGTGCAGTGGGTGGTCAGCAGCCCCCCACCGTCGGCCGCAGGGCGAGGCCCTCCCTGACGGCAGGAGTTGGCTGTCCTAGAGGCCAGACCAAGGGCACTGGCCGCTGCTCTGCACCAAGCTTGGGCCCCTGCCTGGCCAGGGAGGGACCCTGGGGTCTGTGGCCTTTTTGTGGCACAGGGGGCAGACCGGGGAGGTCTGAACACACCCGGCACTTCCCGGGGCAACGCAGAGCAGGCGGCCGCAGGGGCCACGCTAGGCCCGGAGCCTGGCTCAGCCGGGCTCTGGACGGGGCGGCCTCTGTCCCACCAGCCCTGCCCCGAGCTGCACTGGGCATCAGTCCTGCCGCTGCCCCTGGTACTGCCTCATCTCTCCCGCCTGGGCACACTCGAGCTTCTCCCCTGGCTCCAAGGCCCTGCCCCTTGAGGGTCTCTGGGTTCCCCCTTGCCCCCACCGTTCTGCCCGTCCCTGCCTGCCCACAGAGCCCCCTCCCGCCCACTCCAGTGCCCTTATCTGGGTCCAGCCCCTGTGCGATTGCTGGGAGCCCATCCCCATGACAACGGGGCAGATGGCGGCTGCGATTAGCTGCTCTCCCTCCCGCCACAGCTCAATCCGTCTTTGAAATTAAATCAGCTGCGATAACATCGACTGGCCAGGGGAGGGGGGCAGGCAGGAGGCTGCCCAGGCCGCACCCACCCCACCCCAGGCCTGGGCGCAGGGCAAGAGAATAGGAGGCGGGTAGACGGGCTTCCAGTGCGGATGGGCGAATTCGTCCACGTCTCTCAGCCTCCAAGCCTCAGTTTCCCCATCTGTAAAATGGGGGCAAGTGGCCATTCCTTTTTTGGGGGGTCAGTGAGAGTCTCTGGGGAGAGCGTACAGGAGGAGCCCTGGGGGGCTCTTCTGCTGCTGCTGCTGCTGAGTCGCTTCAGTCGCGTCCGACTCTGTGCGACCCCATAGACGGCAGCCCACCAGGCTCCCCCGTCCCTGGGATTCTCCAGGCAAGAACACTGGAGTGGGTTGCTATTTCCTTCTCCAATGCATGAAAGTGAAAAGTGAAAGTGAAGTCACTCAGTCGTGTCCGACTCTTAGCGACCCCATGGACTGCAGCCCACCAGGCTCCTCCGTCCATGGGATTTTCCAGGCAAGAGTACTGGAGTGGGGTGCCATTGCCTTCTCCGCTGGGGGGCTCAGTAGGGCTGAAAACATAGCCTATTCCCATCCACAGAGAAGCCAGAGCCCTGGGGGAGAACCCAGGCCATCAGGGTCCCAGGTGGCCTCAGGCTACATGTGGTCGGAGGCTGCAGACCTGCCCTGTGAGCCGTGGTGTGGCCCTCCCCAGGGCTTTGCTGCCCTCGCTCATAAAGGCTCCGGCGTCACTGAACCTGGTGCCCGAGGGGCAACGCTGGGACCCCGTCATGTCCACCCGTAGTAGGGGACAGTCAGGGGCCCGGAGGGATGTGGGGACCCAGGAGAGACGTGTGCAAGAGGGGGTGTAAGATCTCCCCGAGGGTGTGGTGGCAGGAGAGGCCGGGTAGAGCAGGGTGTTTCAGGAACCGGGCCGATCTGCGCAAAAGTCCCACTTCAGGAAGGGGGGCTGCAGGGAGGGGAGGGTGGGGAGGTGAGCGGGGACCCAGGGGCAGCGGGGAGACAGAGGCCCGGGAGGAGGGCTCCTGGCATGGCACGGCCGCACTGAGGTCTCGAGGCAGGAGTCCCCCGGTGAGTGTGTAGGAGCAGAGCACAGAGTGTGCAGGGGAGCCAGGGAGGTCGTGGGGCCTCAGCGGCCACCCCGAAGACCTGGCTTTTCCTTTGAGTGTCTCACGAACCTCTCAGGTTTTCACAAGACCCTTCCGGCTGCAGGGGTGACAGCAGGGTGAAGGGAGGAGGCTGGGGCACTGTTTGGGTGAGCCACGAGCAGACGTGGGCCTGGTGCAGGCGGTGAGCGTGGGCGCTGCATTCTGAACGGGGGCCTCTCCATCTCCTGCCTCAGGACTTTTGCAGGGGCCATGCCGTGCCTGGAACCCTCCTCCCAGACCCCTCTGTGCCCGCCTCCCACGGGTCTCTGTCTGGCCTTCAGCTCGGCCGTCTGTCAGATGGGGTTCCTGGCCGAGAAGAGGATGTCTCAGAGAGGGGCTTAGGATCAGAGAGGGGCTGAAGGTGTGCGGCCCACTGAATTGGCTCTGGCCGCCGCCAGGATCCATCCACTTGGAGGGACTGGAACGGGGGACCGCTCCGACCAGCCTGTAAGTCGGGGGGGGGACACCAAGGCGAGGTCCTTGGGGTGTCTGTGAACGCCCATGCCTTGCGACCACCCAGCCCCGGGACCCTGCGCCCGCTGGTGGGCTGCTGGCCCGTAATTGGATTTGCTGGGCAGCTGTCAGGGCTAAGCAGGCCCACTTGATGCAGCCGCGCTCGGCCTGTAATTGGTGAAGTTAGCAGGTCGGCGGGGGCAGAGGTCGGGTAGTTAATGCTGTCGTGGGGGCTTTGATGAAGTCAGTCCGGCTGCAGGGCTGGGAGCCGCGGTGCGACCCTCTGTGTGCCACGGGGCTGCGCTGCCCCTCGCCTAACACGGTTAGGGGCCTCCAGCTGCCGGCCGGGCTGCGGGCTCTGCGGGGCTGAACCCAGGAGGCTGCCCAGGGCCCTGCAGCACCGAGGGGACTCGTGGGCCCCTAGGGATCCTGGGGTGCTGCCCTGTGGTGGGGACGGGGGAGACAGTGGCCGGGCCGCCGGGATCGCGTGAGGAGGACGAGGCCTGACATCTTCATGCTGAAGGCGAGCAGTGCCCCTCCACCCTCTCCCCTCCCACCGGCCGGCGGCGGATGCCCGTGGTGGCTAGAGGCCCCAGGCCGTGGGCTGGGCAGGCGGGCGGCCGTCGTGACCCTCACGACCCCGACAACGCACGCGCACGGACGCGGGCACCGACACGGACACATGCGCACGGACCTGCGCGCACAGACAAGGACACGCACGCGTGAACACGCACGCAGGTGCAGGAGGTGCCAGCCCAGAGCCCGCGCGGCGCCCTGGCGGTCAGCCTGAGCCAGACGCCTGACCCATCCCCGGGCCTCGCAGGTGGGCCCAGCCGTCAGCACCACCCGCGCCCCCCGCCCCCGTCCCCCCAGGCGAGCCACCGCGCCCGCAAGCTCACTTAGCACGTTTATTGAGCACCGCCGGGCGGCGGGCGCGGGTGGCGCCTACTTGCTGTCCACCCGTTTGAGCTGCTCCTTGCCGTTGATGGTCACCGACTTGAGCTGCCCGTCCTCCTCCACCTCCACGCGCTCCTGCCCATTCTCCACGACGCGCTTGGTGGTGACCTTGTGGCCGTTGACGATCTCGGTGGACGACATCACCGATTTGAAGCCGGAGCCGCCCGAGCCGGCGCCGCTGAAGGACGTGGACGAGAAGGTGGTCCGGCCGGCGCCCCCGCGGCCCAGGCTGTCAAAGGCCGAGAAGGCCTCCATGAAGGCGGGGAACTCGCCGAAGCCGGCCGAGAATGCCCCGCGCAGCCCGTGGCCCCGGGCCCCGCGCTCGCTGCTGAAGGGCGCATCCCAGAAGTCGAAGGAGAAGGGGTCCAGGCCTCCGAAGAACTCGCGGAAGATGTCCTCCGGGTTGCGGAAGGTGTAGCCGCCGCCGAAGGGGCTGCCGTGCGGGGAGCCGGTCCCGCTGAGCCGCCAGCCGTCACAGCCTGCGCGGTCGTACAGCGAGCGCTTCTTGGAGTCGGACAGGACCTCATAGGCCTCGGACACCTGCTTGAATTTCTTCTCGGCCTCCTCCTTGTTGTCGGGGTTCTTGTCGGGGTGCCAGCGCAGGGCCAGCTTGCGATAGGCCTTCTTGATGTCCTCCGGGGAGGCGCTGGCCTGCACCCCGAGCACTTCATAGAAGTTAGCCATGCCGAGGGCCGGGGCGTGGAGGCGGAGAGACGCGGGCCGGGGCCCCAGGGCCGGGGGCGGGGGCAGCAGTGACGAGTGCCGCCGCTCGGCGGGCCTGGCCGGACTCTGGCTCCGGGGCAGCTCTGCCCGGCCGACTACCCTTTCATAGTACCAGTGCAGGGGGATGTGTGGGCGCCTTGCAGGAAGGGCGGGGGGAGGGAAGGCAGTGCCGCTGGGGGCCCCCCTCGGCCACAAGGCCCCCAGCAGAGCCCCCCGGCCCTTTGTGACATGGGGCCTGGGCGGGGCAGAGCCCGGCCCCTGCAGCCCGGGGCCTGGTACATCAGCCGGCCCTGTGCAGGAGGCCACGCCTGGGGGTCCACACTGGGAGCTCAGGCTGCTGGAGCCTCCAGGGCTGAGCCCCAGGTGCTGAGACAGGACCAGCCTCCAGAGGTGGGCCCCATGGTCTGCGCTGGGGCTCAGGGAGGGGCATGAGGACCCCCGGGTGCAAGTGGGCTGAGCCCAGAGGCTGGGTGAGGTCGGGGCCGGAGTCCCTTCTGCTGGCGCCCAGCGGGCCTCTCAGGTTGTCTGAGACTAGCCCCGAAGAGGCGCGGGTGTGTGTCAGCATCTCGGACCGTGCTTGGCTGACGGCACACGTTCCTTGAATGAATGAGGCCCAGAGACTTGTAGCATCAGACTCAAGGTCACACAGCAGGTGGGTGAGAGAGGGAGGTGCTGGGGCGTGGTGGACGGCACCCTGGAAGGGGCGTTCTGCTCAGTGCTGGTGGGAAGGGCAGGCCAGTAAGCGTGGTGGGTGGAACAGTGGCCCCGTCCCAGCCACAGACCCTGTGGATGTGCTTGTATTACTGTTGGGGAAAAGGGTTTCTCCGTATGCAATTAGAGATCACCCGGGATTACCTGGGCAGGTCCAAAATCCATGACAGGAGTGCTTGGGAAAGACAGAGCCTCACTGAGAGCAAAGCTTGGGGGGAGGCGGGAAGAACACAGCAGGGCCCACCGGCCCGCCCGGGGTCGGCGCTGGGGGAGCAGCCCCCACCCACCCTGAGGGAGAGCAGCCTCGCCAGCACCATATGCCGCACTTGGCGGGAAGTAAGGAACCCGCGGTGCCCGGGGGCGTCCCTGCATCTCGCTCTTGTTCTGACGCTGGGCGTCCAGAGGCAGCATTAACAAGCGCGTTAACACATCGGTTCCCATGCCCCTCGCCCCCTCCAGGTGAGACAGAGGCACTGCCCCCGGGGATCGGCGGGCCCACCGAGAGCTAGTGGGACAGCGTCTCCCCGTGCCGTTTCTGGTATGCACCCATTCCTGTTCCCCCCTCGATGGCTCCTCTCCCCTGATGCTCACGGGTGCTGGGCTCCCCGTACCTCGTGGGGACAGCATGTTCTAACCAACCCCAGATGCTGAGGGGGCGGCTGAAGCTGATGGTGGGACCCCAGAGTGGCAAGTGCTGTCCCCTCACACCCCTGGCCCAGAGGACGGCTCACCCTCCGTCCCCGGCCCACCCGCCCACGCGCTCGGCGGTGGAGCAGCCTGGCTGGGATGCGGGTGCAGGCACTTCCGTAGGTGGATGCTCGGTGTCTGTCGACGCAGCAGGAGCCTGTTCTCGGCAGGCTTGTCCGCCGCTGGGGCCGAGGGAAGGTGCCCACAGGAGGCGCCTGGTGGTGGAGGCTCTCCGCCACGTCGCAGAGGCTTAGGACCGACGCGTGGCTCTCGCCTGTTTTACGCGTCAGCACCCCTGGGACAGCTGCTGGGGCTGCAAGACACATCCTCTCCTCTTGGAGCCCAGACTGAGGGGTCTCTGGGGGAGAGAGCGAGAGCTGGCAGACATTGGGGACCCTCCCACAGCCCCTCCTGGGACGTCGCAAATGTCACTCTTGCCCACAGCACGTGGGCAAGGCCGTTTTCAGCGGAGTGGGGAGGGCAGTCCTTCAGGACAGGTCCGTGCGTCTCCAACAGCACCCTGAGAGGCGCGGTCCATGCAGAGGGCAGAGGGCAGTGCCTTGTGGTGGATGAGGCGGCCGCGGTCCTGGGGGAGGAGAGGCTGGCCTTGCTCCTGCTGGGGGCGGCAATGGTGGTGGCGGCCCGTGGCAGGAGCAGTCGGGGTGCTGGCAGGGATGGGGGTCGCAGAGGGGAGCGCTGGGAGGGATCCCGCCGGCCGGCACTCAGCAGGGACCACCGCGCCCCTCCGTGGTCGCCATTGCACCCTGGAGGAGCCCCTTATGGCTGGAGTCTGCAGGGGCCTGAGGTGTGGAGGAGAAGGAGGCAGGAGCAGGCAGAGGGCCGCCCGGAGGTTTGCAGCAGCTTTGGGTGACCCTCCCAGAGGCCATGCTTTGGGGCAGCAGGCTGAGGTGCTCAGGGCACGCTCGCCAGATTGTGCCGGGCTTGAGCCGCTGCCGGGTGACCCTCGAGAGTCGCTGCTTTGGAGCCGCAGACCGCGGTCATCGGTGACTGGCTTCCCTGGTCCCTACGCCCCGTGTTGGCCAGCAGCTGTGGCCGCGGGGGCCACGTCGTCATGCCTGTTGCGTGGCGGGTGACTGTCCACCCCGTGGCAGTGGCCCAGGCGAAGGGGGCGGTGGCCGCAGAAATGGGGGCGATGTGGCTGGGGCGGTGAGAAGGGCGTGGTCACGGTGCAGAGACAGTGGCCACGTGACCGCCACTTGCTGAGGTCGGGATGCTGGTGGCGACGCAGGGATGGGGGAGAAGCGTGCGATGGTCACGGCAGCGCAGACACGGGCTGGGGTGGTGGCGACAGATGGCAGGTGGCGGAGCTGGGGGCGCCGACAGCGGGGACGGGGCAAGGGGCCGGCGAGGCGGGTGACATCAGG
>SJYR01000075.1:1581842-1596876 GCA_006410655.1 Kobus ellipsiprymnus | reverse complement strand
CCCATCACTCACCCACCCACCCATCCACCCACCCACCATCCATCTCAAGCGATTGCTGAGCCCCTGTCGCGCCTGTGTGTGTGCCAGGCCCTCCCCGGGGCTGCAGGTGCGTAAGCCAGCGTGTGTGCCCAGTGGAGTCTTGCCTTGGTGGAGGCGGCCCTAGTGCAGAAGGTCCGAGAAGCTGATGCGCGTGACGGCTTCGCACAGTGTTGGGTAGTGAGAGGCGCTGTGAAGGAGCTCCTCCTGACGGGGCACGAGAGGGCGCGCACCCTGCACGCGCCTGCTCAGGCCAGGCCCTGGGGCCCGGGCACACCTGTGCACTGAGCGCGTACAGCCCCCACGAGGCCGGAAGCAGTGCTGTGCCTCGGGTCAGGGCACGACGTCCCCTAAGGGGTGGATTCAGCTGGGTCACCTCCCTCTCCCCACCCTACACAGCCTGCTCCAGGCTCTGGGGAGGACAGAGACACGAACAGCTTTGAAGGGGGGCGAACCCTTTGACTGTGTGATACCAGCAAACTGGAAAATTCTGAAAGAGACGGGAATCCCAGACCACTTGACCTGCTCCTGAGGAACCTGTATGCAGGTCAGGAAGCAACAGTTAGAACTGGACATGGAACCACGGACTGCTTCCAGGTCGGGAAAGGGGTGCATCAAGGCTGTATACTGTCGCCCCACTTATTTAACTTATATGCAGAGTACATCATGAGAAACACTGGGCTGGAAGAAGCACAAGCTGGAATCAAGATTGCCGGGAGAAATATCAATAACCTCAGATATGCAGATGACACCACCCTTATGGCAGAAAGTGAAGAACTAAAGAGCCTCTTGACGAAAGTGAAAGAGGAGAGTGAAAAAGTTGGCTTAAAGCTCAACATTCAGAAAACGAAGATCATAGCATCCGATCCCATCCCTTCGTGGCAAATAGATGGGGAAACAGTAGAAACAGTGTCAGACTTTATTTTCCTGGGTTCCAAAATCACTGCAGATGGTGATTGCAGCCATGAAATTAAAAGATGCTTGCTCCTTGGAAGAAAAGCCGTGACCAACCTAGATAGCATATTCAAAAGCAGACATGTCACTTTGCTGACCAAGGTCTGTCTGGTCAAAGCTATGGTTTTTCCAGTGGTCATGTATGGATATGACAGTTAGGACTATAAAGAAATTTGAGTGCTAAAGAATTGATGCTTTTGAACTGTGGTGTTGGAGAAGACTCTTGAGAGTCCCTTGGACTGCAAGGAGATCCAACCAGTCCATCCTAAAGGAGATCTGTCCTGGGTGTTCATTGGAAGGAACGATGCTGAAGCTGAAGCTCTAATACTCTGGCCACTTGATGCAGAGAGCTGACTCATCTGAAAAGACCCTGATGCTGGGAAAGATTGAGGGCAGGAGGAGAAGGGGACGACAGAGGATGAGATGGGTGGATGGCATCACCAACTCGATGGACATGGGTTTGGGTGGACTCCGGGAGTTGGTGGTGGACAGGGAGGCCTGGCGTGCTGCCGTCTACAGGGTCACAAAGAGTTGGACACAGCTGAGGAACTGAGCTGGAGTGATGGACCAGAGGTATTCGTTTCATTCATGTGCACATTTAAAACCATACGGGTGACTTGTTTGGCTGTTTATTTCCTAATAAATTAACAAGGTCAGAACCTCGAAACGTGAAGGAGTTGCGGGGCCTGTGGGCACGGCGCCTGCAGGGCTTGGCCGCAGGGCTCGGGCGCCAGGCCCGGGTGTGCATGTGTCCTGGGCTGGGGGCCCTGGGACAGCTGTGAATCAGCAGTGGGGGGCGGGAGGGCCTCGATCAGTTGCAGGTTCCAGAAAGACCTTTCCACAGCGAGAGACTATTTCATAGCCAACAAACGAGTATAAACGCGGTGTGCAGAACTTACCAAGCGGCAGCGAGGGTATGAAGTTCCCAGACGCTGTGGTGGTGATGGTAACTGGGACAAGCTTGGAAATTCCTTGGCCTTAGCCTGCAGGTGGGGCGGTGGGGGAGGGGAGTCCCTGGACTCATTAGTCGCAGTTCTAGGCCCCTCCCACTCCCCCGAGAAGAGGGGGCTCTGACTTACGGGGGTGTCGCTCTGGGACTGTGGGACTTCATATGAGCCCCGTCCAGTGGGCCCCTCCATCAGAGTCTTGCCTGTTGCCCACTTAGAAGGAGCTGGCAGATGGCGCAGCCGCAGGGAAGTCGAGCTTGGCAGCCGGCCGGGTGTCTCTGCGGTCCAGCCTCTGCTGAGAGGCCGGCCCTGGGGGCACCTCGTCTGCAGCCATGTGGAGCCCTGAGCCGCCCCACCACTGGCCTCCTGACCCACAGACGGCGGCACAGACACGCGTGCACCTCTGAGCGTCTGAGTTGGCGGCGGTTTCACACGGAATGGAAAACCAGCAGCAGGTGGGGTGCGTGTCTGCCTCTTCGCGACCCCGTGGGCGGTAGCCTGCCAGGCTCTTCTGCGCGTTCGGTTCTCCAGGCAAGGATCCCGCAGTGGGTTGGAGGTGGTGTGTGGTTGGCTCTCTTTCTGGGTATTCACCATTGAAATGAAAAGGTCACACATGAACCCCATGGCAGAAGAGACAGGTGGCAGGGCCCAAGCAGCGGGCAGGGAGTGACAGAGGAGGCCAGAGTGCTGCCCGTGGGTGCGGGCGGAGCCAGGCGGTGCGCGGTGGTGCCGTGGCGGACGTGTCTGTAGACCTGCCTGCCTGCTCCTGAGGACGGGGGGCCTCCCCCAGCATCCGCTCCTGAGGACGGGGGGCCTCCCCCAGCATCCGCTCTGTGCCTGGATCACGGCCTCCCCTAGATCAGCACAGCCACACCTGGAAGGAGGGGTGGGGAGAAGAAAGAAGCCGGTACCTCCCCGGGGTCCCCCCAGGAGCCCTGCATCAGGGTTGGGATGAGGGGCAAGGGGGCCAGATAGCTGGAAGGAAGCAGCTGGGCTTCTTCTCCAAGTCCCCCCTCTGCGGAGGAGCCACCGCTCCAGCCTGCATGCCAGTGGGAGCCATCCTGCCTGCCCCTCCCGGGGAGCCGTCCCCAGCGTCCCCAGCCGTGCAGGAGGGCCATCGGGGGCAGCCCGCCCTGCTGGGGGCAGGCCGGGGGGAAACGTGGAAAGCACCCGCCGAACGGCCAGGGCTGCCACCTTAACACTCCCATCCACAGCCTGAGGCGCCCTGGAGGAGCAAGAGCAAAGAGGCTGCCAGACACGTGGGCCTCCAGGGGTGGAGACAAGCTCCGGGGCTCCATCTGAAGCCCCCTGAGCTGAAATGGCCCCCGAAGGCTGGCTCCTGCTTGGGTGGGCTTTCCGAGGATGGAGTACCCTTGGCCTTCCTCCTGTTGCCCTTTCACCAAGCCTGCAAGGTGTGGCCTGCCTTTCCTGATGAGGACTGAGGGTCAGAGGGACACTCACGTCCTCAAGGCCACACAGCCAGGGAAAGGCAGTTTTGTCTGCCCCACAGCCAGGCAGCAGCATTGGTTAGGGACTAGGGAGCCCTGAGGGGCTGAGGGGAGGGAGAAGTCAGGTAAGGCTTCCTCTAGGATATTTGGCTGGGGTTTTGAAGGGTGAAGAGGCGTTCTCCATCAGATCTGAAGGGGAGAACCCCCGAGAGACAGACCAGAAACAGGCAGATCAAAGAGAAAAAGTTCTAATGATGATTATTTTCTACATAACACAAGTGGCAGCTTACGATAATAACACAAATTTATAAAGTGAAAAGTACCATCTCCCCACCCGTGACCTCTCACACTTCCCAGAACAACTGTTACTCATGAGGCATGTCTTCCCAGATTTCTTTATGTATCCACACAAATATTTTTTAAAACAAAAAAGTCATGCATTGTATATTATTCTGCATTTTCCTCCCCCCCCCCCAAAAAAAACCCTTGCAGTTGAACTTTTTATTTCTAGTGTTTCTGTGAAGCGCTCCTGAGACGAGCTTGCTGGGCCAGGGAGCACGTGGATTCCAGTCAACATTCTCACAGATGGCACGTGCCAGCAGCCATTCCTAGAGTCTGCTGGCCTTTGCCGTCTTCCTGAGAGGAGAGGTTAAAAGTGGTGCCTCCATGCAAAATCTGCACGGACTTGATTCTCTCTGGGGTTGAGCTCCGTCCAGATTATTGCCAGGTGTTTACTTACATGTCTATTGGGAAGGACCCCTGGGTCTCTCCTTTGCCTGTTTTCTTTTTTTTTTTTTTTCGGGGGCCGGGGGGGAGGAGTCAGGGAGCTGTCTTTTTATTACATGTTGCATTTTTTTGTTTTGAGCTTTTGCATATTGGCCCAATTGCAAAGTTTTTATCTCCCATTTTGCAATGGTTAGTCTTAAATAATTCTGTTTATTATTAAAGCTATTAAACCTCATTATGGAATAGTTGGAAAATGGGGAGACGGGGAAATCGCCTGTCACAAAGACGTCACCCTCTGTTAGCGTTTGGGGACAATTCCTTCCCCAGACGTGGCAGCGACTGCTGTCACCGTGCTGGACACTCGGCTTCGGAGCACAACGTTCGGGAGGCGTTTTCCAGGCTTTCCAGTGGGTGTCCTGTGGGTCCCTCGCCCCCTCCTTTTTGCTTACTCTGGTGGAACACGCAGAACATAAAGGCTGCCGTTGTAACACGTCCAGTCACTGCCCGTAAGGGCTTCCTCACTCGTGTGCAGCCCTGACCACCGTCATCTCCAGGGCCTCTGTGTCTGGCCAAACCGAAGCTGTCCCCGTTAGACCACTCCCCGTCCACCCCCCGCGCCCCATCCCTGGTAACCAGCCTCTCCTCTCTGTCCCTGTGAATCTGGGAGCTCTTGGGGCCTCAGATACGTGGGATCAGCCAGTATGGGTCTGTCTGTGGCTGACTCGTTTCGCTGAGCATGAAGCCCTCAAGGTTCGTCATCCGCGTTGTAGCGGGTGTCAGAGTTCCCTTCCTTCCTAAGGCCGAGTAATATTCCACTGTGCAGATGGACCTCATTGCCTTCGTCCACTCATCCGTCAGAGGACACTTGGGTTGCGTCTGCCTTTGGGCAGCTGTGAAAAAGCCGCTGTAAACATGGGTGCAATAATACCTGCGTAAGCTCCCGCTTTTGCTTCTTCGGTGAGTAAGTGCTCACCGTGCCCTCTTCCTGAGCATGTGGGTTGGATCCAGGCTCTCTTTTGGAAGATTACTCAGCGTTCTAGCCTTGGAGGTAGAATGTGATCTCAGGGCTCATTTCAGAGGCGCCGCACGACCCCAGGCGTTATCCCTACTCCCTCCCTGCCCCAGAAGGTTTGCAATCTTAGCACATTTCCTTAAAATGGGCCCTTCTTTCTCTTTGATTCCTTCAAAGGCCAGACTTCACCGAGAGCTTTGCAGTGTTCCCTGGCCAATCTTTCTGTCGGAGAACCAACCCGGGTGACCTAGCTGGGTAGGCTGCCGTGAATGGTTTTGAGAACAACGCCTTGAGAAGTCAGGACGCGGCATAGACTCCATGGGACGCTGGGAGACCCAGACAGGCCTGGGCGGGAGGGGCCCGGTGGGGACGGGGCAGGGCTTGAGGGGAGCAGTGCAGAGATGGCTCTGCACACACGCAGCCCTCAGGGCCAGCTCTTCGGCTTCTTTTTAAGTGAATCTCCCAATTTTTTTTTCTTGGCTGTGCCAAACGGCTTCCAGGATCCCAGTGTCCTGACCAGGGGTTTATCCCGAGCCAAGGCAGGGCAAGCCTGGAATCCTAACCACTGGACTGCCAGGGAACTCCCTGAATCTCCTAACTTAGCAGTATTTGCAACTCAGTCATATTTTTGTCAAACACGGCGCAGCCCAAACAAAACTTGGCCGCTGGCTGGTCCGGCCCACAGGCCGTTGGTCCCAGGCCTGAGCAGGCCTTCGCCCGCGGAGGTGCTGCCGGCTGGGTGTGCCGGGCCCCGGGACCGAATGGCCTGCGTCCATGCAGGATGCCCCGTTGGTCACCCGTTATCCTGTAAATAATCGGGTCTCTTTTGGGCTTACCCGAGTCTGAGCCGTTGATCGGCTTATTCTGTCCGCCCAGCCACGAGGTTTGAACGACCGAGATGAGAGAATCTTGTTTAATAGTGGAAAGCCGTGCACACACACTGCGCTCTGTTTTTTCCCTAATTTTCTGACTTGTTCTGCTGGTCTTGTTAGTTTTTCCAGATAAAGTTCGGAATCATTTCATCATTTTGCCTAAAAGCAAAACAAGCCAGGCCACCTTCTGATGTGCCGGCAGCGCTGTGGCTCAGGCCGCGCTGCCCCCTCCCCCGCCCCCCCTCACAGTCCCGTGGCTCACCTTCCCTTCCTCCCAGGTGAGCCAGACCCAGGCATCCCCGCGCACGCCTAGTTCCCCTGGGGTGGGGTCGGTCTGGGACCCTGGGGCCTGGAATGCTGGCTCCCTGCCCTGTTGCTGGCGGAGGGTCACCAGGAGCGGGGAGGAGGGTTTTGGGGACCGAGCTAGACTGTAAGAATTACAAGGAGGGGTTGGGTCCTTCCTCCCACAAATGGGAAGAAGGGGCCCCGCAGGAGGAAGGGCCCAGGCCGCCTGCCCCCCTGGGTGCAGGCAGATGGAACAAAGGCCGGCCCACCCCCGGCGCCCGGCGCCACCCGCAGTGTCATGAAGGCCCCGGCGCCCGGAGCAGCCCGCCAGCACGCCCGCCCTGCCTGGGATCTCCGCGGCCACAGAATCGAAACTGTTTCCAGCACAATGACCCTGGGCTGTGGGAGACTTCGCTGGGGGTTGGGAACAGCGGTGCGGGAGCGGGAGCCCCGGGCCTGGGCCTGCTGCTCTGGAGGGACTTGCTGGCCTGGAAGCTGGGCCTCCAGGGCCAGCACGAGCTGCCCCCCCTGCTGCGGGAAACACCGTCCCCCTCAGCACCGCGCCCCCACCGTCACCCTCCACCCAGCTCTGTCAGGGCCCCCTGCCCTGCAAATCCTGGCAACAGGTCCCCCCCAGCAAGGAGCCTTGCGTGTCTCGGGCCCACCCCCAGGCCAAGAACCGACGGGGCTGGTTCCCGTGTGCGGGATCACTGACCGGGTCTGGTTCACTTCACGGGTGTCTGAGAAGCGCCCGCCAGCGGCCCAGCGTCCAGACGGCTCTCGGCACCTTCCGCAGCCACGGCCCGGGCCCCTGCAGGGACTCCAGCGGCAGAAGGAAGGAGGGAGATGGGGGGCCGCTAGAGAAGCGCTGGGGACAGGGAGGCCTCTTCCGGGGGTCATCCTGGGCTGTGGGTTCTGTGCTTGGGTCGGGAGTGGGCTCTGGTTCTCAGCTGCAAGCTCTGGACTGAGGCTTGGGGCCCACGGCAGGGCCCCAGGGGTTCTGGGCTCTGCTCTGACGCCCGGATTCTGAGGTCCGGGCTCAGGGCCTCAGGCTGAGTTCCCGCAGGTAGGTGCTAAGTTCTGGGTCGGGGGTCAGGCTCTGTGCCCCGAGCTTCGGGCAGCAGCTGAGTCTCCGGGCTCTCGGCAGTGGCCCTGGACTCTGGGTGGAGGGCCTGTTGGCCAGAGGCCGGGCGGGGTCGCCATGCCGCTCACAGTCTGGAGTGTCCTCTGCTTGGGAGCAGAGACTCATGCTAGTCTTATGGGCCGGGTAGCCCCCAGACCACAGCAGGGCCAGGCGTGCATGAGCACTCGATGCACCGTCCAAGTGAGACACCCTCTCCAGTGGTCGGGAGCCGGGGCCCAGGCCAGCAAGACCCCGGGAGGGGAGGCCGAGCCCCGCGGCCGGGAGGGGAGCTGCTGAGAGCCTGCCCCGACTACACAGCGGGCTGTTCCTGCTCCAGCGAGGGCGCGAGCGGCCTGGGTCAGGGCCCCAGGCAGGCACTGCCCTCCCTCTGTCCTGACTGGGGGGTGGTCATCTGAGAGCTCCAGCTGGCACGCGCGCCCGCGCCCTCCAGCCTGCGTTCTGGGCTGAGGAGGGTAAAGGGGAGCCTCCTGGGCAGTGGACGTGAGGGCCTGGGAGCCGTCGGATGGCTGTCAGATACACGTCGCCAGGGACCCGGGGAGCAGAGACAGTGGGGGTCAGGATCATGGATGGTGAGCAGAGGGACCTAAGGGGGAATGTGGCCTCGGGGAGATCCTAGGTCCTGCTGGTGAGAGGCAGCCTTGGCCGCAGACACCAGGGCCGTGGGGAGTGAGGAGGTGACGGGGGCATCAGCGTCACTTTGTCAGAGACCAAGCGTGGATTCGAATCAGTGGCCACGACCACCCAGAGGTGTGTGATCTTGTGGGGATCGAGGCGCTGATGGTGAGACAGGTGTTCCCAGGGACCTGTGAGGCCGGCGGTCGCTGATGCTGCCGACTGGGGGGTGAGGGACACTGGTCACCGGGGACTTGGAAGGGAAGACTCGGCAGTCTCCCGTGTTGAACGCGATGACTCTCACTGGGCAGTCGGAAGATTTGATGGCAAGGAGGCCCCTCCGCGACCAGGGGCAGTGGTCCTGAGGTCACTGGGGGCAAGTGACCAAGGGCATTGCTGAGAGACGCCGGTGCTGGGGTGGCGTGGGCCTGCAGACGCTGGTCACGCATGAGCAATCAGACCCATCCCTGACTGGGAAAGTCCTGATCGGTGACACCGGTGACCACGCTCTGTATGACCCGGGGACAGTAGTGACCGGGCACAGTGGTGGTCGGGAGCAGGGGCGTCGGCAGCCAGGCAGCCCGGGTGCAGACACTACTGAAGAGGGTGCGGCCTGGGTGGTGAGAGGTGGTTAGGAGCCGTGACTGGTGAGCAGGGCCTGCCGCTGGAGACACTGATGAGCGCACAGTCGTGACCGGACACAGCCCCGAGCGGAGGCCTTGATGGAACACTGGTGGTCACGAGCTGGCGATCGGCTGTTAGTAAGCGGATGTCCACAGCCACAGGATCTGGTGATCAGATGTGTCATCGATCGGGAATGTCAGTCATGACTGTCCCCAGTAACCACAGTCATTGATCAGAGAACGGCGCTCAGTGACATCAGCTCACCGGTGACCACGTCTGCCAGTGGACAGGGACGCTGGTGAGCAGGGAGCTCAGACACAGAAGCTCGAGAGGATGGCAGGGGGACCCGACCCCCTGGGCTCTCCCTTAGGAAAAGGGCCAGCACGTGGCTAGAGGGTGCAGAGCCCACAGGCTCCCCGAGCCTCCCCCGCACCCACCGAGACCCCAGGACCCCCACCAGGCAGTGAGGAAGTTCAGGTGGCGCAGTTCAGGGGAGGCGCGGGGCCCCGTGTTCCAGGAGCCCTTCCATCTGAACCCCAGGGCGGTAGGACCAGTTTGCTCTTAACAATCTCCACACCCAGGCGGGACTCAGGAGCCCTGTGAGCCCATGAGGCAGGCCAGAGGCATTCACAAAAAGTATTTTATTATTCTTAACAGTATTCACTTTGAAGGAATAGGAAGAGAGCATACAATTTTTACAGACAATATATAAATGTTGTACATAATTAACAATAACTTAGTTCACTAACCCAAAATAAAACGAGCCAAATAAAACATAAAACCAGAAAATACTGCCGATTCTTCTTCTTATGCGGATACTAGTACAAAATAAGTTACTTCCGGCTGTGGTGCCCCCTATTGCACTTGGCCTACATCAGCACAGTCCTCTTCCTGGGCCGGCCCCGGCCCGCCGCCGCGCCCGCTGCGGCCGCGCAGACTCTCCGCCCGGACACGGTTATGTACAGCTGTACCTTGGGAAGGGTCCAGACACCCCACAGCACGGCACAGAGGGAGCCTGGCAGCCCCACGGGCCGCATCAGCCCCCTGAAGCCTGTCGCCGCCCCGGCCCCCATCCGCGGACGGCGCCATCTGAGTCTCTCCAGCCACAGCCTTGGTTTGTAGGTTTTTCTTTTTTCCACAGCAAGGGCCCCTGTGGCCTCGTACAATTGACTGGACCCAAAGAGTTTAAAAATAAAACAACTCATCAGCGAGTTAAGCTTATGCAGGTTTTCTCCTTTTGTTTTTATATGGTTTTCTTTTGCGTCAGTGTCGGAGAAGAGAGGGGTCCGGGGGCCAGCAGAAAAAGGGGTATGTACAGGGTGTTCCTGGCCGAGGCGGCGGCAGCAGCTCGGGGCCGCGGAGGGCGCTCGGGTCAGGCTGGCTCCAGCCTCAGGACCACAGAGCGATGTGGGAGACGCTTCCCCTCTCAAGAAAGCGCTTCCTTCCTGTGACCCAGCCCTGGCCTGGGAATCCGCACAGGGCCGCCCCTGATTGTCTCTGCTCTCCGGGGCCTGCGCGGCCCCCCTGAGAGGCTCAGCCCAGCTGGGCTCGGCGCTTGCAGAAGGGGCCCAGGTCCCCCCCGAGACCTGCCCCCAGAGCCAGGCGGGCGGGCTGGCCACATGGCGCTCGGCCCCAAGAACCGAGTCTCCCCGTCCTCGTGAGAGACCTGAGCCAAATCCTCTTCCGTCTGCTCCCCTCCTTCTCCGCAGCCCCCGAGGGCCCCTCGCCCGCTCGTGTCTCTTCAGAGTTGTCCTTCACGCTTATAGTCCTTGGTGGAAACCCCATCTGGGTGTGGCCACGCCTGCCTGGGAGCTGCTTCACAGCGGCGGCCAGGGCGCCCACAGGTGAGGCCACGCATGTCCAGCTGGGCGGGCAGGGGCCACGGTGTCGGGGTGGGCCGGCCAGCTGGGCATCGGGTCCCCCGCGCCCTGGCAGCGCCGTCCCTGGTGTCCGTCCGTCGGTCCGTGGGGCGGTCCCTAGCCCATGGCGGTCACCATGCTGGACGGGTGGGGGTGGCCGAAAGAGAGGCTGGAGGAGGGGTGGATGGGTGTCGGGGTGGGCAGGATGTGTCCGGAGTGGCTGAAGGGTGGCAGGTGGCCCACAGGCGCCACGTGCCCCGCCAGGGCGGCGGCGCTGAAGGGGGAGGCCTTGTCCTGCACACACCTGGACAGCTCCTCGAAGCACTCAGACCCCTTCTTGCTCTTCTTGGACTTGCTGGACATCTTCCGGTTCCGGGTCTGGATGCCTTCCTTCTTCATGGTCAGAGGCCTGTTCACCTGGGAGGCCACGCAGAGCTCTCAGAGGCTGGAGCTCCCCGCCCGGCCAGACCATACCCCCAGCCTCGTCAGGGGCCTCTCCCCAAGGCCCATCAACCTCCAGGGCCTTCCCACCCTCCCTGCTAAGAAAGGCGCCGGCAGGGCACTGGCCCTGCCCACCGACCCTGCAGGAGCCCACCCACCCACGGCAGGCTCTGCTTCTGAGCAGAGATGCCCGACCATGGAGGGCGTCCTCCAGCAAGCTCGCCCCCCTCGTGGGAAGCCCCTCTGGCAGTCGCTTCCCAAGCCAAGCCACGCCGGGACGGCGGCCCAGGCCACTCCCCGCAGCACAAAGCGCGCGGTCCCCAGGGAGGGGCGGGGCGGGCCGGGCGCGACTCACATTGTGCAGCTTGTAGTAGAGGCCGCAGGCGTTGCACACCGGGTCCCCGTTGGCGTTCCGGCGCCATAAGGTGGTGGTCGTCGTCTGGCAATTGGCGCAACAGGTGCCTGCTCTCCTGGCGGCCGACTGGGGGGCGGGGCAGGGCAGGGTCGGCAAGCTGGACGCCCACGGCCCCCCGCGACCTTCCTCCAGACCCTCACGCCACCCCTGCTCCCTTCCCCCACCCACTGAGCCCAGGAGCCTCTGCGTCTCAGAATCGGAAACCTAAACCGTCACAGAGCTCCAGACTAAAGTGCTCATAGAACCAAAGGGGCTGCAAGAGCTGCCAGGGAAAAGCAGCCACCTCCCCCAGCACCCCCCACCCCCCACCGCCTCCGAACAAGGGAACCGAGGAGGCTCGGGGAGGGAGCCTCAAGCTGGGGCTGCAGCTCCCACAAAATCCACAGTCCTGGGCACGTCCAGAGCCCCAGGACCAGAGGACAGGGCCCTGCAGCTGCCCAGGGCGGGGGAGGAACTGCTCAGGAGTCAAGCTGCACACTGCCCAGCGCAGTGGCCACTGGCCACGTGGCTATTTAAATACAATTGAACTACAGTTTAAGCAACTTAGATTCTCCAGTCACAGCGGCCACATTTGAGGGGATCTCTAATGGCAGCACAGCGGGAGGCGACCACGGACGGGGCTGCCCAGAAGGCGGCCGTCGGCCACAACCTACTGGACAGCGCCGACCTACCTGTCCAGGGCCCTGCCCCCAGTCCCCAGGGCCCCGACTGCCCCCAGCCCCTCGGGGAATACAGGCCTGACCCGAGCCCCTGACCCCTGGAGGAGAAGGCAGCGGCAGGCGCCCCAGAGGCGGGGTGAGAGGAGCTTCACCCCAGAAAGCAGACACCCTCTCCAGCCCCACAGCAGCAGCCACGTCCCAGGGAACGGCGGGCATTGGGGTGGGCTGGGGGCGGGGAACCCAGGCCAGCAGGGGTAGGCGTGACCCCAGGCCCCAGCCTGGTCCAGAGGGGCCAGCCTGCAGCCCCGGGCGGGGAGGGGTGAGGGGTGAGTAAGCAGCCGGAGCTGGAATTCTGACTCAGGGGCTGGCCTCGCATCCTCCGCCCGCCCGGGCCCTCACCCCGCCCTTGCTCCAGGAAAAAAAACCAGGGGCCCCCGAATCGGCAAGCGATTTAAGCCTCCCTCGTAAATCACTTCACCCTGAAAAAATATATTTATTATTCTTAGCATTTTACGCATTATTTGCAGAGTGGAGGGTATTAGAAATTTCAAAACAGCCCAGCGAGAGGCAGGACTGAGCCGAGGAGAGAGACTGCAAACTCGCGGAGTCCGGAAACAGATACGCGAAGTTTCCTTATCTTTGGGCTGCAGATGTCCGGATAGGAAACTCCGGCAGGAGATCCGAAAGGGCATTTTTTTTAAATCACTCAAATGAAAATACACAGTATAGGTGACTCCATGGAAAAATAATAAAGGGCAGGTTTTTTTTTGGTGGTTGGTGTGTGTGTTTTATTTAAATAAGCACGAGGAGACTGTGTGTTGGGAAGCCAGGGAGAGCAGCCCCGGGCTACAGGGAACATGACTTCACGGCCCTATTTTTAAAAGTTTAACAGAGGCCAGGGGACGGGACCTGGGCCCCTGGATGCTCTGCTCTGGTGGTGGTGTTGGGGGGGAATCCCTGAAGGTACCAGGCGGGCTGCCCAGGGGAAAGCTGGCCTGGAAAGAATCTAGCCTGAAAAGCCGGGCTGCCCCGACTGCCAAGCAAGTGCTTCTCCTGATAAAAGATTGCCAGCACCTGCATCTGAAGGCTTGTTTTTTGTGTGTAATTAACTTCGCTCAGGTCGACGCTCCGGCCCGGGTGCTCCCCCACCCCCAGGCCCCCCGCTGCTCCTACCAGCCTCCGCTTGGGCTTGATGAGAGGCCGGTTCTGCCCGTTCATCTTGTGGTAGAGGCCGCAGGCGTTGCACAGGTAGTGCCCGGTGCCGTCCCGCCGCCACAGAGGGGTGGCCGTGGCCCCGCAGTTGACGCACTCTCGGCCTTCTGCAAGGGGACGGGGGACACAGGGTCACACGGGCCAGGCTGCTGCAGGGGCCGGCGGACCCTTAGTTCCAGCCGGGCTGGAGAGGGACCAGGAGGTGGGATTCAGAGGCCAGCGGGCCCCGGGGGTTCTGCTCAGGGCGCCAGCTCGAGCCGGGCCGGAGGCTGGGCTGCCTCTCCTTTCCCTCCACCCCGTCCTCTCCCTCCAGCTGCATCTGCCTCTCCTGGGTCCCTGTCCCAGGCCCTCAGATTCTGCTCTCCGCCCCCCATCCTCAGTTACTTCCGTCTCGCTCCCCAGCCTCCCTTGCCTCCCGCCGAGGCCCTGGACTGGGATGGAAGTTGCTGCTGTTTCAAGCGAAGTAAATAATCAGCCCTTTCGTTTTTAGGCTGAGTGGCCTTGCGGGGTGGCTCTTGGTGGTGCTATTTTGTTTTGTTGTGAAAAGACCATCTGGAATTTGAATAGAACGTAAAACCAATTTGAGAGAAAGAACTACTTAAAAGGCCAGCGGGCTCCCCAACATAGGACCCAAGCGGACACAGGCGGCGGCCTCAGTGCAAGCTGACCCTACGTTTCTCCCCACGTCCTTTAAATCGGCAGCCCACACGGGCAGGAACGTGTGGCTTCTGGACTCTGGAGCAAATGTTCTAAAAGTGGTCTTGAAGGGAAGGAGGTGAGGACGGCGGGAGCCCCACAGCAGCCTCGGCGTCTGCTCCCTGGCCGGCTGTCTCCAGCCAGTCCCCGAGGCCCGGCAGAGGCAGCCCCTGACCCCCGAGCAGGGAGGGAGAGGGAAGGACACGCCAGCGGGCAGGGAGCGCTGGTCCCAGGAATTTGGCCTCGGGGGAACTCTCCCGAGGAGACTGGGAGCCATGAGATCCCTGATAGAGTTGCAGATCTAGACTCCTTAAGGGTCTGGAGCCCCGAGGAGGCAGAGGGCCCCGGGGCAGCACTGACGCTCACAGACACAGGCGTCCGAGCCGCCGCGCTGCGCTCCCTACACCCAGCGTTCTCTCACACAGTCGTGCTCGCTTCAGACTCAGGGAAGGGATGGCGGACCCCCAGGCGGGCAGTGGCCCACCTTGGAGGGGAGGATAAGGAATTGGGACAGGAAGCAAACTCTGGGGCCACCAGGAGCACCTAAGAAGGTCTGTGGGCGCCTTTTCCCCAGTTCTGGGGACTCAAAGATCGGTTGGGGGCCATCAGGCACGGACACCAGCCACCCCCGGATCGGATCGGAGAGACCCGGCCGGCCCCTCGCCTGGGTCTCAGCCCCCTCCCACCAAAGCGCAAGCCCTCCCCACTCCAGGGAGGCCCCGGGCCCTTGCCTCACCTGAGCAGGAGCGGGCCTTGCTCCTCTGCTTCGGGGTGAAGCTGGAGGCCGGGCCGCCCAGGAAGCCTCCGGGGTGGAAGAGCCCACTGCTGTAATCATGCGCGGCAGCTGGCACGTAGGAGGGGTAGGTGGGGATGGGGTGGTGAGTGGCAGGCTGGGTGCCCATGGTGGCCAGGCTCGGACGCAGGGGGCTGCCGCCTTCCATCTTCATGCTCTCGCCCAGCGGCACCTGGTACTTGATGCCATCCTTGTCGTCCCCCCGGGGGGCGGCGCTCCCCCCCGCCGAGGAGGAGGCCGGTGAGGCGGCCCCGGTGGTGCTGGGGTCCGGAGACACTTCCTTGGGGGGCGTGGGCGGG
>SJYR01000075.1:1553007-1566097 GCA_006410655.1 Kobus ellipsiprymnus | reverse complement strand
ACCCCCGGCGGCCCGCGACCCCCGGCGCGCGGGCGCAGCGCGCCCCCTGGCGGCCCCGCGCGGGAGCGGCGGGCCGGGGTCTGTCCGCCACCAACGCGCCCCCAGGCCCGCCGGCCTCGGGACGTACCCCCAGCGCCTGTCGAAAGGATGGATGGATCGGCAGGAAATTACAGACGAGGCCGCCTGTCAACGCCACCCAGGCTGGCTGGCAGCAAGATCACCTCTCAAAAGGACCCTTGAGAACCCACCTAACAGGCTCACTGAGCCTCAGACCCAGTGTCCCCGTCCCCTGCTGCGGCCACAGGGGCCGTCTCCGCGCGCTTTGGGGCCGGAGCATCCCCGGCCCGGCTCTCTGCCCGCTGTCGCCCTGCCTGCCCCTCTGTTCTCTGTCTGTAATGTGTTTCTCTTGCAGTGCAGACTGGGCCCAATGTAAACTTGCCCGGTCTCTGCTGGCTCCCCGGGGTGGAGGGCTGGCCTGTTCCCCGCAGCCGCTCAGCCCTGGAATCCTTGGGGGTCCAGGGAATGCGGGCAGGTGGGCCGGCCCAGCATCTCCGCTCCACTGTTACAGCCTGCCCGCCACCCATGCGTGGTGCACCCTGGTCCCCGGGGTGCTGGGCTCTGCTGGCCTGCTGCGGCCTCCAAGTCTGGTGGTGGGGGTTGAGGACCCCCGCCGCGTGTTTTCGAGGGCAGGGAAAGGAGCCTGGTCTCTCCCCCCGCCTGGGCCCCGGGAGACTTCACTCATAATACGAGATAATTGCCCTGCCTTGTCATCGGGCTGCGGTGATGAATCGCTGTGAGCGGCGACAGGAGGCCGCGGCCCCAGCGGGCTTCCAGGTGGAGCTCAGCCTGCCCACCTCCCTCGACAGGGGCAACTCAGCAGTGCCCATTCCTCCTGGAGCCCCTCAGGCTCTGGGGCCGGAGCCCCCAGCACGCACAGCCCCTTCCGGCCGGGTGGCCTTTGGCAAGCTGCTTTCCTACTCTGAGCCTCGGGTCAGGCCCTGGCATTGTTACGAGAATTCCTCCCGAGCATGTATTTAAACAGCAAGTCGCGTGCGACAACCCACTCCTACCGATACTTGGAGGTGGAAGAATTCTCGTGAAGAGACTCATTTCCAGCTTCGCTTGCACACCTGGCTGTCCCAGGCCCACAGTCGGCGTGGTGGAGGTGGTCTCACCAGCCCTGGGCCCCCCGCAGGCCCTTGGGTTGGGGATGTGTCCTTCACAGGAATAAGGGCGGCTGTGCCACGCTGTTCCTGCGTTCCTTCTCTGCACGCTTTGGTGCTGTTTCCAGTGTCTTTCCCCCTCGGTTCTGTAAACTCCTTAGGTGTTTGTCAGCCAATAGGTCCAGTGGGCGCTTTCCAGTGCTCGGCAGCAGTATTCCGCACCCTGGGTGCACAGTGTCGGAGAAAACGGCCACGGCGCCTGTCGAGGGATTGCCTCTGCGATCGAGCAGACTGACACCCAAGAACACACTGTCGCAAATTGTGAGAGGAGCCGTGAGGGGGAGACCACAGTTTAGAAATACCGAACCGAGGCTTCTTGGCAGAGATACTCGGGGCCAGGTCCTGTGCTGAGAGGTTGGGGGGCGGGGAATAGGATTGGGCGTGGCCGCTCTGTGGTGGAGATACAGGCGATCCCTCTCGTCCCCGTCTAGGGGAACTGCAGTCCCCAGTGCTTGCGTGAGGAAAGGCATTTGCCCTGGTCTGGGAGCATTATATACAAAGAGTGTCTGCAAATCAATAAGAAAAAAAAGGTACAACCACAAAGTGGGCAAAGGTATAAAAAGAAAATTCAAAGAGAATGAAAAAGAAAGGGATCTTAATGAAAACATGCTTGATCTCAGTCAGAGAAAATTTAAAATATGTGAGGGATTCGGGAAGAGAGAAGTGTTCTAAAATTAGACTGTGTTGATGGCCGTAACTCCATTAACTTACTAAAACTCACTGAAACATACAACTAAGCTAGCTTTATGCGGCGTAAATCATGGCATGATAAAGATGCCTAAAAATAAGCTAAAAACCAGTCTGAGATGCCACTGGATACCCAGTGGTATTAGCAAGTATCAAAACACACGCTCGCACATTGTGTTCCTCAGCGGGCGGGGTAGACGGGCTGGCAGGAGTGTCCACTGATGCACCGTCAGGTCGGCGTGGGACATGTGACACCATCGAATTTACAAATGCATTTATGCTTGGAGCCAAGAGTTCCATTTATAGGACTTTTCTGAGAGATACGCTCCTGGACGTGTGCAATCTGTAAGGGAATCCACGGCAGCCTTGTACATTACGGCATGGTTGGAAACTCAAGATGCTCTCCTGGAAGAGACTCTTAAAAGTACTGTCACACAGCCAAACAGTGGGCTGGTATGCTGAGAAAGAAAGGAGGGAGGGAGGGAAGAAAGGAGGCAGAAAAAAGCAAGCGGCAACTCTCCATATGGGTATCAAGGGGTCCCAAGGGAGAATTAGCAGCGCACCGCAGAGGCCCGGGTGTGGTGTGGTTACAGACGGGGACAGGACGAGACGGTCCACGCGGATTTGCTTACATGTTTACCGAATTTCTCTGGATGGAAAGCAAAAGGACCGGCTAACGGGTTGCACCTATGAAAGGATATACGTTTGGGCAGCTGGGGGGAGGGAGAGGAGAAGGACCTTAGTGTGAAAGCGCTGATCACTGTTTAAAATTACACAGATGATAGACAGATGGAGATTGAGATTCAGATGGATATACACATATCCTATACAAAAAAATAAAGGTTAAAAACCAAAATATTTTGGTTAGAAAATAGAGAGAGAGAGCAACAGAAGTCTACCAAGAAGAGAAGTTGGAGGAAACCCCATCGTGGCTGCAGCGCAGGGAAAGGAGGACCCTGCGGCCCTCGCGGCTGAAGGGCAAGGTGGTGCAGGCGGCCTGCAGGCCCTTCGGCCGCACCTAGCAAAGCTGGAGACAGGCATGCATGTGACTCCACACTTCCTCGTCGAGGCATTTCAGAAACCCTCACACCTGAGCAGGAGAGATGTAGGCAAGGATACTCATGGGGCACTATTTGTAAAAAAAAAAAAAAAAGACAAAGAAATAAAAAGAAGCTCTGGACACGAGCTCATGGCCCATCTCAAGGGAGCTGGATCAGCCAGGAGTGGCAGCATCCGTGGATGGAGTGCCGTGCAGTGTGGCCTTGTGTGGCTCGCACAGAGCTTCGGTCAGAGGAAGAACGGGCAGAATTCTAAACACAGAACAGAACCGTATGTCGCTTGTGAAAACAAAGTACATGAAGTAGAAGTGTAGAGACAGAAATGGGATTAAATCTCCTGGAAGATATCATAATAAGATCGGGACGAGAGCAAGCCAGGCCGTGTTCTTGGATGGGAAAACTTAATACCATAAAAATGTCAATTCCCCCATATTTTCGGCACACATTTAACAAAATTCAAACTGGAAGACCAACAGTGTGATTTAAAAAAAAAAAAAAAAAAAGCTGGATAAAACAACCTCAAAGTTTATGTGGCAGAATAACCAAGGAAAACTGGAGAAAGAGTTACATGGGGCTTTTGCCTTCCCGGAAATAAGAACATAGTATAGAGTCGCTGTAATCAAATCAATATGGCTCTGGCAGAGGAACAGACAGGGGAGAACAGAGAATCCAAAAATAGACTCCCACGCACATGAGGACATAATATACGGCAGAGGTGGTCGCTCAGCTCGGTGGGAAGAGGGCAGATTGTGAAATGAGCGGTGTTGGCAGAAAAGAAGCCTGGACCCCGCTCAGATACGGCCAGACACACTCCAGATGGATTAAACAGGCAGACGGGAAAAATAGATGGCAAGCGATCTTGGAAAAGAATCTCAGAGGCGACACAGGAAACTTGGGCGGAGGAAATGCGAAGGCCAGAGGCTGGGCGGCCTCAGGGGCACCTGGACAGGCAGGCAGCCGCCCGCGGGGCTGGGGGCGGGGGTGTCCGGGGCCTCCCACTCCCCTCTGCAGGAATGTTTGCCGCAGCGCTTCCCCTCCGGGGCTGCTTCATTCATCGTTTTCTTTACCTCGACGGATGTCTTTACACAGGAAGTTGTTACTAAGAGATAACTTTATATTGTGAAAGCCGTGAAAGTGAAGTCGCTCGGTCCTGTCCGACTCTTGAGACCCTAGGGACTGTAGCCTACCAGGCTCCTCAGTCCCTGGAATTTTCTAGGTGAGAATACTGGTTACTGACAAGATAATGGGTTCGGGGAGCTAGTGTTTTATGGCGTACGTGGCAGTAAATGTATTGACTGCCAAGACAGAGAACTTTGGTGGGTGGGCTCAGCTGGCATTTGGGAAGTCTCTCTGTGGGCAGAGGGGACTGGAGGGAGGTCGGAGCAGTGGTCCCCTAGAAGGCAGTGAGGCGTGAGCCAAGGTCACGGGGAACATCCGCCCCGCCTCCTTGCACACCTGCCTTCAGTAGGTTATTCCAAACTCTGACCTTTCCCAGCATCAACACAGCTCCAGCCCTCGTCCAAGCTGCTGACATCTCTCCTGGATTCCTGCAGGATGGAAGGCCTCCAGCTGCCCCACCGTCCCCTCAGACCACCACGGCAGAGAGACCCTGGGAGAATGTGAGCCTGCCCCTCCTCTCCCTAGGAGCCCAGGCCATCCGATCTAGCCCCTTGTTGACCCTTTGACCTCATGCGTTTGCTTGCTTACATCCAGCCTGCAGGGATTCCTGGCTGTTCCTCAAGCCGACCTGGCACACAGTGACCCCAGTACATTTGCACTTGATGTTGCGTTTGCTCAGAGAGCCACATGGCTTCTTCACATCCTCCAGGCCTCGGCCCGAGAGCCTTCCTGGACCACCTCCTGGTGATGACCAGGGCAGCTGTGGGTAATAGCCAGAGAGCAGATGGGTGCTGCAGGCTGTCTGGAGAGAGGGAGACAGACTGAGAGACAGAGAGAGGCAGGGGAGTGAGAAACGGCCGTGCAGGCAGGACTCTGCTCCGGGGGCTCTAACTGCTCTGCAGCCAGCTGCAGTTCCCGTGCCCGGGCAAGGCTGCAGGAGAACACGGCTACTGCTGCCTATAGTCGGGGCTTCCAACCCCTGGCGAAGCCAGAGGGCATGACCATAGCCAGGGGCACGAACCACAGCACGTCTCCAGGCTTGCGAGCAAGAACACGGAAACGAGAGGCAGGATCGCCGTGTTCTCTACACCACCGGAGCAACACAACTCCCAGGTGTGCGTCCAAGACACAGAAAAATGCGTCCACACACAGGCTTGTACATGTGTGGTCCTGATGGCCCCAGAGTGGAGACGGGCCCATCAGCTGATGAGCGGCTAAAGAGTGGTCCAGCCACACGGTGGAGTGTTACTTGGCCGTGAAAAAGGAATGGAGCCCTGATACACACTAACACTTGGAGAAGGCAGTGGTGAGTGGTTTTTAGTGTATCGACAGTGCTGTGCAACCATTACCACAATGTAAGTTTAGAAAATTTGCATCGCCCCCAAACCCTTTATCCATCAGCAGCCCCTCCTTGCTCCGTCCCCAGCGGCCCGTGGCAACCCGCAACGTGCTTTCTGTGTCTGCTGCGGATGTTTGAGGCGCAGGGACCCACGCACTCCACTCTGGTCTTCTTCCACTCAGCGTGATGTCAAGGTCCATCCTGTCCCAGCATGCTTGGAGCTTCTCCCCGAGCTTCCTGGGTGGCTTCTCCCTGCCCACCCCCCACTCCACGGCCATGTCTGTCTGCGGTGGGCACTGGGGCTTTTCATCTGTTATTGGTAGCCGACTCCTGACGGTGCTGTTTCAGACACGAAGGACTGCTTAGGCTTAGAGACAAGGCCACGTGGTCTTGTTTTGTTTGTTTGTTTTTGCCAGGCTTGGAGTTTTTTCTGGCGGTGCAACCCCATCAAAAATGTATTTGGTTTTCTCCTCCCTTTCAGTTCAGTTCAGTTCAGTCACTCAGTTGCATCCAACTCTTTGCGACCCCATGGACTGCAGCATGCCAGGCCTCCCTGTCCATCACCAACTCCCAGAGTTTACCCAAACTCGTTGAGTCGGTGATGCCATCCAACCATCTCACCCTCTGTCGTCCCCTTCTCCTACCTTCAATCCCCTCCCTTTATTTCATCATAAAAACAGACTCTGAAGTATTTCAGGCACACAGAAGTGCCTGAAGAAGGTAGAAGACACCTAGATAGCAGCACCTGGCTGAAGCATTGAAACATCCCCGGGACAGCTGAGTCACGGGAACTCACTACGTTCTGCACCTTCATTTGTAACTTGGAGGTAGCAAGGGGTTTTCTAAGCATCACACAGAAAGCAGAAAATATGAAGAAAAAGGATTGAGCTTCCCTGCTGGTCCAGTGGTCAAGAATCTTCCTGCCCGAGCGGAGGACACGGGCTTGATCCCTGGTCTGCAAAGATCCCACACGCCCCAGGGCAGCTAGGCCCTCCCACCTCAACTCCTGAGCCCACGAGCTGTGGGTACAGAAGCCTTCGGGCCTAGAGCCTGGCTCTGTAGCAAGAAGCCTCCCACTGAGAAGCCCGCCCACGGCGACAGGGGCCCCTGACCCCCGCAACTACAGAAGGCCCTTGTGCAGCAGTGAAGACCCAGTGTAACCAAAACTCTTCAATTCATTAAAAAGAAATTTAAAAATTGAAACATTGGACTACATAAAAAGTGCCAATTTCTATATAGTTAAACAAACTTAAAAGGTCAACAACAGACTGAGAGAGAATTAGTATTTGCAGTGCATATAATGAAGTACGAGTCATATCTGTAACATGCAAAGTGCTCCTAAAAATCAATAAGGAAAAGGCAAGTAGCAGAGAAACAGGCCAGTCGCCTGAGAAGAAACATCAGGGTCAATAAACATATGAAAAGAAAGCACGCCCTCCTTTGCAACCAAATAAATGAAAATGAAAACCAACAGTGAGATAGCATTGGGCATTTAGCAGACAGAACTCACACAAGCAACAGGAGTGATAACACCCTTGACTGCGATCCTGAACCCACAGGAACGTGAATCCTGTTCTCCACTGCTGATGGAATACAGATTGGTAAAGTTTGTATGCACGACCAATTAGCCGGAAGCCGCCTGAGTGTGTACATACACTTGGTAACAGATCACACACTCTAAGTAACAGATCACGAGAAATACCATTAATAGCATATGAGAAGATAAATGCACCAACCTCATTTTAAAGAAAAAAATCTTGAAAGCAGCTTTAACGTTCATAAACATGGACTGGTTAAATACATTTTGATATAAACAGGGACATGAGTCTGAGCAAGCTCCAGGAGATGGTGAAGGACAGGGAAGCCTGGCGTGCTGCCGTCCATGGGGTCACAAAGACTCGGACACGACCGAGCGACTGGACAATGACAGCAAATATTGCTTGGCTTGTTATGCAGCTTTTTCAATGGATGAGTTTAGATCTGCGTGTGCAGATAGGGAACGCCGTCCACAATTTATTTCTTGGGAAATAAATAACTTGGGAAAACCAAGTTATAGACCAACAGGTATAATCCCGCTAGGTTATTTTAAAACCCTATATGATAATTGTATGTGCAGTCCCCAAGGTTCCCTGTGAGAGACATGGTTTGAATTATAATAAAAAAACATATCTCTTTTGTAATACAAAAACCAGTAAGAACTTTGAAAAACCTAACACAGAATGTGTACTAAGTATGTGACCTAAAGCTCTGAGGTTTAGAGCTATGATCCCTTTGGGTTATTTTTGAGTATGGAGCAAGGTAAGAGCTGGAATTCTTTTTTTTTCCATAAAGACATTTAATTGTTCAGCCACCATGTTTAAAAAGTAATATTTCCCTCCATCGAATTACTTTGGTGCCTCTGTAAAAAATCAACTGACCAGGGGAGGGATAAATCGGGAGATTGGGGTTGGCATATACACGTGACCAGATACAGCAGGTGATGAAAAACGCCTACTGTACACGCGGGGAGTGCTACTGAGTGCTCTGATGGCCTACAGGGGAAAGAATCGAAGCGGCGGACACGTGCGCACCGCTGACTCCCTTCGTGGGCACCTGAAGCTTGCGCAGCGTCCACGTCAGTTTCACTCCAAGAACAGTTTGTTTCAAGAAACTCTGTTGACCGTATACATGTGGGGTCTATTCCTGGACTCTTCTTTTGCGTGGACCCAGAGGTTTCTCCTCACACCAGCAGCACACTGCCTGCATTGCTATGCGGCATTACAAGTCTCAGGAGGACACCACACACCTTCTGGCTCCACTGTTTGTTTTTTTTCAAGATTATTTTGGCTCTCCTCGGTCCCCTGCCTTTCCACATAAAATTTAAAATTCAGTTGTCAATTTTTCTTTTAATCAAGTCCGTAAGATTTTGGCTTGGCGTGTACTGAACGTGTCGGGTGACCTGAGGACACCTGACATCTGGACGCTGCGGGGCTTCTGGTGTGCTGCGTGTCTCCACTTTGTTAATTCACCTCTCATCTCCATATGTGAGGTTGTGGAGATTTGGTTTATTTTGGCTTATTATTTGCCCGAGTGGACAGGGAGAAGCTGGGCTGCAGTGCAGTCACCACGGGTCTCTGCCAGCCCTCGGGAAGCCCTGGTGGCTGGGTGGTCTCTGTCCCAGAGGGAGCGGGGCAGGGGGGCCACGCCTCTAGACTCCTACACTAGGTAGGTGTCGGGGGCCAGCTGCCCCCAAGACGGGCCTGACCTTGGGAGACACAGGCTCCCCTGAGCTGCAGGGATGGATGCGGCTGGGCTCGCCCATGGCAGAGCCCCCGGCAGGCAGGCGGGGGTGAGTGCGGACCCTGAGGCCCGTCACCGTGTCCACTGGGCCTGCTGACTCTGCCGAGAACCTCTCCTGGAAGTGGGAGCACCCCCGCGGGGTGGGATTCACCTGCCAGTCCCTGGAGCAGCGCCGCCCCGGGAGCTCCGGCGGACGGCCGCGTCTCCAGGCCGGTGGCCTCTCTGCTCCTCCACCACCAGCAGACGCCCCCTGCACCCTCCTCTGAAGGACGCCCAGTGGCGCCTGCGGGGTCTGCCCGCGGGCTGATGTGAGCCAGTCTCCCTCCAGCGCGCCTTTGGGGCCGATCTTGCCATGAACACCAGGAAGGGCCCCTCGGAGACCCACACCTCCTGGGGCTGCTCCGTGGGCTCGACGGCTCCGCTTTCTGGCCAGAGGATGGCAGGGCCCTGGCAGCGTCCCTGAGGATGGCCGGGAGCAGTTCCCGGACGGTGCCGTCAGCGTGCTTCACTCTCAGACTTCCTCCGGCCTCTGCGGGGGGCCTGGCAGTACCAGCCGACACGTGTGGCACAGCGAGCTGGGTTGCAAAATATATCCGGCACGGCAGTTGGTGAAGGAGTTATGCAATCGCCGCCAACTTACGGAAACCACCCCGCAGCGCTTCTAGGAGGTGAGGAGCCCGGTGGTGCCACCCTGGCCGCAGGCTCAGGCTCCAGACCGGCCCAGACTGCGCGTGGCAGGACCCGTGACGGATTTTCCCTGAAGTGGGAGCGCGTCCCACAGGACCCCTCAATCCTGGCATCTCCCCCTCGAGGGAGTCTAGGGTCCCTCTGTCCTTCACAAGCTCCAGGAGACGGACCCCCAGACTCCCATCTCAGACCCCCAGAGAGGAGGTCCGGCCATAGAGAGGGAGCCTAGAGGGGACAGCTGGAATGGGGGGGCTGGGGACCCCCCCAGCTGAAGGGGCTGAAGTGGGCTCAGCCTGGAGAAGGGTCCAGCTCGGGGGGAGCAGTGGCATTCAGGGGCACAGGTGGCAAAGCTGGGCCTGCGGCGGCGTCACAGGGAGGCCGACCTCAGCCCCCCGTCAGTGCACGTCCCGTTCAGAGCCCTCCACCAGCCGACCACCTTAAACCCCCAGACTGACACCTCACACCGAGGCTCACCACCTTTGAGAGGCGCTTAAACTGAGTCCAGGTGGGAACACACCCTGGACACATTCTCCCGTGCCCTTTCCCTCTTCTTAGAAAGGCCGGCTGTGACCGAAGCCCTGAGTGAAATTGTGATTTGTACGAAACTTCACTGTATGCGCGCTCACTAGAGTAAGCAAACGTTGGTCCGCTTTGCATATCATTCTGCACCTGACTTTTTTCACTCAACGCTTTGAAAGCAAACAGGTGCGAGTCCTCTGACTTTGATTTTCTCCTTCAGGATTGTTTTGGTTCGTCTTCGTCCCCTGCGATTCCGAATGAAACGTAGAATTCGGTTTTCGATTTTCACGGCGACGCCGTCTGCGATCCTGGCATGGATTGCATTGAATGTGCAGATCAGTTTAGAGAGCGCCGTCAGCTAAACGACACTGTGCTCGCTCACTCAGCCGTGCCCGACTCTTTGTGACCCCCTGGCCCGCAGCCCGCCAGGCTCCTCTGCCCTTGGAGTTCTCCGGGCAAGAGCACCGCGGTGGCCCATGCCCTCCTCCAGGAGATCTTCCCAACCCAGGAATCAAACCCAGCTCCCCTGCATTGCAGGCGGATTCTTCACCAGCTGAGCCACCAGGGAAGCAACAGGAAGTCTCCAACCCATGAACACGGAGTGTCTTCCCAGTGATTTGGACTTCAGTTTCTTTCATCAATCTGTCATAGCTCTCAGAGCATAAACCACGCACTTGTTAAATGTATTGCTGAGTCTTGCATTCTGTTTGGTGCTGTTGCTGATTGAACTGTTTGCTTGATTTCATTTTCAGATTACCCTAAGTGTCTAGAAGTGCAACTGATTTTTGTGTATTAATCTTGTATCCTGCAAATTTGCCGAATTTATTAGAGCTGATAGTCTTGGCGTGGTTTCCTCAGGATTTTCTATGCGTGACATCATTTCATCTATGAACAGAGATCATTTCTACTTCTTCCCTTCCAACGGGGATGCACGTCATCCCATTCAGTTGACCAACTTCCCTGGATAGACCCTCGAGAACAGCTCTGGATCAAAGTGGCGGGGTGAACATTCTTGTCTCGCGCCTGTGGTTGAAGGGAAAGCGTCAGGGGTTTCACTATTAAGTATAACGTTGCTGCTGCTGCCTCAAGTCGTTTCAGTCGTGTCCGACTCTGTGCGGCCCCATAGACAGCAGCCCACCAGGCTCCTCTGCCTAATGTTAGTTTAAAAGATGCCCCTTATCAGCTCGAGGAAGTTCCCTTCCATCCCAGCTTTTTTAGTGCTTTTCTTTTTTCTCCCACGGAAGGGTGTTGTGTGTTATCAGACTCTTTCTGCATCTACTGAGATGACCACGGGCACTTGGCGCTTCACTCTATTGATACGGCACGTCCCACTGGTTGATTTTCACGTTAAGCCAGATTTGCACGAATCCAGCTTGGTCGTGAGTATAATGCTTTCACATATGCTGCTGGGTTCGGCCTGCTGCCATCTCACTCGGGATCTCTGCATCCATGTCCGTGTGAGATACAGGCTGTAGTTCTCTCTTCACATGATGTCTTTGTCCACTTTGGCATCAGGGTGACAGCTGGCCTCACAGAATGAGTGGGGAAGCGGTCCGTTCTCCTCTATTTTTGGAAGATTTTGTGAGGAATTGGCGTTAATATTAATTATTCTTTAAATGTTTGGTAGAAATCACCAGTGAAGCCATCTGGCCCTGGGCTGCCTCTCTTTGTGGGTAATTTTTAAAGAATTATTATAATTCAATCTCTTCACATATCACAAAGGCCTAGTCAAATTGTCTATTCATTCGTGAGTCAGTTTTGGTATTTTGTGTCTTTCCAGGAGCTTGTTCATTTCATGTGAGTTGTCTAGTTTGCTGTCATCTGTTACTTACAGGCGCCTTTATAATCCTTTTTATTTCTGTAAGGTCAGTAGTAATGTCTCTTTGCTTCCTGATTCTGGCCATCTGAGTTTTTTCTCACTTTGTCTCAATCGGGCTGAAAGTTTGCCAGGTTTTCTGAGTGCTTTTAAGGAGCCAGCCTTTAGCTTTGCTGCCTGTCTCTGGCTTTTCTAACTCTGTGTGTTCCGTGTGTATCCTGTTCTTCCATTCCTCTGCTCTTCCTTTACTGCTCTCGTCTGCATTAAGTGAAGGTAGCATTTGAATTCAGAGAAGGCGATGGCACCCCACTCCAGTTCCTCTTGCCTGGAAAACCCCATGGATGGAGGGGCCTGGTGGGCTGCAGTCCATGGGGTCGCTAAGAGTCGGACATGGCTGAGCGACTTCACTTTCACTTTTCACTTTCACGCACTGGAGAAGGAAATGGCAACCCACTCCAGTGTTCTTGCCAGGAGAATCCCAGGGACGGGGGAGCCTGGAGGGCTGCCATCTATGGGGTCGCACAGAGTCGGACACGACTGAAGTGACTCAGCAGCAGCAGCAGCAGCAGCATTTGAATTTCTTTAATGGTTTTTCACTGCATTGTTTTGAGGCATTTCCTTAGTAGGCTGCTCTAAGGCTTATCAACAGCTTCATATTTATACTAACTTAGCTTGTGACATAAGGAAACACAACTCTTATATAATGTCCCCTCTCTCCCTTTTTCCAGTACTATATTAGACTCGTTGCTGTTGTTCAGATGCTCACTCAGGTCCCATGGACCGCAGCTTGCCAGGCTTCCAAAGTCGTGCCCATCGAGTTGGTGATGTCGTCCAACTGTCTCATCTCCTGCCTCCCTCGTCTCCTTTCGCCTTCAGTCTTTCCCAGCACCAGGTCTTTCATATTAAACACCCTACATCTGTAAATGTCATAAGCCCCACAGCATGTGGCGATGGCTGTTATTTCTGTGATTTGGTGTCCGCCTGGTCCACCGTCCATGCCCCATCAAGGAGGTCCTACCGCAAGAGACCCAGGCTCACGTGGGCAGCCGCCAGCCTGGGCCTCGGCACCCACCAGTGAGAGCTTCCCAGGAGGAGGAGCGTGATGCTGGGAGAGGTCGGCTGATTCACACCGTGGAAAGGCTGGCGCCCTGGGCTGGGGGGCGGGGTGGGCCCGGTTTCCAGGAAGGCCTCGGGCAGGACGCCAGGCAGGAAGGGGCTGGAAGTTTCTGGAAGGGCAGCCTGGACAGGCCGGGCCAGCAGCCTCAGGCCTCCCCACGCAGGGCAGCTGCCCTGCCTGTCAGAGCCGGGGAATCCGCAGCACTTCCTGGCACATGCAGGGGTGGGGGAGGAGGGCAGGAGGCTG
>SJYR01000075.1:1542622-1552768 GCA_006410655.1 Kobus ellipsiprymnus | reverse complement strand
GTGGGGGGCGGCATGAGCGACAGGAGGAGAGGGCGGGGAGTGCCAGGCGCACCTGGGCCCCCGACGCCCCGAGGCCGCCCCGTCCGGGGAGCCGCACCCCTCGCCCGGGGCATGTGGCGAGGGGCCAGGGTCAGGGACCCTTGGGCAGAGAACCCACTGCTGTGTGGGCGGGAGCCTCGGAGCCCACAAGGCAGGTCCACATATCAGAGACCCAGCTCTGTCTGCCTGAGCCGGACACCCCCAAGGCCAGCATCCCACAGCAGGACATCGGAAGGGGACAGGGGACGCCCCGACCTACCGGGGGCCATGCCCACCTGAAGGGACATCCTTAGTGCGCAGTCACCTGCTTCTCTGCAGGTCCTGCGGCTGAGAAATAGCGGGGCAGACGTGGGGGCCGCTGGCCATGTCCCCCACGTGCCCCCAACACAAGCCCACACACAAGCCAACTTCTTCCTCTGAACACCAAGGGGACGCCGCTCAGGGCTCGTCGCAACAGCAGCACGACGTCCAGCCCACCCGCAGCCCAGTGTGACCCGGGCCTCTTGCCTCCTGGCCCGGGGCCCCGCGCACCCACCCAGGCGAGGCCTGGGGCTCAGCCCCGCGTCCACTTGTCCATTTGGCCCGTGGTCAGTGAGGGCGTCCAGAGCCCCAGCCTGCAGACCCCTTCCCACACAGCAGTCAAACCCAGGGGGTCCACGCAGGCAAGACGAGGACCCAGGCGGGCAACACTGGACAAGGCTGTGAAACTGGGAGAGCAGGGCCCGGGCTGCAGGGAGGGGAGGGCCCTCCGTCCCCCTGCCGAGAGCTGCACGGAGAGGACCCATCGGGGACGGGGACGCCTGGCTCCGCTGGTGTCTGAGCCCCTGGGAGCGAGGCTGCCAGCGGAAATGTCCAGGGACGCTGTTTTCTGCTGCCTGCGATCCAAGCAGGCCGATCAGATCCAGCAGATGCTGTCCCTGCTGTCCCGCTCAGGGGCCTTCTCCCCACTTTCCCGCTGGCTTCACCTCCTGTGATGGCAACACTCTCCTCCCGGTGGAGAGGTGGCTGCCGCGGTTCCAGCCCTTTCATCAGGAAACCGGGCTGTCTGGTCAACTTTGGGTCATGTCCACCTCTGAACCCATTGCTGTGGGTGTGAGGAGCAGGAGGGGTCACTGAGGCCTGGGCGGGAGCTGATGTCAGAGGGGAGGGGAGGGGAGGGGAGGGGAGGGAAGGCTTTCCCCAAACAAAGCTACTCTTGGGGAAGATGAGCCAGCAGGATTTGCTGATGGACGGACTGGTGAGGGGGAGGGAGGGAGAGACATTGGCACAGGCTGCTGAGAAACCTGGGCCAGGCAGTCTTAGGAAGCTCTGGGCTCTGAGTCACCACACGGGCTGTTTGCAGTCACGGCACCTGCCTGGCTGCGGCAGCGGCCCCAGAGAAACTGCAGATGGTGGCTGCCTGCCGGCGAGAGGCCGGGTCCTGCTGCCTGCCCCCAGGACTGCACACCAGCCCGTGGGCTACTGCGAGCCTCCCTCACCCCCCTGCCACAGGCTAGGCGTCCAGGGGGCTAGGCCGGCAGCTGGGGGCCGAGCGGGGGTGGGGGCAGCTCTCTCTGGAGAGAAGCGAGAGGGACGGAAAGCAGGGGCTGCTGTGCTTTTGCAGGAAGGAAGCCTTCTGGCTGCAACAGTCTGGGAGTCTCGTCCGCCGGCCAGGAAGCTCCCCTCCCCCGCCCGCGCCTGGGTCCGAGGCCAGCGCTTCTGAGGCTGGAAGGGAAGAGGTGAACGTCCACCGGAGCAGCTGTGGAAGCCCCAGGCCGGCCCAGGTGCCCCATCTTACGCGCCGATGGCAACCTCCACGCCCCCGAACCGGGAACTGGCCTGCGAGGTGGGGAGGGGGTGGGGGCGGGGTAGGTGTGCAGGGCAGGGCGCCAGGCTCCAGGACGCGGGCCGGAATTCCTGCAGGACGCTTTGTTCTCAGACAGCAGCCCCCGCTCGGGCCCTGAGGCCCAGGCGGCCGGAGGAGGGGCTGGGTACTGCCCCTCCATGTTCGCCCGCCCACCACCAGGCACGCTCCCCCCCCACACACACCCAGGCGCCTCCACCACTCCTGGGCCCCCCACCCTGGAGCCGCCTGGAGCCTGGGCCCCAGCCGGTCGGACAGGTGCGCTCGTGGGTTCTGCAAGGCCCCCGCTTCCTGCAGCAAAGTCCTCACGAAGTCCCCCACCCTGTCCCGGCCGTGACCGCCCCCCACACCAACCTGCTGGGCACGGCACAAACCCAGCAGGCCTGCCTGTCTCCGCAGCGCTGGTCGCCATCAGAAAAACAACCTAACCTCTCTGCGGTCCTTCGGCGTCTGCTGTGGCATGGATGGCCTCAGGCCCCATGAGGGGACAAACATTCGGCTTCAGGGACTGATTCAGAATTATGCAATCAGAAAAGTCTGCAGGAAAATCCAGATTTCAGCACGAGTTTTGATGTTACTTTGATTTGTGGGAATGTTTTTAAACAAAACACACACGGCGCTTTGTTCCGGGCACTGACGTGGCCTGCACAGAGGCGCCAGCTGCCGCTGCTCCGCGTACCAGAGGCGGGCCCCAAGGCCTGGACAGGTGGACAGCTTGGCCAGAGGAAGACGGCTGCAGAACTGGGTTCAACCCAGCGTCTCAGGGCCTGGCTCCTAACCCACTCTGCACGCCGGGTCCTGAGGACCAATGCCCTCAGCTGACCACCCCTGCCACCCCAAGGGTCCCCTCTCACGAAGTCGTTTTCCAGAACTGTGCAGTGGGGAGGCGTCTGTGTGTGTGTGTGAGAGTGTAAACTATGAGTGCATTGCACGTGAGGGCATTGTGTGTGCGTGTGTTTGACTGGATGTGTAGGTGGGTAGTGTGTGAGTGTGTATATGAAGTTGGGGTGAGTGTGTGTGTGCATGTGAGTGAGCGGATGTGTAGGTGGGTAGTGTGAGTGAGTGTGTATATGAAGTTGGGGTGAGCGTGTGTGTGCATGTGAGTGAGCGGATGTGTAGGTGGGTAGTGTGAGTGAGTGTGTATATGAAGCTGAGGTGAGTGTGTGTGTGCATGTGAGTGAGCGGATGTGTAGGTGGGTAGTGTGAGTGAGTGTGTATATGAAGTTGGGGTGAGCATGTGTGTGCATGTGAGTGAGCGGATGTGTAGGTGGGTAGTGTGAGTGAGTGTGTATATGAAGTTGGGGTGAGTGTGTGTGTGTGTGCTGTGTGTGCAGCAGCCGAGGGACTCCCGGAGAAGGGCTGGCAAGGAAAGAGGGCGGGGGCAGGGCTGAGACTTTGGGATGTGCCTGGAAAAATTAGAGAGTGATTAGTCCATGCCGAATTGTTTTTCTAAACTCCCGATGCAAACAGCATGTGGGGCAGCGCCCAGATGGTGCCCGGGAGCCCCCGGCGGGGTCCTCAGGAAACAGGTGCTCTGGGAATGCTTCCTGCCCCGGGCGCGGCGGGCGGGCGGTGAGGGGCCCTGAGCTCCACTGCCGTCAGGCAGCCCGCCCAGCGGGGTGGAAGCACGGCGGCGGCCACGGCGGCACTGGCCTCGGCTGGACCAGGCCGCACCACCTGCGGGCCGGCCTCCCCAGTCACAGGACTGCAGGCTTGGCTGGGCCGGGTGTGGGGAGCTGGGCCCTGTCCACCCTGTGCGGTGCTGGCAAGAGGCTGGCGAGCATCTTTACTCGGGAAAGCCACTGCCCATCTTTCTCCCAGGCGTGGCGCCCATGAATGGTCCACCAGCAGCAAATGCTCAGCCCTGTCTGTGCACCTCTCCACAGACATGGAACCTTCTCCATCTTCTTCATCCTTGCTCGTCTGATAGAGGAAAACGCCATCTCCCAGGTGGGCATCTCCAGCCAAAGAGGGGCACAGTCATGCTTGTTTTAGGAAGACCGTGATGGGGGCTAAGCCGATGACAGCCTGGGGTACAGCCTGGATTGTGTTCTGACACAAAAAGTATCTCAGCAACTTAAGCAGATAGAGATTTACTCTTTTCACATAATGAGAAATCCAAAGTGTTCAGAGGCTGAACCACGCTTGGGCTAATAAAGTCTGTTTCTCTGTCCTCGTGGTCACAAGATGACTGCCGTAACTCCAGCCACAGATTCACGCTCCGTACTGTTTCATTTTGTGACACACCATGATGTGCGTGTGTGCGGCCTTCTGTTTTTAAAGGTCGGTTTTGATGTGGATACTTCCTTTTTTTTTTTTTTGAGGTCTTTTGTTGAACTCGTTGCAATATCGTTTCTGGTTTTTGTTTTGGTTTTCTTGGCCGTGAGGCATACTGGAACCTCGCTCGCTGACCAGGGATCAAACCCGCAGCCCTGGCATTGGAAGGCAGGGTCTCAACCCCTGCACCGCCAGGCATGTCCCCCCGCCGTAATGCTTTTGTTCACGTACGGATGGCCGTGTGGGGAGCTTGTACTCTGCGGCTTTTGAAAATAACACTGCATCAGGAACTCCCTGAGAGTCTCGCGGTGAGGACTGCCCTCCCGTTGCAGGCGGTGCAGCTCTGATCTCTGGTCGGGGAACTATGATCGCACAAGGCACACGGCACAGCCAAAAGGGGGGAATGGTATTTTAAAAGAAAGGTTCTACGTCACTGTCACTTTTCAAAGCTCGCACTGAGACCTTTAGACAAACATCCCTGTCCTTTGTCACACACCTAAGCCCTCTCCCCCGCCTGGAGGCACCTGTCCCACGGCTGCGGAGCTGCATCCTGTGGCTTCAGCCCCGGTTCTCCTCGGGGCACCGTAAGGGCTCCAAGTGGCAGCTGCCTCTCCCCTGCCTTCCACCCTGCTCCTCCCTTGCAGGCTGGGGGCAGCTCCACCTCCCCCCCACCCCTCCCACCCCCGCCTTAGGCAAGGACGTCATCACCCTCGCCGCCCAGGATGTCTGCCAGGCTCTGCAAGTCCAGCCTGCCCCCAGGCGTGGAGTCCACAGAGGGGTCCACGAGTCTGGAGTTGGGGCGAGGTCAGGGCTGGGGCTCATTCGGCGGGAAGTTGTCAGCGAGCACATGGTGTGGAAAGACAGGAGACTGAGTGAGATCTCCGAGGGAGGGAGGGGACGGAGGAGAGGTCTGGGGACTGAGTCTGAGGCTCAGCATTCCCACGTGAGGAGGACGGATTCCGATCAGCCAGCAAAGGTGAGAAGAGAGTGGGGTTCCAGAGCTGGTGAGCCTGCCCACTGACGGCAGGCGGTAGAGAGGCAGACAGACAGAGTACAGATGGTGGAGGGGAGGATGATGACAAGCCTAGACAGCACACTAAAAAGCAGAAGCATCACTCTGCGGACAAAGGTCCCTAGAGTCTAGACTGGTTTTTCCGGTCGTCGTGCATGGATATCAGGGTTGGACCGTAAAGACGGCTGAGAGGCATAGAATAGATGCTTTTGACCTGTGGTGTTGGAGAAGACTCTTGAGAGTCCCTTGGACTGCAAGAAGACCAAACCAGTCAATCCTAAAGGAGATCAGTCCTGAATATTCACTGGAAGGACAGATGTTGAAGCTGAAGCTCCAGTACTTTGCCCACCTGACGCAGAGCCGACTCAGTAGAAAAGACCCTGATGCTGGGAGAGATTGAAGGTGGGAGGAGAAGGGGGCGACAGAGGATGAGACGGTTGGATGGCATCACCGACTCGATGGACATGAGTCTAAGTCAGCTCCAGGAGACAGTGAAGGAAGGGAGCCCTGGCGTTGCAAAGACTCGGACACGACTCAGCGACTGGACACCACCAGACAGGTGATAACAGATAACACACCTCAGATGGATGATAAATAGAGGACAGACAGTAAGTAGACCGGCAGACGGCAGAAGGTTGGACGGCTGGGTGGGCTGAGCTGTCCGTAGACAGGTGTACCAACCTGCAGAGCTTTCCGGGTTCGACGGTGAAGCGCTCCCACCGCGGTTCGTCCCGAGCATCACTGTGGTGTCACTGAGCGGGTTGATGGCGACAGGCAGCTCTTGCAAGCTGATGTGAACTGGTTCCTGCTCAGCACTGCCTGGAAACCAAGCGAAGAAAGGGTCCCGAGAGGGTTAGAACAGCGGGAGAGTGACCCTCGTATTAAACGCTGTTGACGCGTCAAACCGGGCGAGGACTTCCGCGGAGATGTGTGTCCCGTTTTGTCACACAGAATTGTTAGCCTTCATCCAGGAGAGCTGCAAACCCAGCAGGACCCCATACCCCGCTTGTGACATCACGCTCTCCCAGTGCAACTCTAAAAACCAGAGGGAGGAAGAGAAAGGACCACTTAGCTCGTTTGTTTTCCATCTTTTTTCTAATATATATATTAAGGCTATAGTTTTCCCTCTAAGTATGACTGTAACTGCATTCCACACGGCTTTATGTTTGGCATTTTATATACCATTCTCTCAAAATATATTTTTTATGGCCCCAGTGTTTTCTTCCTTTGGCCCTTATGGTTTGGGGTTTGGTTTTTATTGTTGATGCCATTTCGCTTAATTTTAAAAGCAAAAGTCACTTAACTTTCTTAAATTGAGAAGCCAAGAGAGGAAGTATTCAAGAAACCATGGTTTGATCCCAGGCTGACTCATTTTTACCTGCGTCCACATTTTTCTTCAGCTTCTTTCTTTTTGATGGAATTTCTCCTCGAATTGTGTGCATAGCTAACATCTGGAAATTTTAGTCAGATTTAAAGTGTCACACTCAAATACATCTCCATAATCTTTAGGTTGTTTCAGGATACACTGTTTTATTAGTGCAAACCTCGGCACTTGTCTACTGCAAGCATTAATAACATTTCAATAATATTAGTGTCTATGTAACAAATGCATAACATTTCACCTTTTAAAAAATAGTTATTTTTAGTAATTTTTAAATCAACATTTCTAACTTCAATATATTATGGTCAGAGAACACGCCCTGTAATATTCCAGTGCTTTAGAATGAAACTTTTTCAGACTTGCTTCCTACTATGAGCACATTTTTGGTAAACTTCCAACATGTGCTTGAAAAGAGTGTTTTCTCGAGTAGCCGTGTGTCCGTCAGGTCAAGTTCTCCAGTCCTGGTGTTTGGATTTCTTACACCCTCCCTGAGCTGCTTCTGCCCGCTTGGCACTTTCTGCAGTTCTGGCTATTTCTCCTTCTCTGTGGCTTCTCTTGGTTCCCATTCCATGGCCTCTTCTCTGTCTGGCCTGGTTCCTTTCATTGGGTGCTTGCTGTTAAAATTTTAAACGCTGTTGGTACAAATAATTCGAGGCCTCAAATGCAGCAATCTTCCTTCAGAGAGATATTTAAGTGTACTAAAGGTCTTTACACGTATTAAATATTTTCACACGTATTAAATACGTCCAAAAAGCCTCTCTAGTGCCTTAGACCCTAACCCCTAAATCTGGTCTTGGGAGCTGAGGTCATCGGACACCGAGCAGCCGCTCCTGCCAGGCAATGCGGGCCTGCCTGCCGTTCAGCCCTGGGTCCCCGGGTGGTGGGGTGAGGGGGTGTGGCTTCAGGCCCCCCACCAGCTGCAGCAGCCCTGTGCCACCGCGGCCCGCACCCCCCGGCGGCACCTGCTCCCGAAAGCAGCGTCAAGGGAAAGGTGACCCCAAGCGCTGACCTCACGCTTCCGGAATTCTGAGGTCACACCGAGCTCCTGGCCCAGCAGGTCTTTGCTGTTAGCTCCCCAGTGCCTTCCGGCTGGCGCTTCTCTCTGCTGTGGTGCTGCCCAGCTTTCCCAAGTGTCCTCCGTGGGAAGGGGTACCTGTCACCCAGTGATCTTCACGAAGCAGCAAGACTCTTGCTGGAGTTTTCAAAGGAAAGAGCCATGGCTTCCGGTCCCCCAGGGAAGGGAGCGCCTTACTTCACACTGCGGAGCGTTCCCTTCCCCTGATGAAAGTCTAGGGGCGAGGGCCGTCAGGAGGGGCTCTCAGAGGCAGACAGCTGTAAGAGCAGGGTTGGCAACGAGCAGCCAAAACGCTAAACGCAGGCTTCTGTTTCCAAACGCACACAGATTGCTAAGCTGCCGTGCTGAGCTCCTGCAAACCTCAGGAACCCTTCCACCCCGAGCCGGCAGGCAAGACGGAAACAGCACTGACGCTTGGTAACGGCGTGTCCCACCCAGAGGGAAGCAGAGGTCCAAAATCAAGCCGTTGGTTAGGACGACATCACCACAGGGGGGTTGACGGCGGCCAACCCCTGCCTCAGAACGCCAGGGAAGGGCTGACGCAGAAGACTGACCTGGAGAGAGACTCAGGCCAGCGCCCACGCCCAGCTCAGCCTGTCTGCCCCCATCCTCAGCGCCCAGCGAAGCGGGGGTTTACTTGCAGTTGACACTCTAGGGTCCCGAGAAAAATCGGGGTCAATATTTTAGCCACCTCCCTCCATTCAGCCTCTCTCAAGATCTCTTCTGGACGCCGCCGACTGACCCACCGACACAAACACCATTTCCAGTTCCCGCCCTAACACCCAGAGGAGCCTGGTGTTGGCATTGCCGCCGGGAGTGCTCCAGTGACCCTTGACGCTACAAAAGGAAGAAGGGGGCTCAGAGCCTGAGCTCCGGCCCAAAGCTGCAGCCACTGAGGCAAGGCCCGGCCGCCGCTGCCTGCCTCCCGCCCCGTGCACGCAGCCTCGGGCCCCAAGCGTCCGTGAGTCCAGCTGCCGCACGTCTGACTCTTCAGCAGCCTCTGCCTGAACATGCCGAGGGCCGGGGCTTCGCGTGGGGCTCAGCCTTGATGGACCAGCGAGCCTTTACCGCAGGAGAAAGCCCCCCCCTACAGCGCCCTGGCCCACACAGGCGGGCCTCTGCATGGAACCGCAATAACAGCAGCAACAATAGTAATCAAGAGAACAGAACAGCGACCGTGCTCCGGGTGGGCTGGTGTGCCCCCCCACCCCCTGGGCTCCCGGCCCCTGAACCTACTGTCGCTCGGGGCTGGAGACCAGCGACTGTGCCCAACCCCCAGCCCAACAAAGACAGGAAGTTCTCAATTTATGAACTAATTGTGTTCCTGAAATTCCTTCGTAAGGCTGTTGTTTGGACGGTGGAACCGCTTTCCCACATAAACAAGTTATAGATGGCCGCAGGTGCCCGAGGAGGCCCCGAGCCTGGCGGGAGCCCGTGGGACCCCAGGGCCTGATGGTGACGGAGACCAGGGCTGGGGGCTTGGGCCGCAGTCATTGCCCAGGGAGATGGGAATCCAGGGAACTCGGGCACCCATTCATCTTCACCACGGCCGCCGGGGGACGCGCCAGCCTGGACCAGCACGGCCGAATGTCCACGCCGAGAATCGGCCCCAGAGCCAGGCCTCACCAGCAGAGCCCAAGGAACACGCCTGAACAAGGCTGGCCCCGTGGAGGGCATGGCGTGGGCCTGAACAGTGCCCGAAGGCGGGCCCCGTGGAGGGCATGGCGTGGGCCTGAACAGTGCTGGACAGCTGACCCCCGTGGAGGGCAAAGACTGGCCCCCTGCAGGCCGTGGCGTGGGCCCACGTCCTGCCGCTGTGGCCCTGAGCGGCCTCCCCACCACCTCGAGGGTCCCGCGTGGAGATGCAACCACCGTCCATAGGCCGCTGCCCAAGCCTCCCCTGGCCCCGGGCTACTGGCGGTCCGGGCGCCTGCGAACCCCAGTGTGAGGGTGCCAGGTCTGTGGAGCATCAGCCTCCTGACCTCAGGGTCCCACATCTGCTCCGTGCACAGACGTGCCTGCGCATGCAGAGCTAATTTTGAGGGCTGCGATGATGCTGGGCATGCGTGCACACACACACACACACACACACACACACACACACACACACACACACACCCCACAGCTGGTACTGAGTTTGGGACTCCAGGGACAGCAAAGAGGCCAGCGGAGCAGCCCCTCCCGCCGCTCTCACCCAGACGGCTCCGTCCTGAGTGCGCCTGTTTCCTGGGGGGGAAGCACCTTCCACCAAGGTCCAGGACGAGGCTCACACTGTAGCTCTGAGAGACGGAGCGGAGGTTGTCAAGGGGCGGGCCTTTTTCAGAGACCGAAGGGACTCGGGAGAGACCGCCTCCTCTCTCTCCCCCGGCTCTGCCAGTCTCTCCCTGAGGCGGCCTCTCCCAGGAAGAGGAGGCTCAGCTGGGGCTCGGGTCCTGCTGCGCGTTTTGGGAAAATCGCTGACCCTCTCTGAGTCTGAGATCCCCATCTCTAACTGGGGGGAGGAAGGGGACAAGGATTCA
>SJYR01000075.1:1512408-1523928 GCA_006410655.1 Kobus ellipsiprymnus | reverse complement strand
GGGGTGGGCACCCTGAGAAGGGGCACACCGTGGCCACCCTGGTGGAGCCTGCGAGCCCTCCTGTGGGCACCGACGGGCCTGCAGGGGCCAGCGCTGTGGGCGGGGGCGTCCAGAGGCAGGGGACACACGGCGAGGTTGTCTGGGTCCGGACATCCGCGTGCACCGTACATGTGGCATCGAGAATCGACCCCAAACGTGACCCAGGAGACACTAAGAAGAAAGAGTGAGCTCTGGAGCCAATGGGCACGTGCTGGGACTGGCCCTCGAGTCGAGCTCTGCTGGGACCTGCAACCCACAAGCCCGGAAAGGGCCCCGACGCCCTCCCCAGAGACACACACGAGTCACAGCCGCCTGTCCAGACTCCGGATCGTAACATGGGCATGATCGGGTCTGTTGTCTGGGTCAGGAAACGGGAGGGAAGGAAGGTCCCGGGTGACTTGCAGAACCCAGATGGAACCCCAGCAGACTGATGGTCCCTCTTCCAACCACCCAGCTGCCACCCACGGTCTGGGAAACAAAGGCCTGCGCCTCCCGCTCCCCGGCAGAGGCTGGTCCAATGTCCACCCCAGAGTGTCAGGGCTGGAAGGACCCTCAGATGTCGGCCTGTGCGGGAAGATTTCAAGCCCAGAGGGAAGGGACTTGCCCAAGGACAGAGGGCCACCCAGAGGGAAGCCCTGGTGGCAGGAGGTTCTGGGGGGGCGGGGGGGGCGGAGAGACATCAGGGGCGGAGGCAGCGGGGCCGGCTCAGCCCCCCAGCCAGCCCGGGGAGCCTCCCCAAGCCTACAGCCAGCTCCGTTGATCCCATCACCTGTTTCATTTCCTTCGGAGCACTCGGCACTACCTACAAGGATTTATTTTCCAGTTTCTCATCCTTCTGAAACTCAGAGGGTCCTGTCTATTTCCTGCGTCCCCGGTGCCTAAAACCCTGCCTGACACACAGTAGAGTTGACTGTGAGATGAACGGACAGGGTCTCCACTGGCTTCCTGCACGCAGCTGCGGGGAGACACAGCCCAGCGCTCAGAGATCTCCCGTGAAACCCGCTTCGGCCCTCAAGGCCCTGCGGTTCGAGACCCTTCCCTCCACTGGCCCCTTCTCTCCTGATGGGCAATCTTTCCCTCCCCGGGACCTCCTTCTTCTCCTCAGCGTTGAAAGGGGCTCCTGTCTTTCTCTTCCTGAGATCGGTCTTCCTGGATCCCACCTCCTGAATGGAAGGCCACAGGGAGGCTGGAGTCGGGCACCTGCAGAGCCTCCGGACAGGGAGACGCTCCCCAGCCACGCCCCAGCCGCCGGCTCTCCCCGCAGCCCGCCGGGCTCTCTGTTCTCACGTTTCCCTGCACTTGGTTCAGGCCTGTCGCAGCGACCATGGGACCAGTGCGCGCAGGGAGGCTGCGAACGTGAAGGGCCGGGTCGGGGGCTCCACCGCGCGAGGGAAGGCCGCCCTGAGCGCCGGCTCGGGCCTGGCCCGGTCTGCAGGCTCCGTCTCCCCCCGAGTCGCCTCTCTGGCCCCCCAGGCAGCTGACCGGCGGGTGCCCGGGTTCCGGCCCCGCCGTCCGGGCAGCAGCCGCGCAGGCGGCCGCGGGCCCTTCCTGCCCGGGCCGCGGCCCCACCGCTGGCGGCACTTCCGGCGGGCTGCGGCGGGCTGCACTATCAGCGCGGCGCCAGACGCCCGGCCAGGATACTTGTGGTGAAACTGTGAGGGCGCACTCGGCCCTCTGGGGTTTCTCCGTGTCAGCCTCCAAGACAAATGGAGGGGGAGGCCGACACCCGGCCCGCCTCTTCGGCCCCCTTTCCTCCGCTGGCGCCCCGCGGCCGTGGGCCCGCTCGAGGCCCGGCAGCGGAGGAGTCGGGCTGGGCCGCGAGGCTGGACGGCGGCGCCGGATGATGGGCCGGACGGCAGGCTGGCCCAGGGGCACCCGCCCGTGGCCCAGGGGCACCCGCCCCCACCAGAGGCCCAGGGAGGAGGCTTGTCCGCGACCAGTGGACGCGTGCTCGTCTGGGCGCCTCTCCGGGCGCCCGGGGCCGGCCCAGGCCGCCCTCACCCCTGGCCTAGCAGGGGGCGCCAGGCCCCACTGGCCACGAGGGAAGCCAGGGCCAGGGAGGCGCAGGGCGGCCCGCGGCCCGGAGCTGGGGGAGCGCGGGGCGGGGCGGCCGGGCGCAGGCCGCCGCCGGGCCGCGCGGGGGTGATGGACGAGCCTGGCCGCCCGCCGCTCCGGCGCACCTCTGGTCCAGGCCGGGCGGCCGCTCCCGGCGCGCGCCTCCAGGTGGCGCCCTCGCCTCCAGGCCGGGGGCGGCCTTGCGCATGCGCGGCTCCCCCGGCCGCGCGCCCCGGCGGGCCCTCTGCGCCTGCGCACTCGGCCCCTGACGGCGCGCTCGGCGGCCGCCGGCCCGGCAGAGGGCGCCCTCCGGCCCGAGCCCTCGGCCTCGGCTTCGGGGGTCTTCCTCTTTCTGCTCCGCAGCGAGGGCTTGACCCGACCTCAGCGGACCGGAGGCGGGAGAAGCCGCCGACGGCCGGCCGGGGGACCCTCCTCCGAGGCGGGCCGGGGTCGCTGCAGCCCGCTCGGCGGCGGCGGCTCCGTTGCCCCGCTCCCGGCGGACGGCGCGGGAGGAGGGCCCGGGAAGACGCCCGGGAGGAGGGGCAGGACCTCGCTGGGCGGGCGAGGGGCTCCCGCGGAGGCCGGTCCGCCGGCCCGGGCCCGCGTCCTGTGCCTGGGAGACAGCGGGCGCTCAGCCGGCGTCCGAGCGGAGCGTGTCTCCCTCTCTGCTTGCCCTTCGCCTGACCTTGGGGTGAAGAGGCCCCGGGCCTTGGCACGGCCGTCCCGCCCGGGCTCTCCCGGGTGTACCCGCGGAGGGCCTGCCAGTCTGTGGCCGGGTCTGGCCGTCACGTCACTGCTGTCCACACGGACTCTCTGTTGCACTGTCGCCTTAGGCCGGGAAGAACTCGTGCCCCGGGTGCTCCACACCCCTCCACACGGCTCGGGGCCTCACTTTACCGTTGTGGCATCAGGGTTCCCAGATGTAACATGTAGCCTATACTCGCCACACAAACTTGCTCCCAGGAGCAAATCCGTCTTTTTTTTTTTTTTTGCAAATCCATTGTTTAGTGGATAAAAAGCACCTGATGAAGTACTATCCCCAAAGTTAAGAAATAAGTTATGAGAGATTTTCAGCGCAACAAAACCCAAGTTCACAGTCCCAACTTTATTGTCACTTGGTCACACGCACTTTAAAAAACACACGCTTGTAAAATACCCACACATCAGGAATTAGAAGGCCATAAAACAAGGGGCTTACAGGTGCCAAAAATACCCTAGGATTCAGAATAAACAAAACTCAAAAACTTCTTTGTTCAAAACACAAAAGTATTTTTTCATGACATTTAAGTTTTGCTGTTGTTTTAAAGGGATATTTTAGGGACAAAAACGAAGCTTTTTGCAGTTGCCTGAGGCAGGGCCTGACTTCTGTCTTCCTTGAAAGCACTTTACAAAATCCAGAAGCCGGTCTGTGCTGGCCTTGCCGTTCACGCCAAGCCTGCGCTCTGCAGGACTACAGGGCATCCAGGATGTGGTCGATCTTGCTGACCAGCTCCTGCCGCTTTCCCGAGATGAGTTTCTCGCTCTCGATGTACGCGTCTCTCTTGAGCTTGCCGGCCACCAGCCGCTCGGCCTCCACCGCCGCCTTCAGCGCCAGCTCCTTGAGCTGCGCGTCCAGCCTCTGCGTCTCGCTCACCTGGCCAAGGCAGAGAGAGGGCTCGAGAGTGTCCCTGCGCCGCCTCCCGAGGCAGGGACACTGCGGGGGAGCCCAGCTCCACCCCTACGAGCCCTGTTCCTTCAGTCTCCGGCCCCCGGGAGCCAGGCCTTTCACCACCCCGGCCCCAGCCGTGGAGTGTGAGTGTCAAGTGCGACAACACATGAGCCCCCGCACGGTGCTGGGCACACGCAGGCACTGGGGGAACATCTGTTCTCTTCCCTCCCGCTGCCAGACTGGGCCAGGGACCGTCAGGCCAAGCGCTGACAGCAGGGCAGGCCACGTGTGTTACCACCGACGGGGGGTCAAGCTGAGGCCTTGACAGCCGCGTTTGCGCGACACTTAGCGAGTACCTACAAGCCGCGGTGCCGGGCACGAGTCTACGCTCTGAAAACCAGCAGAGGAGACAGACAGGCCTCCCGCCCGTGGGAAGCCAACAGACAGCACACGCTTGAGGACGCGACTGAGTGGGTCAGAAAGGGCAGGTGCGCTGACGGGAGCAGCTCAGGGTGACAGGAGGGGGCAGTGGTCGGGGGCTCTTGGCCTTACCCCTGGGCTTCCCACACTTCACACACACTCACAGGCTCGACAGCCACGACGGCTGCGAGCTCAGCCACGACCCAACAGCTCCCCCCAGCCCCCAGTGTAGAGATGCGGAAACTGAGGCACCCAAGTTAGGTAGCTTGCCAGGCTCACAAAGGATGAATCAGAGCCTGGATTCCAAGCCATCACTCAAAGTCCGTGCTCCTGCCCACAGCCCAAGCAGCTGGAGGGGCAGCGCCCCAGCAGGACAGTGCTGTGCGGGCTCGAGACCCCAGATCTCACAGCCCGGGGGGGGCACATGCAACGCGGGAACGCGTGGGAGTGCTCGCCCCCCAAGCCCGCCAGCCACGTGGGCCGAGGCGGGAGCGGGCGCTCACCCTGTCGCACAGGTCGGAGCCCTCGGCCTTCAGCCGGGCCTGCAGCAGCGCCACCTCGCTCGTCAAGGCTTTGTGCTCCGCCTCCAGGCTCTTCCTGCCGCTGTTGAGAGTGGACACGTCTCGGGACTGTTTGTACCTGTTGACTGTCTCGTCAAAGTGGCGGTAGAGACCCAGTCTCTTGTTGACCAGGGTCAAGACCTGCTCTGTGATGCAGGCCACCTTCATCCTGGCTTCTGCAGCCGGGTCCTGGGGAGAGACACCGTGTGTGACGACATCTGGGCCTGAGCCCGGTCTGACCGTCACCTCCCGAGGAGCACCCGCCCCAGCTGTGAAGCCAGAAGAGCATCTTTTGGGAAGCCAGAGGAGCACACTCGGCGACACAGACGCTGGACGGCTCAGCAGTGGGCAGCTCGGGGCCGGGAGATGAGGCAGACGGCCACATCCAGATCCGGCGGGAGAGGCAGATGGGGTGAAAGGGGCGCTATCTCCAGGGGGCCCCCACAGGGCAGGGAGGTGCTGAGGAAGGGGAGAGCCCGGCTCGGCTGGGGGGCTGCCGGGACCTTTACTGCGTCTCCCTCCGGCTCAGCACCTCCACGTGTTTCCAGGGCCTCAGGACGAAGCCCGAGCTCCGTGGCCTCCACAGCCCTTTAGACGTGGCCCCGCACGCTCCCCAGAACCTCTCAGCACGGGCCCACGGCAGAGAGCAGTGGACAGCGATCCCACAGACACCGAATCCAAACAGCCAGCAACGCGGGAAGCTTGTCCTCACAGCGGCCGCCAACTGCTAAGGGGAACGGCCCCCACAGCTGGGAACAGACTCGGACAAGAACCGGTAATGAATACTGTTAACTCACGGGTGAACATATACAGTATTTACATAGCGTCAAACAGACTGCATTCATTGCAAAGAGAAAAACAGTAACTTTTTGGTGAAGAAACCAGACAGGCACCAAGTCATCAAGAAGTCACCACCACCAACCCTGGACCAGCTGACACCAGGTGCCTCCTGACACCACCCGCCACAGACACGGCACCAGTTCACGCTCCCACCAAAAGTGCACAATAGGGATTCTCAGGGAGAACCGTAAGAAACCTAGGTTACAGATGTTCCAGGTTAAAGCGGACTAAGGAAGCGTGACAACTAAACGCAGCGCAGCGTCCTCGACAGAGCCTCAAGCGCGGAAACCATGGAAACCACGCAAACCACGCGCTCCAGAAGCCTCACGCACGGAAACCATGGAAACCACGCACTCTAGAAGCCTCACGCACGGAAACCATGGAAACCTCTAGCTCTAGAAGCCTCACGCACGGAAACACGCGCTCTAGAAGGCGCCCGCGGGGCAGTCGGCGCAGGGCTCGCACGACATCACGCGACACACGCTCCCGAGGCCGGGCCGTGTGCTCCAGCCACTGGAGGCGGCGCCCGCAGGCGGAAGACGCCTGAGCACGCACGGGGGGCGGCGGCTCCCGCTCAGATGGTCCAGGGAGGAAATCACAGACAGACGGGGGCCAAGCGTTAACCGCTCCGTCCGGGTGATGGGGGCACACGACTTACTTTTACTGTTCCTACAAAATGTCTACATGTAGAATTATTTTAAAACTCAGCATTTTTTAAATTAAAGAATAGGCAGTTTTTATACCTTAAGAAATGGGCATATGTTATCATAAAACCTGGACTCAGCCCTCCCACGTGACGGGGCTAACTGGCCGCTGCCCGGCGCACCCCCACCCCGGGCAGCCTGGGGGACCACAGAACCAGCGGGACCAAGGCCCCTGTCCAAATCCACGGCCCCACTGAAGGCTGCCCTGCTGTCTGCACGCCGCTCCGCCCGGCCAGTCGCCCCCCACCTCCTGCCCGGTGGGGCGCCTTGCTCCAGCGGCGCTCTGCCCGCCGCCCACTTAATGCCGCCCGGTGGCAGCCCGCCCCGCAGCATCACGTGCCCATGATGACAGCAACAGGAGGAGGGGCGCCAAGGTTAAGGATGGCCGGGGCCACGGGCGGGGCGGGGGTGGGGCCCCAGGCGACAGCGCGTAGTCCAGACGGACGCAGGGCAAGCGCGCCACGCAGGCGGCCGGGTACCTTCGTGATGGAGAAGTCTAGCCTGACGTAGACGATGACGGTGAAGAAGAGGATGTAGAAGGTGGCCACCACCAGCAGCGGCTCCTGCAGCATCAGCACCTTGTTGAAGGTGTAGTGCACCTGGGGAGGAGGACACCGCTGGCACGCGCCCGCCTGCGTGCAGAGCCCGGGGGCAGGGGCCTCCCCAGGCCGCGCGCGCCCCGCCCGCGGCCACTCTCCGGGTGCGGGCGGGGACCCCCTGGCGTGCGCGCGTGCCCACGGCCGCTCTCGGTGGAGGTGAGGCAGGCGTGCGCGCGCGACCGCCCTCAGGGCCCGGTGTGCATGCGTGCCCGCAGCGGTTCTCGGGAGCCGGCGTGCGCGCCCCCGCCCGCTCTCGGGGCCCGGCGCGCGCGCCTACCACAATGTCTTGGATGTGCTCTTCCACCAGGTTGTCCTTGCGGGCCACGATGACCGGGCGACCGAACGTGTCCAGGTAGGTGTAGTGCAGCTCGTCAGGGCCGCGGCTGATCTCGTAGGGACTGTCCACCTGGATGTTCCTGGAGGGGACGGGGTGGGGCCCGGTGTGCGCGCGCCCCCGCCCGCTCTCGGGGCCCGGTGTGCGCGCGCCCCCGCCCGCTCTCGGGGCCAGGTGTGCACGCGCCCCCGCCCGCTCTCGGGGCCCGGCGCGCGCGCCTACCACAATGTCTTGGATGTGCTCTTCCACCAGGTTGTCCTTGCGGGCCACGATGACCGGGCGACCGAACGTGTCCAGGTAGGTGTAGTGCAGCTCGTCAGGGCCGCGGCTGATCTCGTAGGGACTGTCCACCTGGATGTTCCTGGAGGGGACGGGGTGGGGCAGCCTGAGAAACCACACTCCCTGGCTGGCCCCACAGCGAGGATCCCCAGGCCCGGGGCCCCAGTCCTACTCCTAGGGTGCCACCTGGCCCCCAGACTGTGGGCCCACTGCGCGCGTCCCACCCCGTGCCAAGGGCAGGTGGCCCTGCGAGGGCCCACTGGTTTCCACTGGCTGGCCTTGTGGAGGTGCTGGGCTCTGTCCGCCCCATCCTGGTTCAGCAGAGGACGTCTTCTGATGAGTCCCTTCCAGATTCCTTGCTTTCTGCTTAAATCGGCCAAAGACAGCTCCTCTGTCCATGACCATGGACCCTGATACACCATCTGAGACCTCAGCCTTCTGAGCCTGGTGTGACCAGCCCAGACAGGACAGACTGTCTCCACTGTCCTTCCCTCTGGGAGGTGCCAGCACAGGCCACCCGCCTGCCTCGACTCTGCGTTCTTTCCTGCCATCACTCAGGTTAAAGTGCCAGGAGCGCCTCCTCTGCGCCTTGGAACCCAGCGTCCCCAAGGCACCAAGAGGGCGGGACCAGGAGGGGCGGGAAGGAGGGCACACTCACTTGGCCCCTTCTGGCAGGATGATCTTCACGGTCAGAGAGTCTATGACCTGCTCATCGAACACGTGGTCCACCAGCCTCATCTTCAGCGCGTACTGGTCTCCTAAGGGTCGAGCAGACACAGCAGTGAGTGGCTCGTGTGCGCCTTTCCAGCAAGTTCTAGAACCCAGGCCCTGAGCACCACACGAGGAGACAACGGCCACCGCCAAGTGCCCGCCGCTAATGAAAGAACACGTCAGCCAACTCTTGCTGAAAGGGCGCCCTGCGTCAGACTGGGCTCCCGAGACAGCTGTCAGTGTGCTGGAGACACGGAAGCCAGCCGTGAGAAGGGGTTCCTGATGCCAGCCTTCCCGAGAATGAGAACATGCTCTCCCCATCAGATCATCACACACGATGATGACGAGAAACCCCCACAGAAAAGACGACAGCCTGTGCCTTCTCCACCCTCTAATTACTGAAGACTGACCCAGGTTATAGAGGTACTCGTAGCTTGGGAGGTTGTAGCCAACGATGTAATGTGTCTTCCAGCCGCCGAAGAGCGGGAAGCGAGGCCGGATCTCCATCTCTACGGAGTCGTCCAGGACGAGCAGGTGGCTGGTGGACACGTTGCCGATCTCGTCGCGGTAGTACACGTCCTGGGCCGCAGCGGGGAGGATGGTCTGTAGCGAGCAAGCACACTTTTTTGGAGACCCAAGAAAGGGACCTGGAGAAGGACCACCCAGCCCAGGACAGATGTCCCGCCCCAGCTCCTCACCACAGCACTAATGAGACCCTCTCCAAGTGAACCACCTCAGGAAAGCCTAACTTCCCCCAATAGGCTTCAGAGTTCTAGACGCCTCATCTGCTTTGCAGTCAAGGTTGGCAAAGAGCCAGATTCTCATAAATGCCTTTGTAGATGCTAAAGACTCAGTACAAAGCTAAAAATAACCTCTAAGCTGTTTTGCAGGAAGGGAAACTAAAGATGGAAGAAATCACATCAAATCACTAGACGGAGACGGTTTACGGTTTATTTTTACAAAAGGGGTTTCTCCACCTAGTATTTTTTACAATTTAAAAAAACTTTTATTTCCTTTAAAATGATTTACTTCCAAATCTGTAAGCATCTTTTGATAACTGAGGGGAAATATGATGCCTTTGTTTGCTCACTGAGCCCTTCTGTATTACGCAGGTACATGAACATGCTTCTAAGATTTCATTTATAAGACAAAAGAAGATATAAAACTGTATATGCAAGACGATGAAATGTTATTTAAAAACGATATTGTAAGAAAAAAGAAATACATATAAGTGTCAGGAAAACTAGGGTCTGGTTTTGTTTTCCCTTTTTCCATTATTCCCATTTTCTGTAAGAGAAAATGGCCTACTTACGTGAATGGGGCTTTTTTTTTTAGTGGGGGTGCTCGCTGCTAGTCCCCAACCAGGGCCTGAAGCTGGGCCACAGTCATCTCCCTGACTAGTCCCAGTGCCTCCCAGTGTCCAGGCCCACCAGCCCACACCTTAAACGAGCGGACGGAGGAGACGCCACTGTCCGGCTGCCGCTGGTAATCGTAGCGCGAGAAGGGCCCCTTGAGCACGGCCCCCGTGTGCTTCAGGTCCACGTTCTCCTCCACGGCAATGTTGCCCCAGTGCGAGACCTCGATGACGCGGGTCATGCTGGTGATGGTCAGGAAAGGGCTGTTGTTCTCAGAATGCACTCTGAGCGTGTCCTGCAGAGGAAGGCACAAGAGCTCAAGGTTCGGAGGGAACAGGAATCAGCACGAGCTCAGGGCAAACCGGCTGGAGGCAACCTACACCTCAGCCCAGGACGGGTAAAAACAGGGTGCCACACTTCTTTAAAGCCTTAAGTTGTAAATAAAGAAAAACAGTAATGGGGAAATACCAATATATATAAGAGCTAATGAAGACATAACCTGTCACCAGTGAGCTAACAAATAGCTTAAACCTGAGCAAGACACACAGTATTACTGATCTTTCTCTCCTGGAGAAAAGTTATCTGGAAAAACTCACAGAGGAGACTTTAGCACAATGTGCTGTTATACAGCTAACATGTGTACATGACACCCACACAGCCAACACGTGTGTACATGACAGCCACACAGCCGACATGCGTGTACATGACAGTCACACAGCCGACACGTGTACATGAGCCACACAGCCGACACGTGTACATGAGTCACACAGCCGACACATGTGTACGAGTCACACAGCCGACACGTGTGTACATGACAGCCACACAGCCGACACGTGTGTACATGATAGTCGCTCCATTATGAGCTCCAAGTAAGCATGCCATTTCATTTAATCTTCAGAACATCATAATGAAGTAAGTGCTACTTATCACCATTTTATAAGTAAAAACACCCAGAGGCCCTGGAGTCAGCATCAGGAAGTCTTTCTGGTCACAGATACAAAGAACAGATTGGTGGTTGCCAGAGACATGGGTTGTAGAAATGGGTGAACTATTTTGTTTAATTTAAATAAATTGAATAAAAAAGTTTTTTGAGGTAAAGTGACAAAGGGACCAGAAAATATAAATTTAAAAGCCTGCACAGCTAAGTAAACTATCAACAAAATGAAAGGTTACCTATGAATGGAAGAAGATATTTTGCAAATGACACAGCCAATTAGGGGTCAGCATCCAAGATATAAACAGAACTTGTGCAACTCAGCATCGAAAACCAAATGACCCAGTTTAAAAGTGGGGAGAGGAGCTGAACAGACATTTTTCCAAGGAGGACGTTCAGATGGCCAAAGGCACATGAAAAGACACTCAACATCAGTAATCATCAGGGAAATGCAAATCAAAACCACAGTGAGATGTCACCTCACACCTGTCAGAATGGCTGTGAACAGAAAGACAGCAAATAGCAAGTGTTGGCAGGGCATGGATAAGGAGCCCTCGTGCACTGCTGGTCAGAATGTAAACTGGGGCAGCCGCTATGGAAAACAGTGGGGATTCCTTAAAAGTTTAAATTAAAGGAGACTCCTTTAAAAATTGAACACACAACTACCATATGACCCAGCGATTCTATTTCTCGGTCCTTATCCAAAGAAAATGAAAACACTAATAGATTCCTGCACTCCAAAGTTCATAGCAGCATCATTTACAATAACCAAGATGTAGAAGCAACCTAACTGTTCATCAGCAGACGAACAGACACAGATGTGAGGTGCGCAGAGTGGAACCTGCTCAGGCAGGAAAGGAGACCCCGCCACGCGACAACGCGGCCACAGCAAGAGGGCCTGAGCAGCGCAGAACAGCACTCAGCCCAGAAAGACACTGCATGGTCTCACTTATATGTGGAATCTAAAACACAAACGGACAACGCACATGGAAAGAGTCATAAAAACAAACAGGTGGTTGCCAGTGGGGAGGAGAGGGGGGCC
>SJYR01000075.1:1495350-1506799 GCA_006410655.1 Kobus ellipsiprymnus | reverse complement strand
CGGCGCAGCCGCCCATTGGCCCGGCCGGCGCCCAAGATGGCGGCGCCCGCCCGAGGCCCCGGTCTCCACGGCAACGGGCGGCCCGCCGAGCGCCTGCCCGCGCGGCGGCCTCGGGCCGGGGGCGGCGCCTGCTGGACCCGCCGGCGGAAGGCGGCCGGCCGCGGCGTCCGTCCCCTGGAAGTGCTGCCGCGGAGCGGGCCGCATGTGCCTTTCTAGCTTAGGAAATACTGCCCCCGAAGTCTCCGTAAGCCTGAAGGCACTTGCATTCTCCTCCTTGTCTCTAGAAGCGACGTGACGGAGCTTTGAGTTGCGCACCCACCTGAAGAAAGGACAGGAAGACTTGCTTTTAGCGGAGAGCCTCGTTTTGGCGAGGAGGAACGAGAGGGAAGATGTCTGGAAGATGGTGCGCAACCTGGGCCATAGAACTCTGCAGTCCCGGGGACTTTGACTGCTTCCGTTTGGGAGTCAGAGTGCACCAAACATCACCGGGGCTCGAAGGGAGCGAGACCCCAGTCTAGGCCAGACTCGCTCTCCCAGAAGCTGGAACCGGAAGGCGGCAGTTACCCCTGAACACTGCGGGACTGGCTCCTCTGCCCTGGGAGGCCTCGGCTGGCTCGGGTCCCAGCTTCTGGGTGTGTGCTTCTGCACTGCCTGCCTGGACCCCGGGAGCACAAGCTCTTCTCAAAACGGAGGAAGCAGGAGCTCATCCTGCTGTAGCCACGTGTTGCGGGAAGCAAACTCACTCAGAAGGGCAATGCAGATAGATAGAGGAGTGCGGTTTATTACACTGGCAGGCCCAAGGCAGCGCTCTTAGCCAAGGACCTTATATGCCCTAAGTGTACATGCTCAAACCCACCTCCCCAAAGTCCCTGAAACTAGTCTGAACAAGGTAAAAGATACGATCAAAGTTAACCCATGATTCATGTGTCATAAGCCTTGACAGTTACACAGTAGACATTTATCAATAGGCCTGTGGTCATATCCCAATAAACATAATGGAATTTACGACTTTGTTCTGTTACATAGAGAATTAGCATATTCTTCTGGCAACGGAGAGTCCAAGTCCCGAGGCTCTTTTATCTGGAGGTCTGGTTTTCCATTGCTTTGTACTTCAAGGCTGTATATTGTCACCCTGCTTATTTAACATATGCAGAGTACATCATAAGAAACGCTGGACTGGAAGAAACAAGCTGGAATCAAGATTGCCAGGAGAAGTGTCAATAACCTCAGATATGCAGATGACACCACCTTTATGGCAGAAAGTGAAGAGGAACTAAAAAGCCTCTTGATGAAAGTGAAAGAAGAGAGTGAAAAAGTTGGCTTAAAGCTCAACATTCAGAAAACGAAGATCATGGCATCCAGTCCCATCACTTCATGGGAAATAGATGGGGAAACAGTGGAAGCAGGGTCAGACTTTATTTTTTGGGGCTCCAAGACCACTGCAGATGGTGACTGCAGCCATGAAATTAAAAGACGCTTACTCCTTGGAAGAAAAGTTATGACCAACCTAGATAGCATATTGAAAAGCAGAGATATTGCTTTGCCGACTAAGGTCCGTCTAATCAAGGCTATGGTTTTTCCTGTGTTGGACTGTGAAGAAGGCTGAGCGCCGAAGAACTGATGCTTTTGAACTGTGGTGTTGGAGAAGACTTGAGAGTCCCTTGGACTGCAAGGAGATCCAACCAGTCCATTCTGAAGGAGATCAGCCCTGGGATTTCTTTGGAGGGAATGATGCTAAAGCTGAAATTCCAGTACTTTGGCCACCTCATGCGAAGAGTTGACTCATTGGAAAAGACTCTGATGCTGGGAGGGATTGGGGGCAGGAGGAGAAGGGGACGGCCGAGGATGAGATGGCTGGATGGCATCACGGAATCGATGGATGTGAGTCTGAGTGAACTCCGGGAGTTGGTGATGGACAGGGAGGCCTGGCGTGCTGCGATTCATGGGGTCGCAAAGAGCTGGACACGACTGAGCTGACACCATTTCTGTAGACTCGGGGCACAAACTTCAGAGCCCGCTGGAGGGTGATCACGCGTGTGGCCTAACGTTCACGTCTGGCCTAAGATGGAGTCCAGTTCTGTCTGTCTCCTCCTTCATTAACCCCTCTCAATGCTCTTAACTCATAGTATGAGCATCACTTATAGGAATATATTGCACCCTGGCTCTCTGACCACCAGTTTGGGAGAACAACATCAACCTTTGGGTTACAAAGTTCATAATCCATTGTAAAATGCAGGGTCCACAAAGCAGAACTATCAGGGCAACTATAACCACGGTAAACATAACTTTCCACCAGTCGCCTTCATCCAAGATGGGACCAAAGTCCAGAAAGGGATGTTTTCATTGGACAGTGCTTTTACCTGGATTTTCATGTCCTCTAAAGCAGTTGATACATTGCCAGGTAAGTCAGGAATGTATACACAACATTCAACCTCGGTTATAGCACAGGTCCCTCCTTGAGCGGCTGTATGTCGAAAGCCATTCTGTTTTGAATTACCGCTTTTCTCATTCGGATTTGCTCTTCATTTAAGCCTTGGATGGCTTTTGTACTATCTAGCAGGGCCTGTGTTGTGAAATTAGTCAAGGCCTCTACTTCCATCTCGCCATCTGTTGTCCCTGTAGAGGGCACGAGTAAGGCAGCACTGCACTCACACCGCTGAGACACGGGTCTTGTCCACCTAGCGTGGAAACAAGGTAGATTTACCGGGGCTTGCTGTAGGTTAGGCTTTATGTTGCCATGGGCAACAGCGAATCCCAGTGTGCAGCGGCCTACCCAGCCGATTGGTGCCAAGGCCAAAGGTTGGGCCCGCAAAGCCGCTGGGTTCCATTGAGCGCCACCCAGCGGATTCCAGGGTTATGTTTCCAACCAGAGCCTGGCCAGTGGATGGACTGGTTGGGGTGGTATGTGACCTCGAATGTTTGTTTACATTGTTCAGGGATAGGTATCGCATAGATTTTAGTTCTTTCAGGTCTAAGGGACGGTCACCAAACCCTACCCTATGTTCTTTTTGTTCCCAGCATATAGCGGTGGGAGTAATTAATTGACCCTTTTCTGGGGGTCATCCAGAAATATTCATCCCAGACTTGGTAAGATTGTTCAACATACCTAGAGGCTTGTCCTCCCTTGCTGGTCAGGGAGCCTTTTTGCTTTTTAAATATGAGGTATAGGCTTTTGTTACTTCTATGAAACTGGCATTTATATCAAATCTAACCCCATGACCCGGGTCTATTGACCGTAGGTCTGGTTTACACCAAGAGAGCAGAGCGAGATTATGATTGACAAGAGAAAAGAAAGTCTCTTTTTGTCGTCCCAGAAAAGACCAGAGTGGTTTAAAATCTCCTTGGCGGAGCGGTGACACCCACCAAGGAATTCCGTCCATCACAGACAGAGACATAGACCCCCCCCCGCCCCCCCCACACACAGCTGGAGGTGGTGTGGGAGTCCGCGTAGGAATGTGCCCATGAGATGAAAACATTGTCCTGAGTGGAAACGGAAGTTAAACTCAGAATCACGTTGATGAGGCCGAGCGGCAGGAGCTAATTATGCGGCTTCATCCTGAAGGGGCTCGTCCGGGATCTTCTCTTTCTTCTTCTTAAGGAGGGTCTCAGTCTCTCGAGGCTCAGCGGGGTCCCTCTGCGTAGTCCACTCAGCATGTTCTGGGTCTGCGTGATATGCTGTCCTCACCCTCGTATGATGGATCCAAGGGGCAATACCTGCAACTTTAACTGCAGTAGGGGTAGTTAGAATAACATAAGGGCCCTTCCACGGAGGGGCTAGTGAATCATGTTTCCAATCTTTGACCCATACTTGGTTACCAGGCATAAACTCATGAATCTGTTCCCCCAAAGGGAACTGCACTCTTTCTTATGCAAACTTAGTTACCTGACTAGTTATCTTACCTAACTGCTCCATCTGCTGTGAAATCCCATCCTGCCTTACCTGAAGCAAATTGGTTGATACCTGTTTTATTATGGGAGGGGGTTTCCCATATACAGTTTCGTATGGAGAGTAGCCATGGGACCGTGGGGTCATCCTGAGTCTGAGTAGAGCCGTCGGAAGCAAGTCCACCCAGGAACAGTCTCTGTGATCCATTTGGAGAGTGTCTCTTTCAGTGTCCGGTTGGTCTGTTCCACTATCCCAGAACTCTGGGGTCTGTATGCAGTGTGCAGTTTCCACTTGATGTTTAGAGTTTCGCTTGCTTGTTGTACTAAATCAGCTACGAAAGCCGGGCCGTTGTCCGATCCAATGCTGGTAGGAAATCCAGATCTGGGGACTGTCTCCCTGAGCAGGCACCGGGCTACTTCTGATGCTCTTTCAGTCCAGGTAGGAAAAGCTTCTACCCATCCCGAGAAGTACATACCATGACCAGCAGGTAACGGTAGTGTCGGCGAGGTTTCATTTCAGTGAAGTCCGCTCCCAGGTGCTCAAAGGGCAGCGTGCCTTTCAGCTGAATCCCTGGAGGTTTCTGTCTGTGCCAAGAGGCAGCATTGACCTGTGAGCAGGCTGTGCAGTCCTGAGATTCCGTCCTGCAGAGGGAAGAGAGGCGGGGAACCAGGAAATATTTTCGAATTAGCTCTTCCAGTTTATCATGGCCCAGGTGGGTCGCTTGGTGTGCTTGGCTTACCAGAGTGGGTGCCAGCTCCTCCAGTACCAATACTTTGCCACTTGGCAATGCCCACCATCCATTTTCCGTCTTAATAGCCCCTTCCGCTTTGGCCAGTTGGTTTGGGCTTCAGTGTATTTTGGAGACTCCAACGCTGGCTCAGGCAGTTCTGCCAATACGAGCGCTTTAGTAGGGGCCTCACTGGTTACCCCCATGCCCTGGGCTGCTTGTTTAGCGGTCTTATCTGCCAGTCTGTTTCCCCGAGCCTGGCGGGTATCCTCTTTTGGATGTCCTCGGCAGTGTGTGACTGCAACATTTTCTGGTTCCCAGACAGCATCTAATAGGGTCAGAATTTCTTCCTTATTTTTGATATATTTTCCACTAGCTGTCAAGAGGCCTCTCTCCTTATATGGAGCCCCGTGTCCATGTGTGGCAAAGGCATACCTGGAGTCGGTGAAGATGTTACTCTCCTGCCTTTTGACAGCTGGAGTGCTCGAATCGAGGCCCATAGCTCGGCTCGTTGAGCAGACCAGTGCTGTGGCAAGGAGCCAGCCTCGATGATAGCCTTTTCTGTGGCTGTAGCGTAAGCCGACAGCCGCTGTCCCTGTTTTATCAGGCTAGTGCCGTCCCTATATAGGACCCAGTCAGGGCCCGGAATCGCTTGGTCTCGGAGGTCGGGCCTCTAGCGTAGACTTCTTCCAAGACTTCCCCGCAGTCACGAGGAGGTTCACCCTCTCCCACCGGAGGGAGTGTGGCTGGGTTTAAAGTCTGGCAAGGCTCAATACGGAGGCTAGGGTTTTCACATAACAACCCTCGATGTTGGATAACCCGGGAGTTTGATAGCCATTTGTGGGGATCTCCTCGTAAGACTGCGCTGACCTCACGTGGGACTCTTACAACCACATCTTGGCCACGGCGATGGCCCGCAGGCATCCGGGCCCCCCGGAGGCGACGTTGTCCAGCCGCCTTGAGAGACAGGCTACAGGCCTGTCCCACGTTAACGCTGAGTTAGCTCTCCCATTGCTGTTCTGCCCTTTTCGGTTACTTATAGAGGAAAGGGCTTGGCCAGGCCTGGCAGCCCCAGAGCCGGGGCGGACGGAACTATGTTTAGAGTTTCGCTTGCTTGTTGTACTAAATCAGCTACGAAAGCCGGGCCGTTGTCCGATCCAATGCTGGTAGGAAATCCAGATCTGGGGACTGTCTCCCTGAGCAGGCACCGGGCTACTTCTGATGCTCTTTCAGTCCAGGTAGGAAAAGCTTCTACCCATCCCGAGAAGTACATACCATGACCAGCAGGTAACGGTAGTGTCGGCGAGGTTTCATTTCAGTGAAGTCCGCTCCCAGGTGCTCAAAGGGCAGCGTGCCTTTCAGCTGAATCCCTGGAGGTTTCTGTCTGTGCCAAGAGGCAGCATTGACCTGTGAGCAGGCTGTGCAGTCCTGAGATTCCGTCCTGCAGAGGGAAGAGAGGCGGGGAACCAGGAAATATTTTCGAATTAGCTCTTCCAGTTTATCATGGCCCAGGTGGGTCGCTTGGTGTGCTTGGCTTACCAGAGTGGGTGCCAGCTCCTCCAGTACCAATACTTTGCCACTTGGCAATGCCCACCATCCATTTTCCGTCTTAATAGCCCCTTCCGCTTTGGCCAGTTGGTTTGGGCTTCAGTGTATTTTGGAGACTCCAACGCTGGCTCAGGCAGTTCTGCCAATACGAGCGCTTTAGTAGGGGCCTCACTGGTTACCCCCATGCCCTGGGCTGCTTGTTTAGCGGTCTTATCTGCCAGTCTGTTTCCCCGAGCCTGGCGGGTATCCTCTTTTGGATGTCCTCGGCAGTGTGTGACTGCAACATTTTCTGGTTCCCAGACAGCATCTAATAGGGTCAGAATTTCTTCCTTATTTTTGATATATTTTCCACTAGCTGTCAAGAGGCCTCTCTCCTTATATGGAGCCCCGTGTCCATGTGTGGCAAAGGCATACCTGGAGTCGGTGAAGATGTTACTCTCCTGCCTTTTGACAGCTGGAGTGCTCGAATCGAGGCCCATAGCTCGGCTCGTTGAGCAGACCAGTGCTGTGGCAAGGAGCCAGCCTCGATGATAGCCTTTTCTGTGGCTGTAGCGTAAGCCGACAGCCGCTGTCCCTGTTTTATCAGGCTAGTGCCGTCCCTATATAGGACCCAGTCAGGGCCCGGAATCGCTTGGTCTCGGAGGTCGGGCCTCTAGCGTAGACTTCTTCCAAGACTTCCCCGCAGTCACGAGGAGGTTCACCCTCTCCCACCGGAGGGAGTGTGGCTGGGTTTAAAGTCTGGCAAGGCTCAATACGGAGGCTAGGGTTTTCACATAACAACCCTCGATGTTGGATAACCCGGGAGTTTGATAGCCATTTGTGGGGATCTCCTCGTAAGACTGCGCTGACCTCACGTGGGACTCTTACAACCACATCTTGGCCACGGCGATGGCCCGCAGGCATCCGGGCCCCCCGGAGGCGACGTTGTCCAGCCGCCTTGAGAGACAGGCTACAGGCCTGTCCCACGTTAACGCTGAGTTAGCTCTCCCATTGCTGTTCTGCCCTTTTCGGTTACTTATAGAGGAAAGGGCTTGGCCAGGCCTGGCAGCCCCAGAGCCGGGGCGGACGGAACTGCCAAACTTGGTCCATCCCAGGCTTTCTGTTGTTTCCAGCCCAGTTTAGTGGATTTTCCTGAGGCCCTGTCAGGAGTTCATGTGAAGGCTGGGCCATCTGGGAATGTCCTAGAATCCAGATTCTGCAAAACCCAGTAGCTCCCCAAAACTCCCTGCCCTGCCGGTGAGTCTTGGGCGTTGGGACTCTCAGCCTCACCTCGTGCCTGGACTGGTCCCATAACCCTGTGCCCTTCTTTAAGACAAACGCCGGATACCTTGCCTCCTCCTTGCAGAACAGCGCCTTCTCATTTGACACCCAGTAACCTGCTTCCATCAGCAGCTGGAGCAGTGCTTCTGTCCCTTCCCAGCATTCTTCCTTAGTCTCGGCAGCCAGCAGCCGGTCATCCACATATTGTAGGAGACAACACCCGTCATTTCCTGGCTGGAATGAGTCCAGCTCAGAAGCCAAGGCTTCCCCAAAGATGGCTGGGGAGTTCTTAAACCTTTGTGGGGGAGTCCAGGTGAGCTGTTGTTTGGATCTTCCCATTCAAAGGCAAAGATGGGCTGTGACGCTGGGACAAGGCGTATACAGAAGGCATCCTTGAGATCTAGGCGAGTATAAGCTTTAGTCCTCGGCGGGAGGAGGCTAAGTAAGGCATAGGGGTTTGGAACAGTGGGGTGTAATGTCACAGTAGCCTGGCTGACTAGCCCGAGATCGTGTACAGGACTATAGTCCTGTCCTCCTTCCTTCTTGAGTGGCAGAATCAGTGTGTTCCAAGCCGACTGGCACTCTACTAGAATGCCCGCTTGCTGCAATCTATTGATGTGGGCAGTGTGCCGGCCCAGGCCTCTATCGGTAGCGGGTACTGGCGCTTTCTAACCGGGATGGCGCCTGGCTTGAGTTCTGTTATCTCTGGGGCTTGATGTTTAGCCAGCCGGGGAGGCGGGGGGAGGGGGGATTGTCTTCTGCCCAGACCTCGGGGAATAATTGAGTTAGCTCTCTTTCAAGTTCTTCCGGCCCACCTGGGTTTTCCTTCGGAGGCTCATGCAACCTCCACTCATCTTGGGGGGCTGTTGAGAGAGAGAGCAAACAAGCTGTAGGGCCCACCCAGAAGGTGGGCCTCTCCTCAGGGGAGAAGTCACTTGTGCTCCCAGTTTGAAGAGCAAGTCTCTTCCCAACAGGGGCACGGGGCGCTGGGGAATACGATCCATGAAGCACTCGGTGCCCCCATCTGGCACTTTCTGGCAAAGCAGTCCGGTCGCGTCTCCTCCCGATGCCCCAGCGGCGGCGGCGGTCTTCCTGACACTGGCACCGCAGGCTTTGTTGCTGCCGACAGGGCTGCTCCTGCATCTGCCACGGAGTCAGTGTTTGGTCCCCGCTTTCAAGGTTACCGCGGGCTCTCGGGGACCTGGTATGTCTGAGCCCCGGCAGTCCTTTAGTTTCCAAGTCAGCAAGCCCCACAACCGTGGGAGCCTTTGCTTCCCTCCTTGCCTTGGGGCATCCATCCTTCCAATGGCCAGGCCCGCGGCACCCGGCACACAGGCTTGGCTGCGGTGGGGCCCGGGGCCTCCGGCGCGACTGGCTGAAGGGCTGTCCTGTCCCCAGGGCGGGAGGCGGTTTTCCCGGAGGGCCCAGGATAGACTTTCCTAGTGCAGCAGCTAGCATTGCAAATCTCCGGCCTGTTCTCTTTTGTTCCTCTTTATATTTCTTTTCATATTTCTCTTCTATTTCTGTGTCCCTGTTCTGGAACACTTTTGTCTATTTCAATTAATTGGGAGCTGGACATGGATAGCAACCCTTCTGTCTTTTGAAGCTTTCATTTAATATCAGGGCATGCCTGTGAGATGAACGCCGAGTTTACAACAATCTGAGAGCCTGCAGCTTCCGGGCCTATAGGCGTATAAAGTCTATAGGCTTCGAAGAGCCTTTCATAAAATTCAGAAGGTGATTCATTCCCCTTCTGAATTACCCCAGCAGGTTTGACATGTCCATTGGCTTAGAGGCTCCCCACTTCAGCCCTTGTATAATGGCTGTCGGACATCTGTCTAGTTGGATCCTCCCTTCTTCTGTGTTATAGTCCCAGTTAGGTTTATCAGCAGGGAAGGCCTGCTCTATCCACCTTTCTAGGTTTGCAACACCTTCTGGAACCATCTCTCGTAACCATTTTTTTGCTTCCGTATTAATCCTATACCTCTCCTCAGTACTGAAGAGAGATGTCAGTAATTGCATGACATCATCCCATGTTGGTCGATGGGTGCAAAAGATGGTTTCCATCAATCTAGGCATAGCTGTGGCTCTTCTGAGTAAGGGGGGGTATGCTTTTGTCAGTTCACTGTGTCAGTTGGTGAGAAGGGCTGGTAGTAATAAGCTACAAGAGCCTGATGGAAGCGACCGTCCTCCCCTTGCACTGGAGGTTGTGGGGCTTCTCTAAGAGGCGTCTGTGGTGGTGCCTTTCCCTCTGGCTCTCTGGCAGAGTGCAGTCTCTCCTTAATTCCAATGTCTCCCTTCCCTTGTACAGTAGTACTTACCGGGAGCGGAGGATAGAGCTTGGGGCGTATGACGTCAGCAGTGGTTGAATCCGGTGGGTTGTAGCCTGTTACCCCTTCAACTAAGGCTGGAGCTTGCTGGAAGGGCGGCTCTCCACCTGTGGGCCTGTCGGGAGGACTGGGGAAAGTGGAGACTCTGGGAGGCTGCCGGCCTCTGGTCAGTTCCCTGTGGGGAGGCTCGTGGCCCCGCAGGAGCGTTGGTTGCTTGGGATCATCGTCCAGTATCGTGGCGGGAGAAGTTCTTCCCCCTGTGGATCCTGTAAGATTTCCTTTTCACCTTTGGTTACTTTTTGAGCCATTAATATCTTTCCTTCCCCATTATAGATATAAAATAGGGCCCATTTGGGGGGGGGTGTCCTGGGCTATCCCTAGCCAAGAGTCTGTGTGTGGGAACTGATCGGGGGGGTCCAGGTTTTCCTGTAACTATGGCATAGACTATCTTTATTAAATTTAAGTCCATGGTACCCTCTGGTGGCCAACTGACTCCCGTTGCGGGCCGTTCCACCTCGCAGAGAGTGTGGAGCCGGCTGGGTGTCATCTTTGTCCTGTAGACTCTGTCAAATCCCTTTCCGAAGTTTTTAATCATATTTTCTAGTACAGTTGCCTTAGATGCGCTTCCTCCCGTTTTTCTCACCTTCTCATCGATGGTTTAGATGTCATTCTTGTGCCGGTGGGCTTAAATGGACGAGGATAAAAACACAGATGGGTTAGATACCCCATGTCCCAGGCTTCTCCTGGAAAGGCCAATTTGTACTCACTGATACTTTTTTTTTTTCCTAACTAGTTTGAGGGATTGGGGGTTTTGCAGCAGATAGGGCACCTCCTGGGGGAATGTAGAATACGAGCACACAAGGACCAAGTCTCTTCTCCTAAAATTTCCTGGTGATCGCTTCGTAATAATTTTCCCCGAGACGGCGTGGACACACCTCCTAAATGACCTTCACAGATTCCCTTCCTAAGCCCTAACACGCTTGTTGACCCGTGTACCAAGCAATCGCTGCCGCCTGTCTATTCCAGGCTGCTGTGGGTCCCCGCTGCTTCTAGTCCCTCCCAGGGGGTGACCAGGCCCCCTCTTCCACCCTGCTGGGTGGGTTCCCCCTCACCTCAGCACTCAGTTCCCCTGCTGCCGTCCACTACCTGCTAACGTGAAAGGTTTGGGCGTTGAGAAGCAGAATCCTTCCAAAATGGTGAGGCACCTTCCCCCATCTAGAAGCTTCAAGCCACAAGGCCGTGGAGTAGTCCCAAGTGGGACTTGTCTCCTCAAAGTGAGAAGTTTCCTGGCCAACGCACTGAATGTTGTAGCCACGCGTTCTGGGAAGCGAACTCACTCAGAAGGACAATGCAGATAGTGGAGGGCAGTTTATTTCACCGGCGGGCCCAAGGTAGAGTCTCCTCTTAGCCGAGGACCCCGACCAGTTTTTGTGAAAACTTCATATGCCCTAAGTGTACACGCTCAAACCCACCTCCCCAAAATTCCCTGAAACTAGTCTGGACAAGGTAAAAGAGAGATACGATCAAAGTTAACCCATGATTCATGTGTCATAAGCCTCGACAGTTACACAGTAGACATTTACCAACAGGCCTGTGGTCATATCCCGATAAACACAATGGAATGTACGACTTTGTTCTGTTACATAGAGAATCAGCATATTCTTTTAGGTGACAGAGAGTCCAAGTCCTGGGGCTGTT
>SJYR01000075.1:1464305-1488625 GCA_006410655.1 Kobus ellipsiprymnus | reverse complement strand
TGCACGCGGCTGGGGCGGAGGAGGCCCCGCGGCCCGCCGGGGAGGCCCTCCCAGCAGGGGAGGCCGCCTCAGCGCCGGTGCTCTCGGCTGCCGCGCGAGGGCTGGCCTTCCCGCCCTGCCCGCGAGGCCGGCGTGTGCGGGGACGGGCTGGCCTGCCGCGGCTGGAAAGCGCGGGCCGGCTCCCGCACCGACGCGGGCCCGCCCAGCGGCCCGCGGGACGCGAAGTGCGGGAAGCCTGCGCGGACGTGCCCGCCCCGCTCTGCTCTGTTTCTGAAGGACCCACGCGGGTGGGGGTGCCCGCCTCTCGCCCAGGCAGGCCCCCTCCCAAGGGCTGAAACGGCGCCCGCGACGGGGTCCCCGACAGGTTGGGAGATTTAAGGGTGCCGTCTGAAGACACACCGTCTTTCCGTAAGGTTGTCATATCATAAAGCGGGAAGGCAACGTTAACAGAAAAAAAACAGAAAGCGGACTTTTAAATCTGAGACCACGATATTGAGCAAAGATTCACGAGGTTCTGCTTGTGAGGACAGACTCCTCAAGGTCAGTGCCGCAATACTTGCTGCAGAGGTTAGCTGATGAGACGGCCTGAGCCCTCTTGACAGACAGATTGTTTTTGAGGGGAGGAGAAGGAGCCTGGGTTTGGGCCCGCAGACACACGGCGCTCAAGACCGTCTGTTGAAAGAACGAATAAATATTAATTGAACAAGAGTGTTCCCTGCATAAGAGCTTGAAAGTGAAAGTGTTAATCTCTCAGTCCTGTCTGACTCTTTGTGACCCCGTGGGCCATAGCCTGCCAGGCTCTGTCCATGGGGACGCTCCAGGCAAAAATACTGGAGTGGGTTGCCATGCCCTCTTCCAGGCCACTCTCCCGACCCACGGATCAAGCCTTCATCTCCTGCGTTGCAGGCAGATTCTTCACTGCTGAGACATGGGGGAGGCCCTGTGTTTTTAGGGTTAGTATTGTGGGAAACAACTGAAGCAAGTTCTGCCTTAAAATCATGCCAAAACGTCTTCTCAATGCTTAAAAAATAAAGTAGTAACAGCCTTAGAACCGACGTTGATCTTGGGAATCACCAGTTTGGATGTGAACGAGGTGTCCTCCTCCTTGAAGCCACTGACTTTTCCCGAGCTTTACCAGTGTGCTGGGTGCTGGACAGGCTGGCGCCCTTACCTGTGCCACTCTGGGCCACGGCATGTGTTAAATATGGTAATGGAGCTAGTCGGCCAGGTTCCTCACCTGGGCTAAATGCTCAGTAAGCAGCAATTACTGCTGGGGGCGACCTCGAGTCGCTTTCTGTGTCTAGGGCCTTTGTCCTTTTTCTTGTTCAGTGGCTAAGTCGAGTCCGACTCTTTGCAACCCCAATGAGTGCAGCATGCCAGGCTTCCCTGTCCTTCACTATCTCCTGGAGTTTGCTCAAATTCACGTCCACTGAGTTGGTGATGCTATCTAACCATTTTATCCTGTGCCTCTGGGGCCTTGTAGGGGCTTAAAAAGTATGCTAGTTGCCCTGTGGGCGTTTATCGACCTAGAGGCCACATGGTGTAATGGAAAGAATTTTGCTCCTCGTGTATGTTGAGTAAGTTAGTAAGTTACATAACCTTTCCAGACTTCAGCCTCCTCCTCAGTAAGAGAGGCCCAAAGCCTCTTTCACAGCCTTCCTGTGGACATGGCTGTTAGAAACACGGCGTGTGGAGCCCCTAGCGCAGGGCGCGCCCCAGGCTCTCGGTCCTGGCCTCCAGCCCGGCCTCAGGGTAAGGGACCAATACTGCACTCAGAAGCCTTCTCCACTGGGCAGGAGCGGGCGGCCGCAGAGTGCCCGTTAACACAGGAAGCCGGTGAGGAGCTGGGGGGCCCCGGCTTCCTGTCTGCGTGGGGAGGCTGAGGTACGGTCTGCAGGCCGTTCGTGGCGGTGCCCCCTCGCCGGCAGCCACCTGCTCTGTTCAGTCCCAGACACCCCTCTGGAGCATCTTCCAGCCCCTTTCACAGGCGTCAGCCTCGGTTTCTGAGGCTCAGTGCTCACACTTCATTGCTCATTTAATATGGAACTCATACCGCATAGATTTAAAAGTTAAAAAAAAATTAACAGCGGTAAGGTACACATAAGGTAGAATTCACCGTTTTAATGTGTTTAAGTGAACATCCCAGGGGCGCTGAGCATTCGCACCTCTGTGTCTTCATTTCACAAAAAGGCGAAGCTCTGAGCGGTGAACGGTGCCTCTCCCTTTGTCCTCCCCCGACGCCCTGGCAGCCACCGCCGACCTGCCTTGTCTGAAGTCCACTGCTCCAGGGACCTCCTATAAGAGGAGTGAGAGTACTTGTTTGTCTCTCTGTGACTGGCTCATTTCACGTAGCATAACGTGTCCTCGAGGTTCATCCACTGCAGCGTGTCAGAACTTCCTTCCTCTTAAAGGCGGGGTAGCGTTCCCTTGTCTGCATGTAGCCCCGGACGGCAGCAGAATACACCAGCCGAAACACGCCACTTTGTCATGTGAATTATTTTGAGCCGAAGGAAATCAAGACCCAGCAGTTTTTAGGAAAAACCTTTACCTCTTTATCTGCCTAAAAGAATTTAAATAGGGGGGCCAGCCCCTAGAGACATTAATTACCAGAGAGAGCTGTTTTATCTTCTAGACTTACCTGTGCGGCAGGACAAACGTGATCACCAGACGTGTTCTTGTCGTCCTGTGGGTGGCCCTCCCCTCTGCAGACCCAGCCCCTAACCATTTCCTCAGCTCAGGGAGGCAGATAAGCCTTAACTGCCTGACTGCCTGTGGGTCTCGTATTTTTATGGGGCTCCCATGCATATGAAATGAAATCGGTTTGTCTCCAGTTAATCTGTTTTCTATCAGTTTAACCATTAGACCAACCAAAGAACCTGGAGGGGAGAAGGGACACGTTTCTGCCCCAACACCGCGTTCTGTTGATCACCTGTCGGTGGACAGCTGGGTTGCATCTACCTTTTGGCTCTTGTGAATAATGCTGCTACGAAGCTGAGTGCATACATATTTTAACTTGAAGTAACGTCCAATAGGATTATAATAGAGAGTACACTGTTTTATATGCTTACATTTGATGAAGTAATTCTGAATCATGAAAAATGCAGTAGTAAGCTGTTCACAAGATCATTAGATGGCTTAAGAGGCGTCGTCACAGTGCCTCATGGGCCGTGCCGCAGCTGGCGATGGGACGCGCGTTCAAGGCGCTCTGACTGTCGTAGCTCGCTTCTGCCCCACCGGTGGGCGTGGGGGAGGGTGTGGATACTCTTATTTAAAGGTGGTGTTGAAAACCTAAGAAATAGGTGCACAAAGGTAGGAATCAAAGACCCTTAACAGACGACTGTGAGGTGAAATGTTGGGAGCACTGGAGGCCTAGTCTTCGAGGCTGGATAATGAGTGTGCTCATCTCAGGGTCGTGGGGAGCACAGCAGGGTCACGTGCACACAGGGCTCGCCTGGCCAGGTGTGGATGTTGGCCGTGATGACCGCGGATGTGCAAACATGTCCATGGTGCGCAGGTGATTTTTAAAAGGAGTGCAGTGAATCTCGGTGAAGGGAGCGCGGGGATTTACAGGGTTCCTTGTAAGTTTTCTGCATAAATTTCCTATAAACTCTTCTGTAAGCTTGCGTCAGACTAAGCTAAAAAACACACGTCAAGGCATTTCCCTGGTGGTCCCCTGCTTAAGACCTCACCTCCCAATGCGGGGAGTTCAGGTTTGATCCCTGGTCGCGGAGCGAAGATCCCACATGCCTCAGGAGCAAAAAGGCAAAACAGAAAACGGAAGGGCTAGTGTAACAAATTTGATACAGACTTTAAAAAATGGTCCACGTCAAAAAAATCTTCAAAACCAAAACCCACATCAAAATAGCATGTAAAATAGAATACAACTGTGAGGGAAAATGTATGCACACAAAAAAGACATGATATTTTTTTATCAAAAATACTAGTCATGGTTATCTCTAGGTGGCAGAGTTATATGTTCTGCCCTCAGTGTTTTCTTGATTTTACCAAGTTTTTTGTTGTCATTGTTATTGTTGTTCTATGCATTTATCAGTTTACTGATTATGGAGAAGAACGCTAGCACTTAGTTTAATAGAAATGGAGTCCGGTAGTTATCTAGTAATTATCTAATGGAAACGTCTCTGGTAGCGCAGTCAGTAAAGTGTCTGCCTGCAGTGCAGGGTTCCTGGGTTGGGAAGATCCCCTGGAGAAGGCAGTGGCACCCCACTCCAGTGCTCTCGCCCGGAAAATCCCTTGGACGGAGGAGCCTGGTGGGCTGCAGTCCATGGGGTCGCAAAGAGTCGGACACGACTGAGCGACTTCACTTTCACATTTCACTTTCATGCATTGGAGAAGGAAATGGCAGCCCGCTCCAGTGTTCTTGCCTGGAGAATCCCAGGGACGATGGCGGAGCCTGGAGGGCTGCAGTTTATGGGGCTGCACAGAGTCGGGCACGACTGAAGCGACTCAGCAGCAAGAGTCGGACACGACTAAGCCCACGGCACACGTGGCAAACACACGCACAGAAACGCCTGAGGCCTTCCGTGGACTCGAGCTCCACCCAAACGGCCCCTGGCTTCCGTGAAGGACCATGGCCTCTGGGCAAGGACAGGCACTGAGGCGTGATGGCTTCTGGTCCCACTTTGGGCGGGTGCTTTATCCAAGGTTGACAACATCCCAGTTGAGGCCACATCAGATGCTTAGAACATCAACAGCTCGAGGTTGAGACATCCTTCACGGTCGTGGGGTTCACTTCCTGGCGCTCTGGACGGCTCCCGCTCCAGTGCCCGGCCTCGGCTGGCCCTTGCTCGGCAGCTCTGTCTGTGGAAAGGCCTTTCTTCACTTGGAATCCAGATCTGATGGCTGCTCTGTTCCTCAGAGACGTGCCCGACCGAGACCGCCAGCGAGGGGCTCTGAAGTGCCTGCCCTGAGCCCCTGTGACGCGTGCTTCCCCAGCCCAGCTCCTTCCCGCAGCCCCAGACCAGCCCCTCCACTCCTGTTCTCGGTTCTCGTCCCTCTCACTGAGACCTCGCACGCAGTGTTTCCGAAGCGTGGCTGTCCTCTCCCCGCCGTCCAGGACCCGAGAGCAACACGTGCCGTCACCTGTCCCTGCTGCCGTGATGGGTAAGTTAGGGAGGGAGCTCTCGGTCACGGCTGTAGGCCCTGGCCTGCTCTTGCTCACTGCCTCCGAGGCACGGCTTCTCCTGGCCGCGGTGCGCTGGTGAGGAAGCTCACAGTTAAGCCCTGGGCACCTCTGCTCTGACGGATGCGCAAAATACAGTGACTGTGTTCAGATGAAAGAGCGGCTCCTCTCGGCAGCTCCGGTGGCCGAAGCACAAGGGGCCAGACTGCTGGTCGTGGCAAAAGGACGACGGAGGCTGGTGGTGGCAAAAGGACGACGGAGGCACGGAGGAGCGGGAGCCTCCTGTGCCGGCCGGGGCGGGAAAGGGGCCGGGCCAGACGGCCGCAGCAGGCGGGCCGGGCGCCCCGCACACTCGGCGCCAGGGAGTGGGGATCACCAGAGCTGGACCTTGAGGCTGGCCTCCCGTCTGCGATGGGGAATCCATTAGAATCGAGGAACAGATGAAGCCTTGCGGAGAGAAGTACAGGCCGAGGGAGCAGAGGAGGGTGGCCTGAGCGGACCGCAGTGCCGGGTGGACGCGTAGAAGCGGTGACCGAAGCCGGCCTGCTACCGCGTCCGGACCCGAGAGCTGAGAGCCGCGCACCGGCGTCCCCTCGCTTGTCGGCAGGGAGCTGGCAGCCGGAATGCTGGGTCCGGCTCACCCCAGGCGTGGGCCGTGCTCGCGGGGCGGGTGGGGGGCACGGAGCCGAGGTCACAGTGGCGAGGGCAGGACACGTCCCCCAGGAGGCTGCGCTGACCGGGGTGGGGGTGGGATAACCGAAAGGTCTGCCAGGCTCCCTCGCTCTTCCTGGACGTTAGGGGAGGGGGTGTGATGATGTTCTCTGTGGCCCCCTTCGAGGAAATGGCCGTGCGTGTCCCGGACCCCTGGGGGTGGGGGGCTGGGGAGGCTGTCTGGAAGAAGCCCTGTTCCCACTGATGTTTGTGAGCAGAACAGCCTGCGTGTCTCCCGAGCGTGGTGGGTGGGCAGCCCTGCGCTGTCTTCACCTGCTGGGCGCGCAGTGCTCTTTCCCGTAAGGGGGGCCTGTGCCCAGCCACTCCGTCAAGTCTGCCTCTGCGACCCGGGGCCCCAAAGTCACAGTAACGCTTCAGGCCCATCAGGAAGTATATTAAAAAAAACAAATATTGAAACACATATACACCGCTGGTGGGAATGTAAAATAGTGTGGCTGCTGTGGAAAACTGTGAGGTTCCACCCAGAATTACCGATAGAATGTCCATGCTGCTGCTGCTAAGTCGCTTCAGTCGTGTCCGACTCTGTGCGACCCCATAGATGGCAGCCCACCAGGCTCCCCCGTCCCTGGGGTTCTCCAGGCAAGAACACTGGAGTGGGGTGCCATTTCCTTCTCCCATGCATGAAAGTGAAAAGTGAAAAGTGAAAGTGAAGTCGCTCAGTCGTGTCTGACTCTGTGCGACCCCATGGACGGCAGCCCACCAGACTCCTCCGTCCATGGGATTTTCCAGGCGAGAGCACTGGAGTGGGGTGCCATCGCCTTCTCCGATAGAATGTCCACATGATCCAGCAATCCCTTTTCTGGGCGTACTGCGAGAAGAGCTGGGAGTAGGTACTCAGGCATTTATAAGGATGTTCACAGCCGTGCTCCCCGGGTGGCTCAGTGATGAGGAATCCGCCCGTCGTGCTGGAGGCGCAGGCTTCATCCGCGGGTTGGGAAGATCCCCTGAAGGAGGAAATGGCAGCCTGCTCCGGCGCTCTTGCCTGAGAAACCCCATGGACACAGGAGTGTTGCGGGCTACAGTCCAGGGAGTCGCAAAGAGTGGGACACAGCTGAGCGGTCGGACATGGACACATGGGGAGAGCAGCTCAGCGTGACCGCTCTCAGGAGTAGCCTCGGGGTCAGGAAGGGCTGGGGCGGCTGGCTTTACGGAAGGCCTTCAGGAAGCGTGACTGCTCTCAGGAGCAGCCTTGGGGTCGGGAAGGGCTGGGGCGGCTGGCTTTACGGAAGGCCTTCAGGAAGCGTGACTGCTCTCAGGAGCAGCCTCGGGGTCAGGAAGGGCTGGGGCGGCTGGCTTTACGGAAGGCCTTCAGGACTGCTATTCTCTAACCACATGCATGCGTAGACCATGCAGAAGGTCGCACTGCAGAGTGACAGGTCATCTCTGACCCCATTTTTAAAATGAGACCAAACCCCAGCAGACCATCCGTCTGTGTACAGGTCATCTGAACACCGGGAGTCGGAAAGTGGGCGCGGGTGTCCTGGAAGGTGGGGAGAGCCTCACCTGTCCTCCGTGCTGTGCTGTCTGACGTGACCTCGGACTGCCTGGGTGAACGTTTTGTCTTTATCATTCCTTCTCTCTAAACCACCCGCGAGTGAATTGGAAACATCGTTGTTTAGCCTCTGACTTCAGGGCTTATTTCCTGAGATCACAGGCTCTTGTCCAGTTGCTAAGTCCTGTCATTCACTGTCCCCGAGAGTTTGCTCAAATTCGTGTCTGTGGAGTCTGTGATGCTATATAGCCATCTCGTCCTGTCTCCCTTTCTCCTCCTGCCCTCAGTCTTTCCCAGCATCAGGGTCTTTTCCAAGGAGTCGGCTCTTCGCATCAGGTAGCCAAAATATTGCAGCTTCAGCTAGCTTCAGCCTCAGTTCTCCCAATGAATATTCAGAGTTGATCTCCTTCAGGATGGACTGGTTTGATCTCCTGGCAGTCCACAGGACTCTCAAGAGTCTTCTCCAACACCACAGTTCGAAAGCCTCAATTCTTCGGCGCTCAGCCTTTGAGATGGTCCAAGTCTCACATCTGCGCGTGACTACTGGGGAAACCATCAGCTTGACTACACAGACCTTTGGCAGCAGAGTGATGTCTCTGCTTTTTAATACTCTGTCATAGCTTTCCTTCCAAGGAGCAAGCATCTTTTTAATTTCATGGCTGCAGTCACCATCCGTAGTGATTTTTGAGCCCAAGACAATGAAGTCTGTCACTGCTTCCACTTTTTCCCCGTCTATTCGCCATGAACTGATGGCCCTGGATGCCACGATCTTTGTTTATTTCACGTTGAGTTTCAAGCCAGCTTTCTCACTTGCCCCTTTTACCTTCATCAAGAGGCTCTGCGGTTCCTCTTTGATTCTGCCATTGGAGTGGTATCCTCTGCATATTTGAGGCTGTTGATATTTTTCCCAGCAATCTTGATTCCAGCCTGTGAGTCTTCCAGCCCAGCATTTTGCATGATGTACTCTGCATATAAGTTAAATAAGCAGGGTGACAATAGGTAGCCTTGTCGTACTCTTTCCCAATTTTGAACCAGTCAGGTTTTCCATGTCTGGTTCTAACTGTTGCTTCTTGACCTGCATAAAGGTTTTTCAGGAGACAGGGAAGGTGGTCTGGTATTCCCGTCTCTTTAAGAATTTCACACAGTTTGTTGTGATCCACACAGTCAAAGGCTTTAGCATAGTCAGTGAAGCAGAAGCAGCTGTTTTTCTTGATCTCCCTTGCTTTCTCCATGATCCAGCGGATGTTGATAATTCGCTCTCTGGTTCCTCTGTACCTTTGAGGCCCAGCTTGTACATCTGGAAGTTGTCAGTCCACATACTGCTAAAGCCTAGCTCGAAGGATTTTGAGCATAACCTTGCTAGCATGTGAAATGAGCACAATTGTGCAGTATTTTGAGCATTCTTTGGCATTGCCCTTCTTTGGGATTGGAATAAAAGCTGACTTTTTCCAGTCCTGTGGCCACTGCAGAGTTCTGATACAAAACCAGAGCACTGTTACCAAAATCTAGAAACTGGACATTGGCCCAATCCTGAGCCCATGGCCAGGTTCTCCCAGGTCACAATAATGCCCTTTCTGGCCAAGAGCCAAAGGGCTTCCCTGTTAGTCCAGCTGGTAAAGAATCTGCCTGCAACGCAGGAGACCCCGGTTCCACTCCTGGGTCAGGAAGATCCGCTGGAGAAGGGATAGGCTCCCCACTGCAGTATTCTTGGGCTTCCCTTGTGTCTCAGCTGGTAAAGAATCTCCCTGCAGTGTGGGAGACCTGGGCTTGATCTCTGGGTTGGGAAGATTCCCAGGAGAAGGAAACAGCTACACACTCCAGTATTCTGGCCTGGAGAAGTCCACGGACCATGGTCATGGGGTCGCAGAGAGTCAGACACAACTGAGTGACTTTCACTTCCAAGACCCACTCAAGGACCACGCGTTGCATTTCATTTTCATGTCCTTTCAGTCTCTTGATCGGGAGCAGTTTCTTAGCCCTTGTCTTTCTGACCTTGATATTTGTAAAGAGCACAGGCCAGTTGCTTTCTAGACGGTCCCTCCTGGGTCTGTCTGACGTTTCCTTCTTGTCACACGCGGCCTTTGCGTTTTCGGCAGGAACACTGTATGTAATGCTGGGTCTGCCTCGGGTCACGAGGTCCTGGTGCCACTGTGTCCTGCCGGTGCGGATGTTAGGTGGGGTCACTTGGTTACGCCGGAAGTCTGCCAGCCCTCTCCGCTATAAAGTTACTGTCCGGTGGTGAGTGAGTCAGTGTGGGGCTAAGTTGTTCACGTCACTTTATTTACAGCGTGTGAATTTCTGCTCTGCAGCAAAGTGGTTGAGTTATACACACATATACTGTTACTATTCTTTCCCATTATGGTTTGTCCCAGGACACTCATACCCAGTAGGAAGGACTTGGGGTTTATCCAGTCTGTATACAAAAGCGTATATGCGTACTCACCCCATCTCCCACGCCCTCTCCCCGGCAGCCGCTCCTGTGAGGCTGGTTCCGTCCCACAGACGGCTTCACTGTGTCCTGGCTTAGACTGCACGTCTGAGCGGTAGCACGTGGCGTCTGTCTCTCTTTCCGGCTGGCTTGGGGTGGTCGTCTCCAGCGCCTCCATGCTGCTGAAGCTGGCACTCCTCCGTTCTCTTTGATGACACAGTGGTGCTCCTCCACTGTGCGTGCGTGTGACATCTTCCGTGTCCATTCCTGTGTTGTTGGGCGTGTGGGTTGTGTACTTGTTTATTTACTTTGGGTGCCTGGACAGTGACCTGAACCCTGGACCCTCAGAGTAAAGCTGTGGTGCTCTGCCGACTGAGCTGCCCAGGCATTCGGCCAGCACGTCTTCTTTTAAGCCAGGCGAGAATGACAAGGAAGCCCTTAAGACGGTTTGGTCAAGGCCAGCATCCAGAACCTTCCATCCCTCCTGCTCTCCTGCTCCCTAGGTCCCTTGGTCACCGCTCGCATCCCGTCCATCTCTGCCCTGGGTACTGCAGAGCCAGGGTCGGAAGGAGGCCCTCCACACAGTTCTTCAAGCCTGAGGCCTCGGCGATGCAAAGGCAGTGTTCCTCCAGCTGTTATGAGAATCTAAGACAGAGGAAACAGAAGTCGTTTCGGTTGGAGAGCAGTGAGCTGCAGCCGAGCCCAGCAGACGTCCTCTCCCCCGCCGGCCGGCCTGTGGGTGCCCAGCCGGCGCCCTGGGTCAGCGCTGAAACCCCCTGCGCCGGGGGCGTACCCACGGCACTGGCTTCTCAGGAGGCTGGCTCGGACAGCTCCGAGCCCGAGTCCTGGGCCACACAGGTCCCTGGCTTTTGAGAAGGGACTCAGCCTGTGCTCAGGCAGCCTCCCAAACCCCACACCACCCCAGCTGCACTTTCTCTCTTGTTTTCCTGGGATATTGACTGCAGCCCCGGGAGGAGGCCAAGAAGCTCGACAGGCCCCTGCCTCCTCTCTGCCGCTTAACCTGAAGGCGCCCTCTTCCTTTTGACCTGCACCCTGGAGGAAGCGGCCAGCGTGGACATCCGGCCCCCAGACGTGGCACCTCCCCTGGGTGCTCTCTGCAACACACCAGCCCCTCCAAGGGGAACCAGGACCTGGGGGCTGCGACAGCCGCCAGGAGGAAGTGGCCTGGAAGAGTCTCTCACTTCTCCAAAGTCCCTCTCCCTGGTGTGCTTCAGGGTCTGCCTGTGACAAATACGGTGGGGGCGGGAGGGGGCAAAGACCGCAGCAGCCCGGGAAGAGTCCCAACTGCGTCCCGCGCGCTGGCGGCCACGTGACACTAACAGGCCATGCGGCCATCTGAGCCTCGCCCTCCCGCCTAACGCGGGGGCAGAGGCGGGCGACTCCTGCACTTGTCACAAGGACCCGACGTCATCTCGCGGTGGGACTTCCAGACCTTAGGAACCGGCATGCCGCCTGTGTGATTCTGGCCATCTCTTCATGCCACTTCTGCTGTTACTTCCCTAATAATTCTCCGTAATTGGTTTTCCTTTCTAACATGTTCTACAGAAATATTGATCATGAAATTCAGTTTGTTTCACATGTCATATTTTCCTACTCCACCTTAAAATAAGTAGATAATGATTAAATTGAAAAAAATCCACTGTGGTCCCCAGTGAGGTCCTGGGTGCAGCGTGGGGGCCCTCCTCTGTGCTCCGCACACCAGCAGTCCTCCCCAGCAATCCCCCAGAGGCTCTGATTGAACCTCCCGTGACTTTGTAGGGAATAGAAGGAGGCCCCCAGTCTCTAGGATGAGAGGCGTTTCAACTCACTCCATGCGCTGCTGCAGACACTCATCGGCCCGAGTCGTACGGCGTGGGGCTGGCACGGGATGGCCCTCGCCCTCTGTGTGGACGGAGGCAACCCGGCGGCAGCAGGATTTCCGCAGCGCAGGCTGTCTGCTCGCCCTGAGCCCCCTCAGAGGCGGCCTGCGCGCCACCGGGCCGGCCAGGCCGAGGGAGCGGTTTGATGGGGGGCGTCCACGTTGCTTCTTCAGCCTAACGGCAGGAGGCTCTCCAGAACGCAGGCAGAGCCTGGACTCGAGCCAGCTTTTAGGTGGAATACGGCTGAATTCCCAGCTCTGGCTGCAGGCCTCCGCCTCAGTCAGGGTCCAGTTAAGGAAACAGAAGCCCTTCCCTCAATTCTAATCAGAACGGGATTTAACCCCGGGCGTTAGAGGCTCCCAGAGTCTCTGCCGGCGCTGGGGGCGGGTTGGAGCGGCAGGGCGCCGGGCCGGGTTCCCTGCGCAGCCGGCCGCCGGGAGAGGAGAAGGCCGGCGCTTGGAGCGGCAGGGCGCCGGCTGGGAGACGAGAAGGGCCTGTGTCGGTGCCGCGTCTGGTTCTGAGAGCAGCTGCCCCGACTCCTCCTGGGTCAGCTCCCCGGGCACGGCTGCCTTGTAGGCGCGACTTCTCCCGGAGACAGCACGGAACCGACAGGCAGCGCCTGCGGGGCGGCGCGGGGCCGGCCGCTCTTCCTGCGGCCCCGTAGCAGGGAGGCGGACCCAGAAGACACCCACTCTGCAAAGGTGGCCGTCTAGGAGGTCGTGTGTGTTCCGCTCCGTCTCAGGCTTCCCTGTGACAAGGCAGCCTGTTCCCAGCCTCTTTAGGGGAGGGTTGTCTTTTTTTAATGCCTTTTTGAAATTTTAAACTGTTTTTTACTTATTTACTTTTGGTTGTGCTGAGTCTTTGTTGCTTTTGTGGGCTTTCTCTAGCTGCGCAAACGGGGGCTACTGTCTAGTTGCAGGGTGAAGGCTTTGCCTTGCAGTGGCTTCAGTGGTTACAGCTCCCGGGCCCTAGAGAGCAGGGTCAGTAGCTGCGGCACGCAGGCTTAACCGCTCCACCGCACGCACGATCTTCCCGGGCCAGGGATGGAACGTGTGCCCTGCACTGGCAGGCGGACTCCTAACCGCTGGACCACCAGGCAAGTCCCATTCCCAGCTTTAAAGGAGTTTCACCAAGGTGCAGAAAGCTCGTTACATGACAATGTTCATCATCGTGAAATATGAGAAATGATCTAATAATAAATCAACATGGGAGAGATTAAAGAAATTAAGTCAAAGGAAAATTTCTAAAATAATGACAATTCTACGTCAATGAATACGATGCTTTGAAGTTATGCTAAATCAAGAAAGATTACAAAATAAGACTGTTGAGTCTTAGAGATACACAGATTAATAAAACATGGTCTTGGGCTTCCATAGTGATCCAGGGGTTAAGATTCTGTGCTTCCACTTCAGGGGGCAGAGGTTCGATCCCTGGTCAGAGAACTAAGATCCCACATGCCACGGCAGCCAAAAAAAAAGAGAAAACCTCATGGTCCTGTTACGACTGTCTGCCACGGGACCTGCGGGCGCTGGGACGCAGTTAGACGCATAACCAGCTGCCGGTCAGCCGGGAGTAGGGAGGAATAGTTTGTAATGTTTGTCAGTTTCTGTGGTGTAAACACTTCCCCCGTGGCTGATTGCAAGCTACCAGTGGAGCCTTACTGAACGGGGAATTGGGGAGACATGTACACAAGTGGCTGTTGAGAGCCAGCACCAGCTGGTCCTTCTGTCCCTGGAGCCCTCCTCCTCTTCCTGTGGACCAGCTGGGAGGGGGTTTTAAGTGAAAGTCATGTATTCCTAGGATGGGATGCTAATCAGTCTTGAGAAGGTGATTTTTTGAAAGAATCAAAGCTGAGAAACACTCAGGGTTAGTTGCAAGTCTAAAACACAAGCACGTGTGAGCAGGATCGGTGGAAACGTCAGTGTAAGGGCTCCAGACACTGCCTCCTCCATAAAGTCAACCGGAAAATGGGCAAAAAGTGTCCCCTTTTTGAGAAGTGTGGAGATGAGCCAAACAGTTGAAGCAGCCTGGAGAGCATTTATTCAAGAGTGAGGCTGAACAGAGCGCGTGCTGACGTTTGCCTTGGCCTTGGACTCATCCGTGTGCCCCAGGTCCACAGCCACATCAGAAACAGCAGCTTGCACTTCCGGCGCTGCCCGCCAGCTGCCAGAGGGACAAGAGTGGCGCTGCAGCCCGCTCCAGGACACGCGCTCCAGTGGGGCCCTCGTGTGACTGTCCGGGGTTCGCCGGAAGCCCTCAGGGCCAGGCTGACTCGGAGCTCACTCAGTGTGGGAAGGCTTCTCTCCATAGAGGGCATTTTGGAGAAGCCGTCACAGGGCTCCCTGCTGGCTCAGGGGGAGAGAACCCGCCTGCGAGCCCAGGAGACTCAGGCTCAGTCTCCAGGCCAGGAGGGGCCCACGTGGCGCGGGGCAGCTAAGCCCTGGAGCCCGAGGCCACGGCTACCAAAGCCCGTGCGCCCTGCAGCCCAAGCTCCGCCGCGACAGGAGCCGCCGCGAGAGGAGCGCGCGCCGCACCTAGGAAAACCCCGCGGAACGGGGGCCCGGCACAGCCACAGGTGAAGACTGACCCTGGTAAATGAACAATTACAGACAAGTGTCTCAATTCTGTGATTGTCAGAGGCAGCAGACGAGAGTCCGGTCAAACAGCAGACCTAGAAGAAAGCAAAGGCTTGAAAGAGCAGGTTGGGGAACAGAGTCCCTGAGGGCTCTGGAGGCGCTGCCGTGCTCACGTGGGTGGCTGTGCTCACCTGTGGGTCTGTGTGCCCAGGGACGTGCGCTTGCTCAGGACAGAGCTCAGAAGGCCCTAAGCGCTCACCTCCGGCTGACCTCAAAGCCTTGCACACACAAGGCAATGAAGCCTGAGGTGGAGCCATAATCTGCCTGCCTGTAGCCTGAAAGCCTGTCCTAACACGCACTCTGAGCCCCATGGCAGAGACTGGGGGAGTGATTTGTCCCAGGCCTTTGAAGAAGACACTGTCCCATGAGCCGACCACTGACCTAACTGGCGGGAGACGGCGGTGGCCTTACGTGACAAAGGACACAGACGCTGTAGCGTTGGTTCAGCACAGCCGCGCGGCAGGCAGCCATGGCAACAGGCAGGAGCGACAGCAGGCCTTGGGCGCGGGGATCTGATTTCTAAAGCTGTACACTCAGTCGTGTAACATATTCAGTTTTCAGCAACAGCAAAACGAGAACACTTCCCAGCTCATTCTCTGAAGCTCATACTCTGACACTGAAACCAAAGACACCACAAGAAAACTGCAGACCAGTATCTCTGGCGAGTGTTGTGTATTCCGCTGTGGTGGCTTAGTTGCTAAGCCATGTCTGACTCTTTGTGGCCCCAGGGACTGTAGCCAGCCAGGCTCCCCTGTCCATGGGATTCTCCAGGCAAGAACACTGGAGTGGGTTGCCATTTCTCACAAACTGAATCCTCCATATAAAGAGGATTATACACCATGGCCAACTGGGATTCATCTCCGGATGCAAAGCTGGTTCAACATAGGAAAATCCAAATTGATCTACAGATTCAATGCAATTTGTATCAAAATCCAGCTGCCTTTTTTTTCAGACATTGACAGGCTGATCCTAATATTAATATGGAAATGCAAGGGACCCATCATAGTCAAGACAGTCTTGATAAATAAGGACAAAGTCGGAAGACTTCATTCTCCCCAGTTTGAGAAGTACCTGTAACCCAGGGAGTGTGGTGCTGGCATCGGGGCAGACATGTGGATTAATGGAACAAGCTGGGGAGTCCAGGAGGAAACCCATTCACCTGTAGGCGGCTGCTTTCAAGGAGGGTGCCAGGCCATTTACTGGGATCAGGACACGCTTGTCAACAGATGGTGCTGGAGCCCTGGCAAGAGAATGAAGTTGGCTCCCTAACCATCCTGTGTGCAAACGTGAATTCAAACTGGTCAAAGGCCCAAGTGTAGCCACTGACGCTGCAAAAGTTCTAGAAGAAAATGCGAGAATTCCCTGGCGGCCCCGTGGCTGGGGCTCTGTGCTCTCACTCCCAAGGCCCCGGGGTCAGTCCCTGGATGGGGAGCTGGGATCCTGTGAGCTGCATGGTGTGGGCAAGAAAGGAGAAAACAGATGGAAACGTTTTCGCCTTTAGAGTACATGGCGGCTTCTTAGGTATGACATCTGAACCACAGGCAGCCAAAGATAAAATTATTGGGACTTCATCAAATTTTAAAGGCTTCATATGTCAAAGAACACTGTCAAGAAAGTTAAAAAATCCACAGAATGGAGGAAAATATTTGTAAATCATATATATGCAAAGGATATAATACCCAGAATGTATAAAGAACAGTTACAACTCAATGATAAGACAACTCAGTTGAAAAATGGACATAGCATTTGAATGGACATTTCTCCAAAGAAGGTATATAGAAGTTCAGTAAGCACATGAAAATATACACAACTTCATTCATCACTAGGACAACGCAAACCAAAATCACAAAGAGAAACCATTTCACACCCACTGGGATGAGTAAAGGAAAAGGAAAGTGGGCAGTAACAAGTGTTGTCCAGGATATCAAGCAACCAGAGCTCTCATTCATTGCTGGTGAGCACGTGAAATGACGCAGCAGCCTCGGAAAAGAGCTTGGCAGTTCCTCGAAAAATTAACATAGCGTTACCACATGACCAGCCAGGTGTATACCCAAGAGAGTTGAAAACATACGTTCACAAACGTGTACATGAGTATTATTAATAGCAGCATGATTCCTGACAGTCGGAAAGTATAACAGATGTCCATGGCCTCATGAGTGAATGAACAAAATGTGTCCATCCATGTAGTGGGGCTTTTCTCGGTCATAAAAGGAAATGACATACTGTAACACGGATGAACCTCGAAAACGTTATTGCCGAGAAGCCAAGGACAAAAGGCCACAAAATGTACGAAGCTCCTACGCACACAGACGTGTAGCGTCCGGACACTTCGTGTGCGCCTTTGTGTGCAACATTCGGAACAGACAGTGCTTGGAGACAACGCAGATCAGTGGTCTCTGGGCGGGAACGAGGGAGGGGGAATGGCTGCTCACGGCACAGTGCTTTAGAGGGTCTTGGAAATGCCGGGAGCTGGTGATGGACAGAGAGGCCTGGCGTGCTGCCGTTCATGGGGTCGCAAAGAGTCGGACACGACTGAGCGACGGAACTGAACTGAACGCGTCGGGGAGTAAGTGGTGGTCTCCCCATAGCCCTGTGAACATACCAGAAGCCGCCGAGTTGCACGCTTTAAAACTGGTTTTGTGGAATAAGAACCATCTCCAATTAACAAAGCACAAGTAGGCTCCAAGACAGTCTTGCCTGTGAGTGGTCGGTAGGTAGCCTGTAACGTGACCCCGGATGGTTTTCTTCCCCTTGTGTGTCACTCACCCTTCGGTGCGGGCCAGATTTAGCGATTCACTCGTGTTAATAACACGCAACCCAGCAGAAGGGCTGGAAGGCCGCCCGCGGTGTCGAGCTGAGAAAAGATGGAGCCTCTCCACTGCCCTTCCTCTCTCGCACATCCCTCCCCCTGGCGGAGGCGGGGTGCAGCTCCACGCCCTGAGTCCTCTGTGGGGCTCCCGCGTTGGGGGGGCTGCTGCCTCAGACAGGCCAGCGCAGCCCCACCGGCCGCCAGCAGCCACGTGGGTCAGCGCCCAGGGGTCCTTGCCCAGCCAAGCCGTGAGGGGACCACAGCTTTAGCCCACGCGGCAGCTGCAGCCGGGTGACTTGTCCAAACCGTGAGAGCTGAGTGCTCATCTTTCATAGCTGCTGAGTTCTAAGGTGATTTTTGTATTTTCCGAAGTTAAGTAATGTGGTACGTTGTGTCAGACATAGAAGACATGGGTGATGAATACCACTTATCTCTAGGTAGAATGATGGTTGGTGCCTCATTTGCCTATCCACAGATGCCCGATTTTCCTAAAATGTTCAAGAACGGACCTATGCTGTTTACAGAGTCAGGGAGAAGGTGAAAGTGACAGCCAGTTTTAGGAGACTTGGGGACTATTTGGTCACACAGATGCATTTGGTACAACATTGGGTAAAATGGGCAGTATAAAGTGGTATGCACGGAACTCCCTTGTGGCCCAGTGGTTAGGACTCCGTGCTCACTGGCAAGGGCTTGGGTTCCACCCCTGGCTGGGGAACTAAAAGCCCTCAAGCTGCTCAGTGCAGGTCTGTATCATTGTATAAAAATTCCATCTGCGTTTGAATGAGGCCTGGACAGGAAAAGTCAAAACATTTAGTTCTTTTGGAAACTCTATCTTAAATAGCAAATGCATTGTTAATTGCCATGTCTAACTATTGAGTTGCATTAGCCATAAAATGGAAAGTCAAGAAAGGTCCCTCTGGCAGACACTGGAGGGAGACAGGGTGGACCCCAGCCCCAAGCAGCAAGGGAATGGGGATGTCCTAGGGAATGCGAAGGTTGGGGTTTGGAATGGACCGAAGGATGAACCCAGGAGAGGACTAGGAGGGGACAGTTGGGTCCTGGTGCCTGGCTCCACGCGAGGACAGAGAGAGATGGTCCAGATAACTGCCTCACACTTGAGAACGTAGAAGAGGAAAGTGCAGTGTTGTTACACCTTCCCCCACTGGTTGAGAGTAAAGTGTTCCTAAGAGGCCTTTCATGAGCCAAGCAGCATAAAGGGAAAAGCAGTCACCTTAGGAGACGTCTTGCTCTCCGATGCACAGACAAGTCAGGCTCAGACGCTCGCAGACACAGCCCACAGCTCTGGCGGCTGACTCTGAGATGCTGAGTGCGCTTCCTGGGAAGGACCTGCCGGGTGGGTGCGGCTTGCCGCTCCCGCTGCTCAGAGCTTGCGCTGCCTCTAACAGCTTGCAGTAGAACTCACAGGAAATGCTATTTCCACTTTCTGCCTTTTTCTTATGAAAGTGAAAATCCTCTTTGGATTTCTTGTGGTTAGTAAAAACAGGTACTAACGTAGGGCTTTCTTAAAATTGGAGTGGCATAAAGCAACCGTTTAAAAAGTGGGGAATGCCTGCGTTGGGTCATTTTGAAAGTTTTCCATAACTGTCTATGTTCTATTTGCCTTGTTTCTTCCAAGAATAGATTAGAGACCTGGCCTTTTAGGGTGCTCACCAGTGCATTCAGACGGGGAGGAACGTCTAACCGTGAGACGATGGTCATTAACAGCCAGCGCTGTTCCTTAGTGCTCAGTCCTCTCCTTTCAGGGACGGGTAAGATCCTGCTTCCCTGCCTCGTGGAGGTTGCTGTGACCCGGGGTGGGGAGGGGGCAGTGCAGGGAGGCACCGCGGCTCGCCTGTGGGTGGGGTCTCCAGGGGGCAGCACAGGAGTGGGCCACACCACACCGGGGACACAGCAGGCAGGTGGCCTGCAGGGCTGGGGGCTGGCACCATCGGCCGGGATTCCCGAGTTAGAATGGCGTTAAAACGCAGCTGGGTGATGGCGGATGCACAGACCTGCACGGGGGACGCACTTACACAGCACGCAGCGTGCACACAGGTGCACACACTCAGAGGGAGCGCAGCTAAGACTGAGGAGCGCAGAACACCAGTGTCAGAGTCCTCACGGGGCAGCCTGGGGGACGCCGAGCAGAGTACAGGCCGCCTCTCTGGACTGCTTCTCACACCTGCACGAGGGTCTGCAGTCAGCTCCCGAAAACCAGAAAGTGACCGAATTACTCCTTTTCCAGTAGTTTCCAATCTTCCTGATCACCTCGGGGAGAAATTCTTGGTATGCTGGCAATGCGCATGTCGCATTTCTCTAAAACTTGCAAATATGCATTTTGAATAGACAAAGTGTAGGCCTCCTTAAACGGCAACCCACTCCAGGGTTCTTGCCTGGAGAATCCCAGGGACAGGGAAGCCTGGTGGGCTGCCGTCTATGGGGTCGCACAGAGTTGGACACGACTGCAGTGACTTAGCAGCCGGCTTCCTGCTCAAGACTTTCAGCAGACCACAGCCGCTTATAAGTCGACAATCTTCTTTTTGTGATGCTCACCTTGCCAGTTATCTTCTCCGTTTGGCAAGAGAGACTCATTCACTTATGATGCTGATACGAAGGTTTATTTACAAAAAGTTTTAATTTTAAAAAATTAACTCCCTTTCCATAACTAGAAGTATTGATGGCATGGGATATATCAAAAAAAATCATGAAGATGGTATGCAAATGATAGAATTTGAGGGAACACAGATCCCTTGGGGAAAAAGTGAAGTTTTGAAAGAAGTTTAATGTTAATCAGTTGAAGGATCTCAGTGTCTTGTAACATAAATACAAAATACGCCATGAGTTCAATCCCTGGATTAGGAAGATCCCCTGGAGGAGGGCATGGTGACCCACTCCAGTATTCTTGCCTGGAGAATCCCATGGGCAGAGAAGTCTGGCAGAGAAGTCTGGCAGAGTATGATCCATAGGGTCGCAAAGAGTTGGACACGTCTGAGCAAGCTAACACAATTGCCATGGGTAGCAGATTTCCTAATGGCATTAAATATTTTGAAGTGTAACACATATATGAAAGAGCATTCAAATAATACATGAGTGTACAACTCAATAAAACTCTCCCCAAGTGGATCATAAATGCCATATGATTCCAGTCTATAGCAGAATTTTTATGTGGAAATTGACAAGCTGAGTCTAAAATTTATATAGAAATGCAAAGGGCCAACGATCGCAAAGGCCTTCCAGAAGGGGAGGAGGAGAAAGTTGGAGAATTTACCCGCCAGATCTCAGGACCTCCCATGTAAGTATAGTGATTAATCCAGTGTGGTGTTGGCATAAAGTCGGGCAGACAAATCGATGGAACAGGACAGTCTAGAAATAGACCCATAAATCTACAGTCATCTGACTTCTGGCAAAGGTGACAGCTGAGGGCCGTGGGGGAAGGGCATCTTTTGAACAGATCCTCCAGGCCGTGGCTGCGTCTCTGAGCCCTGGGAGCCCCGACACGTGTGCGGGGCCTACGCTGCATGCGGGCCGTGGGCGAGCTACCCACAGGCCCCGTGGGCCTTCCCCTTGCTTGGGTCCACGGTAGGGTAGAGCTGGCCAGGCTAGAACTCTTCTGCCCCTCCAGCTCATCCTCCTCGGGTGCCCCGTCCCTGGCCAGCCCTCCCAGCCGCAGAGCCAGCAAGAGAGCCGTGGTCCGCAGCCTCCATGACAGCCCAGGATTCTCCTGCCAGAGGTGCACACCCTTCCGTGGTCCTTGCGCCCTGAGCCAGAGCTGCCCTGTGTGAGCCCGAGTTCTGTGGAGGGGATGACAGGGGATGTGTGAGGCTCGGTCGAGTCAGAGATTGCAGCGTCACCTTGGCCTTTTGGGTGGTTTTCTCAGGCGGAAGCCAGCTGCCTTGTGCGGACGTGAGCAGCCCCGTGGAAAGGCCGAGTGGAGAGAAGTGCGCGTGTCCGCACCGGTCACTGTTGTGTGAGCCAGCCGCAGGCAAACCCTTGGCTCAGCCCTCAGCCGAGTCCCTCTGCCGTGGCCCAGGCAGTGTGGAGGATACAGGGGTCATGCTCACGACCCACCGTTGACCTCCTGGTCCACGGAAGTCATGAGATAAGAGATGAGCACAGGCTTTCGGCACTTAGGCTTGGGGGTGTGTTGTTTGCAGGGACGGATTGCTGGTGCAGCGGCTTTAGCTGCTGCCCTTTGGACCGACCTCTTGACTCCAGGAAAAGCCTACAGGGCGGCCTCGCCCAGGCTAGCTGGGTGTGCAAGCAGCCAGCCTGCAGCCTCCTCTCCTCTCCGAATCCTCTCCTGCCCCTGCCAGGGGGTGGAGGGCAGGACCCACTCGGAGATTCCCCAGGAAAGGAGAGTCCCATGGGTCCTGTTCCCCCCCACCCCAGCTATAAGTCTCACAGGCCCTGTCACCTAGGTAACTGGGGTGGGGGACAGCCCAGTGATCCCCAGCGGCCCTGTGGCCCCGTGAATTCTCTCTCTCTCTCCTCTCTGCGGTGCGGTGGGGGAGGAGGTGAGCCGGGAGGCGAGGGCCAGTCCTGCTACTTCCGCCTGTGCCGAGACAGGGCCGGGTCTCACCCGTCTTAGCCGGTGTCCCAGTCCTCCTAAATGTCAGCTCCTCCACACTCTTTACCCTCAACTGTGGATCTGGACTGTCAATAGCAGGAAAACAGGAAAAGGCTCCATCAACCTCGGGATCAAAGTCACTCAGGACACACGGCCAGCCTGCCTTTGTGCATGAGTTTCCTCTCGGCTCCTGCTTCCTTCCCTCCAACTCTGTTCTCCAGGAACACCAACCGGTCAGCAATTTCTGGAACGAGTTATGACAGGCTCTCTTTTCTCTGAACCTTTGCACACAGCCGTCCCTCCAGGGCAGTCACCTTCCTCTTGGCCCAGCAGGTCCTTATTCACCCCTCCTGAGTGACCTTGGCACCACCTCCTCCGGGAAGCCCTCCTTGACTACTCCATCTCCCGGGCAACCTCGGGTGTGTCTCCCGCACCGCCCGCAGTCCTTGGCGCCCAGTGTTCTCCACGCTGTGTCTGTGGCAGGGCAGACAGCTCGTGGCCAGGTTCAGCCTCCCTCTTCCGGAGCGCACAGCTGGCGCCTCGCCTGGCGCCCCGTGCTGCAGGCCCCCTTGTATCCAGGTGTGCAGCACAACCAGCTCTCGCCAGCGGAGTGTGAGCAGAGGTGGTGTGTGTGTCACTTCTGCGCCAGGTGTTCGAGAAGCAGGTGTGCTCTCTCTATGGAGCTCCTCCCCTGCTCCCAGCTCTCTACACAGTGACAAGCCCCTTGTGAACAGTGTGGCCACAGGGTCGCCCACGTCCGCGTGTGCAGGAGAGCCACCTACTTCTGTCTTGTTTGAAATCTGACTCCTTGGAGGCCTATTGTTAAAGCAGGTAGGGTTACCTTCTGAAATACAGCACCATGACTGCGTGTTTACTAATATAATCTTGCTGGACTAGTCTCAAGGGAGTGGTTGGAGCTCCTAATGTGAAACGAGAGAATTAGGGAGATGGCAGAAGAATGAGTTTATCAGTCGCTCAGTGAATACTCACTGAGTACCTGTCACGACGCAGGCACTGTTCCAGGCATCGGAATCTCAGCATCAAACCAGGTAGACAAGGAAGTGGCCTGATTTTGGGAGACAGGGAGGCTGGGGTCACTCCCTACCCACTGCCATTGCTGTGTTTCTCCTCGTCACACTTTAAAAAAACTTTTTTATTTATTTGGCTGTGCCAGGCCCAAATTACAGTATGCAGGATCTTTGATATTTATTGCATAATCTTTAGTTGCCCACAGAGCCTTAGCTCTGGCATGTGGGATTCTTAGTTTTGTGACCAAGGATCGAACCTAGGCCCCCTGCATTGGGAGTGGGGAGTCCCAACCACTGGACCACCGGAGAAGTCCCAGGATAGGACCTTTCGGTTGTAAAGCCTTTAGTTTTTATCCTGACCTATGGGAATAGTTTGAGCAGGAGAATGACATGTTATTCTGACTGTTGTGTTGATGCTAGATGGGGAAAGGGGTGGGAGCAGGAAGCCAAGCTGCTGCCATAATCCAGGTGAGAAAGGATGGTGGTTCAGAGCAGGTGGTGGTACCAGGCAGAGAGTGTAAGGGGTCACATTCTGGGTATCTTTCAAAGGCTGTGGATGAGGGGTCCGAGAGAGAGCTTTAGTGTCCTGGAACTGCTGGTGGCTTGCAACAACCGAAATAGATTCTCTCAAATATAAAAGTCATACTCAGCACCAGCCCCCACCCCTCGCTGCTGGCATCCTTTGGATTGTGGCCACTCCATCTCCACGTGGCCTTTTCCTCTTGGTTTGTCTCTTACAAGGAGGTAATCCAGGAGGGTCTCATCTCCAGATCCTCAATTACACCTTCCGATACACTTTTTTCCAAATCAGATCACACCCACAGGTTCCACGAAGTGGACATACCTTTTGGGGGCGTCACTATTCAACCCACTACGGTAATCAAGAACGATTCCATAGTTATTGTCTCCAGCAACCAAAAGAATGAAGTTTGCAGAAACCAACACCGGAAAAGGCTATGAGCGGAGCATGTTGTTGAAGACGCAGCCAAAGTTCTTCGCTCCTTTCGATGAGGAGCTGCTTAGGGGCTGAGGCCTCGGTGGGTGGGTCCAGCATGGCGCCGCCCTGCTCCCGGCGGGCCGCCAAGATGGCCGCAGCTGCTGGGGGCAGCCATGTTTGAACCACGTGACTCGGGCCGGGGCCGGCGGCGGCGGAACGTGACGCACGGCTGAGGTGGGGCTCCGCCCCGCAGCCTGACGTCGGGCGTCTCGTGACAGGTACTTCCGTTCGGGGCGGCGGCGGTGGCGGAAGTGGGAGCGGAGCCGGAGTCTTGGCCATAAAGCCCGAGGCGGCGGCGGCGGCGGCGCTGGAAGCTTGGGCAGGCCCGGGAGCCCGCAGGAGCCGCAGCTTGGACCTCCCCGCGCGCCGGTCAGCCCCCGTCTCCTCCTCGGCGGAGCCCTCGCGACGCGCCCGGCCCGGAGCCCAGCGGAGCGGCCGCGGTAAGCGGCGGCCCGGCCCATCCCCCTCCCGGGCCTCGGCCGCCGGCGCGAGCCGTCCTCGTCTCGGGCAGGCCCGGCCCTGCCCCGCGGGGAGCCCCGCGCCCTCGGTCCCGGCGGCAGGCCAGCCGAGAGGTGGCCGGGTGCGACCGCGGCCGGCCGCGACCCGGGCCG
>SJYR01000075.1:1436040-1457223 GCA_006410655.1 Kobus ellipsiprymnus | reverse complement strand
TGGGGGCAGGGGGCAGGTGAGGGGCTGTGGCACTGGGGCCCCGGAGTGGCCGCCGGGGTGGGGCAGAGCCCGGGGGGCGCGGACGAGCCCTGCGCACGGTGAAGGGTTGTGTTGAAGCGCTAGGCTTGGCCGTAGTCCTTTCCCCTGGCCTGTACAGCCCTGGTGGGAGGGAGGACGGTGTCTCAGTCATCCGCGGAGTGCCTTTGACGGTACTGCTGCTAAGTCGCTTCAGTCGTGTCCGACCCTGTGTGACCCCATAGACGGCAGCCCACCAGGCTCCCCCGTCCCTGGGATTCTCCAGGCAAGAACACTGGAGTGGGTTTCCATTTCCTTCTCCAATGCAGGAAAGTGAAAAGTGAAGGGAAGTCGCTCAGTTGTGTCCGACTCTTGGCGACCCCATGGACTGCAGCCCACCAGGCTCCTCCGTCCATGGGATTTTCCAGGCGAGAGCACTGGAGTGGGGTGCCATCGCCTTCTCCGTGTTCACCTAAAGGCACACTGAGAGATGAGTGGGGCTGGGACCGAAATTCAGAGGCATGCTTCAGCCTTCAGGGACGCGTTTCCTCAGACACACCTGCGGCACAGGGTAGAATCGGGGGCTGGTGGGGGCTGACTGGAGGCGGAGAGCGGGCGGCTTGGTCCTCCTCAGGCAGCTCGCCGTGTCGGCTCTCGCCTGAGGTAATCTGAAGCTGATGTCACGTGTTCAGAGTGTTGAAAAATAGTGTGTGTAGCTTTCCCTTGTTTTCCAGTCTGCCTTACCAAAAAGAAAAAAGGGGGCCACTGTCGCTCTGGTCTCTTAGTAAGGACTCTCAGCGCCCGCCTCGAGCACAGCGGGAGCGTCCCTCACAGAGCCCGTTGATCTGGGCTGCAGAGCCCTTGTGCCAAGACTTGCTTTCCAGGGAGCTTGACTCTGAAAAGCGGCTCCGTGTGAGCGCGACGCCTTGGGAAGAAGTGCGTGTGTGTCTATAAGCACACAGCCTCTCCACATTCGGAGAGCTCGGCGCTCACCGCGAAGCAGCGTCTGAGTTGCCAGCGTCGGTTTCGAGGAGAGACCCGCCTGAGAGACCCCGCTCGGAATCACGGGCGGCGCACGTGCCTTTGACCCCCGCGTGCTGAGACGAGAACACCTCCTGTGGAGGCCCAGCCTGGGTGAGCTCTGGTGGCGCGGTGTGCTCACGTCAGGACTCCTCGTGGCTCAGACAGTGAAGCGCCCGCCTACAGTGCAGCAGACCTGGGTTCGACCCCTGGGTTGGGAAGGTCCTCCGGAGAAGGAAACGGCACCCCACTCCAGTTCTCCTGCCTGGAGAATCCCATGGACGGAGGAGCGTGGTAGGCTACAGTCCACGGGGTCGCCAAGAGTCGGGCATGACTGAGGGACTTCACTTGGTCACTTGGCCTTGGTGTTTATTTAAAAGTGTTTTAAAGAGGGATGCTTTGACAGGTCTGTTTCTTCAGAAATGTAGGTTTCCGGGTAGTGGATTTCACGGAGCTCTGAATGAACTGGCTGTTCCTTACTCGGGAGAAACACACCGTCTCTTGAGTGGCCGAAAATGGCCTCGCGTTCGCTTTCTGTGGGCGTGGGCGCTTGGTGTGGCTCTCCCGGGGGTCTGCGTCAGCCTCCCGCTGCTGTGGGGGCCGCTGCCGGAGGGTCCCAACCAAAGGGCGCTCAGCCGCAGGGGAGGTCGATCCGCTGGCTTCAGCGAGGCGCCTGGTGTGTGGATTCTGTCCCGGCCCACTGGCCGTTGGGCACCCGGCGCCCTCGTTTGCGGTCCCTCCGTCCCCTCGGTTAGGAGGGCTGACCCTGCGCGGGTGCCTGGCAGTGCGCTGAGCACAGCGTTGGGGGGCGTGGAGTGGTGGGCCCTCCCCGTCCTTGTCGCGTGCCCCCGTGGTCCTGGCCCCGCATGGTGGTCTCCAGCGGCTTCCCGCCTGTGTTCTGGCGCCGACCGCGTCCGGGCTGCCGAACGTGCCTGCCCTGAGCGCGCTTTGCTCTTGCTGCCTTCGGTCCAGGCCCTGCCGCATCCCTCATCCACGCTCATCTGTGCCTCCCTCCTCGCCCGGCTCCCGCGGCCTCGCTTCTCCAGCTTTCCTGGCTGCGTCCCGCTTAGTCTCACCTCTTGCTGATCCTCGAGTGGCTCTTAGACATGTGTCTCTCACAGGCTTTGTGGGTGCTGTACCTGCTCTCGGAGGCTCTTGACGGAGACCCTAGACTGCTTGTGTAAACCAGTAAGCCTTTTGGGAGGGGAGCGCCGTGCAGCCTGCCGGCCCCGAGTTCCCTGAGCAGGGATTGGCCACGGGCCCCAGCAGGAAAGCCTGGACCCCAACGCTAGGCTCCCGGGAGCCCCAGATCCTGGACTGATCTGGGGTTTCCCCCAGAAGGCAGCCACGTGAAAGAGAGAGCTGAAATACACTCCCCACGCGGCTTTTGATACACACTCTCCCCCCCTCCCCCCGAGCCCGCCTGGTGCTCCCTGGCCCCGCCCGGTGCTCCCCGGCTGGAAAGCAGCGCCTGCCTGTGACTCCCTCAGCTGGCTTGGACTCAGTGGACCGGAAAGCCAAGGGCATTGTAGCAGCTTCCTTAAGCAGGGCCGCAGGATGGCTCTGAGGAGAGCTGCTGAGCTTCAGTTTCCACAGCTGCAAAATGAGGATCCGCATCCCCCCTTTATTCTCAGCTTCGCTTTGTGCTGTTTCAGTTACCTTCGGTCAGCCACAGTCCAGAAATACTAGACGGACGCTTCCAGAAGTAAACCGTTGGTCATTTGACAGTGCGTGCTGCTGGGAGCGCGGTGATGGAGCCTCACGCCGTCCTGCTCCTCCCCACCTGGGGTCTCAGACGCCTAGGCCTGGACCCCGCAGCGGCCCCCTGCCCAGCTCACTGCGCGGCGGTCCTGCTGTGGGGTCCGAGCGTGGGTCAGGGGACAGGGCCCGTGCCGCCCACCTCCCTTCCCCAAGTCAGGCAGGCAGCTGGCCTCTCACCTCACACGAGGGGCGGGGGGCACGGTGCAGCCAGGTGTCCTGAGAGCGGTCTCACTCACGTGCCCTCAGTGCAGTCTGTTAGTAGCATCCTGTGCCTGATGTAGACGTGATCAGGCGAGAGGCACAGGAAGGGCCCGCTGTGCGAGGGCTCCGGCTCCTCCGTGGTTTCAGGCACCCACTGGCGTCTCGGAGCGTGTCTCCCAGGGACGGGGCCCCGACTGTGCACGGGCTCCTTCGCAGTTTGCCTCACGGGCTCCTGCTCACCTGCGGTGGCTTTTGCAAGATGACGTTGCTGAAGTGCAAAAGACCCTTCCAGCCATTTGAAAAGCCGGGGCCCCTGTGGAGCCCTGCTCGTTCCTGTCCTGCTGGGTGGGGAGGTCTTCCCAAATGGCTTGTTTCTAAATCACAGACGCAGCGTAGGAGTCTCGGGGAGGTTCTCTGTCCCCCTTCTGGATTACTGGGTGCCCGTGCTTCCAGACGTTCACCTCTCCTCCAGAAGGGCTCGCCCAGCACACATGCTCCGCAGCTGCTTGTGAAAACCTCCCCCTGCTCACGCGGAACCTTCCCTGGTGGGTGCACTCTGCTGACCGTGTCACACCGCCTACACCAAAGTGTAACCGTCCTCGGTGGACGTCGCGGTCACTTCCGCCTCTTCTCCGTAACAGAGTCGTTCAGCCTCTGTCCGCTTCTGTGGTCGTGTCCCGAGGACCCCCTGATTGTGCACCCTTAGAATCCTGTGCTTGTTGCTGTCCTGCCCCCAGGAAGGTTGTGCACTTGGCTGCTTGTAGGTGGAAGATTCTATTTATACAGGTATTGCTTTTCTTAGTGGTTGCCGGTGTAACTATTGGGGAAAATTTTAAAGGTGCCTCGTTGTTTAACATTTACATTTCATTGATTAATGGATTAAATTTTGTAAAAGCGGGATTAGCTACTTTTTTTTTGTTATTTGGCTTTTGTTCTTGAAAGCCCAGGTGAGGGTGCTTTTTTAATGTATAGCAAGAATGCTTTTTGTGTGATAGTTTTGGGGGATATTTCTCGCACAGGAAGAAGGTGCCCGTTTCTCACGTGGCAGCGTCTGGGCTTCTCTCGGCTTGGCTTGGTTGACGCTGTGTTTTTGTAGTGTTCAGTTCGCTCACTCAGTCGTGTCCGACTCTTGGCGACCCCATGAATCACAGCACGCCAGGCCTTCCTGTCCATCATCAGCTCCCAGGGTTCACTCAAACTCACGTCCATCGAGTCGGTGATGCCATCGGGCCATCTCATCGTCTGTCGTCCTCCTGCCCCCAGTCTCTCTCAGCATCAGTCTTTTCCAGTGAGTCAGCTCTTTGCATCAGGTGGCCAGAGTACTGGAGTTTCAGGTTCAGCATCAGTCCTTCCAGTGAACACCCAGGGCTGGCCTTCTTTAGCATGGGCTGGTTGCAGAAGGCTTAGATAGTCGGGCCTGCTGATGTGTTTCGTGTTCTGGAGTCTGTTATGCTTTGGCCTCCTTTCCTGTGCTGGTTTTCTCCCCTGGTACTTGGCACGCTTGAAAGTTCTGCGTAACGTGATGTCAGACAGCGCTTTCCACACGCATGCTCGCTCCAGCATCTCACTGCGGTGTCGTCCTTTCTCCACCAGCTAGCGCCTTCTCACCGCGCACACGGCTCCCCGCACGCGTCTCTCGAGACGCCCTGTCCGGGCTTTGTCTCCGGGACCTGGCCACTGTCTTGCTGGCCTCTGCTTCGTGATGCCTTTTGATCAGCTTGGAGTTGCCCATCTCCATAGAGCTCTGTTGAAGCCATGCCCAGAGCCGCGTCTGCTTCTGACTTAATCGGGGCTTCTCCTGCCGCTTGTCCTGTGTCCTGGTCAGTCTCTCTGGCAGAGTCATTCCCCAGGTTGAGGGGTGCCCTTTGCCGCGATGGCCTGGCGGAGGGAGGGAAGCCCGACCCGCTTGTCGCGCACCTGCTGTGCAGGCGGGAGAACCCCTGGCTCCTGAGCCCCCAGCACGAGGCTGCACCCCAGTGTGCCTCCCCGTTGCCTGCGAGACGGCCTGGAAGGCAGGCCGCCGGGCTCACGAGTGTTCGCGATGCTCCTCACGCTTGCCGCCTCTGGTCTCCTGCAGCGTCTGCGCAGACAGTTACCTCACAATCTGCACTCCGCGTGGGTTTCTAGAATGCTTTATTCATTTATTGTTTGTCCGGGGGTGGCACGTAGGATCCTGGTGCATTAAAAAAATGCTTCTTTTTATGAATTAATCTTCACAGGTAAAGAGTAGACCATTGGGCCAGTCTTTATTTTCATGACTTTTAAGGAAATGTTAGCAGTCTGAGTTGGTAAAGCTACCTTTTGACAGGAACGAGTGCACTAGGCAGCCAGCTCGTCCCGCTTTCTCTCGCTTGTTGACAAGGCTGTGCACGTGAACTCCTGTCTGCTCTCCAGACTCACAGGTGCCGGCAGTCTCTAGGGAGGGGAGGGGGAAGCCTGGTGGCCCCCGTTAGCCCAGTGGAGGGGCCTGGCGAGGGGTCCTCTGGGGTGGGGTGCAGTCAGGTCTGGAAAAGGTGTGGCCGTGCTGGGGCGGTGCCCCAGGAGTCCCAGAGGGGTGTCCTGTATCGGCCCAGAAGGAAGCTCTAGAAACAAGTCTGTGTCCCTCAGTCTCTCCACCTGGAGACCATGGCGGACCCTCTGATGGCTTGGTTTTCACTACCAAAAGGACAGTTTGTGGGCATCAGCTCGACAGAGTGAGAGTCGAATTTGTACCCTTAAAAAAAACTGTGACTACGTTTTAGAATGTTCATTAATAGCCCATGTGACTCTGCCTGGCATATTTATGTGTTTTGAGTGTGTGTCTTGGAGGGGAGGAGAGAAGGGAACCTGCCATCCTCTGTGCGTGTTGTGGTCGAGTCTGGAAGCAGGCTGCGGGCTCTGAACCTCACTGAGTGTGTGGTGGTGGTTGGCCTGGAAGAGGGCAGGCTGGCGAGCTGGGGCGGAGTGCAGTGCGCAAGCAGCGTGGGGCGGGCTTGGGGGTCTGCGCTTTTCAGCTGCGTGGTTATTCGAGAGCCCAGGTAGAAGTGCCGTGATGGGGCTGAAAGCCGTTTGGTGGTGGTCTCGTTTCCACCCTAGCCACAGTCAGTCCCCACAGCCGATCCAGGTCTACATGAAGTCGCGGCCGTCCCTGTAGTGGAAAGGCTCTGCAGCCGGGACAGCGGGGGTGAGATGCGGCCCAGCCTGGTCAGGCCGAAGCTCTGAAAGCAGCGAAGCCTGTTTGACTTTGCTTGTCGGGGGGTGGGGGGGGGCAGAGCCGGACAGCAGTCCTGAGAGAGAGGAAGCAGGCTCACTGCTCCCGAGCAAAGGAGGAAGCGGCGGGCCTGGGCGGTGCTGGCGCCGTGGGCCTGGCCACCCGTGCCTCCGGTGACAGGGGAGCCCTCACTCCCCCCGCTGCTCGGCGGGGCTCACGTCACACTCAGGGTGGCGGACGGTCGGTTGCCGATGCCGTTTGGCTGTTGTTGCTGGAGGAAGGGCTCGTTGGACGGGGTTTGCTGGCTGTCACCACGGCCGTGTCTCAGTCACTGTAGCCTGTGGGTTACTCATTGACAGAAAGCGACTGCTGCAGAAAAAGCTGTGCTCTGGAGAGAAGGTCGCTGATAGGAGAGCTGAACACTTACCCTGTGGAGACTTGTGTTTTCTTATGAGTATTTCCAGAATGATGTTCAGGACAAAAGAAGCGGAATATTGTAGCAAATACTCAGGTTCCTAAGTGGTTAGGGTTAGAATTCAGAGTTGGAAGTACTGATTTCAGCTGCAGCCTCGGACCCTAGAAAGTTGTCCTGGAATAAGGACTTGAGAGATGGACTCTGTGCCACGCCCCTCTTACCACCAGGTCCACCTCCAGCGTTCTGAACAGTGCGTAAAGCCAGGAGACAACATTGAGACGTATCTTTGCCTTCATCTTTTCCTGTGGTCACAAGAGTTTTACTTAAGGGGTTACATTGAAGGAAGGATGACTCACCCTGGTGGTTTACCAACACGAGAAACCACGTCATACCTCATGCTGGAAGGACATGCATGTACCTGGCATCTTCTGCTGAGAGAATTAGCAGTGATGCAGGGGCTTGGATGAGTTTGATCAAGGTCTAGAAATGGGACAGAATCACTGATGTTTAAAGGCTGCAGACCACAGCGATGCTGTGCAAAGTGACGGGACGGGAAACCTGGGCGCAGCCCCTCCCAGGCCAGCAGAGCGAAAGAATGGCTGGAATTGGCGGCTGGATGAGGCCTTGCGAGGAGACAGCTGCTGGTTTGGCAAGTGGTGTGCTTAGGGCAAACGCTTCTGGCTCCCAGCAGGCAGCAGCCCTGGAGGGAGGGAGACAGATCTCCAGAACACCACAGTGAGACTCTCCTCAACAGAAAATCACGGACCATACAGAGGGCCCTAGGAAGAGATGCAAGGCGATCCAGCTAGGCCGTCCCAAGGAAATCAGCCCTGAACATTCCTTGGAAGGACTGACGCTGAAGCTGAAACTCCAGTAAATACTTTGGCCACCTGATGTGAAGAACTGACTCCTTGGAAAAGACCCTGATGCAGGGAAAGATCAAAGGCGGGAGGAGAAGGGGACGACAGAGGATGGGACGGTTGGATGGCATCACCGACTTGATGGACTTGAGTTTGAATAAGCTCCGGGAGTTGGGGAGGCCTGGCGTGCTGCAGTCCGTGGGGTCACAGAGAGTCGGACACGCCTGAGCAACTGAACTGAACTGACAGAGAGGCGGCAACGTGTGGCCATTCACAGGAAAAATGAGCTCGACGGACACCCTCCCAGAGGAGGCGGTGGCGTGAGGATACTGGTTGAAGTGTGTTAAGTGCCCGAGGAGCCAGCGGAGGGCGCGGCAGAGGCGGTGGAAACTGGGGACGGGTTTCTGATCCAAACGAGGCTATCAAGAAAAAGGAATTCTAGAGAAGCAGACAGTTCTGAGACAGAAGGGTCCAGGAGCCGAAAGGGGAGCTTACGGAGGGTTAGGAGCCGTGTGAGCAGGCGGGAGTCGGCCAGCAAGCCGGGGCGGCTCCCTGCGAGGGGCAGGAGAGCCTGACGAGGGGTGAGCACAGCCTGAGTGTAAGTGGGCTAAACTCTCCCGGTCCAGCTTGGGCTGACAAGGGCAACCAGAGGCAGCCGCGACCCAGCCCAGGCCTGAGGCTCCCAGAACGGAGGAGACGGTGTCGGCAGAGCAGAAGAAACGACGAGAGAGACAGACGCGCGGGTTTGTGGTCGCTGGAGGGGCGAGCTGTGGGCTTTGGGGGGCAGACTCAGGTTGTCGTCCAGAGGGCGGGTAAGGGAACGGCGTCCTCTGTACCGCACAGAGAGCTGTCTTCAGCATCCTGTGATGGCCGCCATGGAGAAGAGCGTGAGAAGGAATCTGCGTGTGTGCGGCTGAATCCCTGTGCTGTGCGGCAGAGACGCGCCGCGTGGAGAGTCACCTGTAGTTTAACTGAAAACAGAGCGGGGCTTCCGGCGGCTCGGCGGGGAAGACTCGGCCTGCCAGCGCGGGAGACTTGGGTTGGATCCCTGATCCGGGAAAATCCCACAGGCCACAGAGCAACTAAACCCATGTGCCAAAATAAACAAGTGTCATAATTTTTAAATCCCCCAAGCCTTCATGGAAAAGCGCCTTGGGGGTGGGGAGCTCCTTAATGTCCTGGCCGGCCGGCCGGGCCAGCGTCCCCCTGGTGAAGCTGCCTGGGCCCGTGGCCTTGGGGAGCTCGGAGCAGGCCACGGGCGCCTCCTTGTCGGCAGTGAGGCCTCCGCGAGGCCCGTGCCGTGGCCAGCTGCTGGCTGTGCTGTTAGTAACCGCGCTGACGGTGCTGCCTGCCTACCTCGTTTTAACACACTCTGCGTCATTGCACCTAGCAAGTAGCGCGCTCTTACACATTGGGGGTTTGTGGCAATCCCGTGTCGAGTGAGTCTGTCAGTACCGTTTTTCCCCCACAGCAGTTGCTCAGGTTAGATCTCTGTCACATTTTGGTAATTCTCAAAATATTTCAAACTTAATTGTTGTATTTGTTATGTTAATCTGTGATGAGTGATCTTTGATGTTACTGTTGCAGAAAGATTACAACTCTCTGAAGGCTCCGGGGGTGCTTGGCAGTTTTAGTAATTACGTATTTTGAAATAAAGGTACATACGTTTTCTTAGCTGTAACACTGTTGCACACTGAATAGAGGAGAGTGTGGTGCACACGTAACTTACGTGCACCAGGAAGTCCGTGGGCCCCGTTCCGTGCAGCCTCGCTGTCTGGCGGTGGTCGGAGCAGCCCTGCAGTGTCCGCGGCGCCCTGCTCGTGCCAGCTGCTGCACCGGCGGGGCGACTGTTAACAGAGCTGGCTGTTCCGATGGTGACCAAGTGAACAGTGTCTTGAGAAAAACAGTGAGCTGAAAATCAAAGATTATTGGTAAACTTCTCGTCAGAAGCCTTGGAGACTGTGTTGCTGTGTTCAAAATCTAGAGGGGAAAGCTGTCAACCAGGAAACCTGTCACGGGGAACACTGTCCTTCAGAACTGAGAGAGAAGCCGAGAGCTTCCCGAGAAGCCAGCGCCGAGCAAGCCCTTCACCACAGGCCTGCCTGCAGTGTGGCGCTTCCTTCGGATTGGAGGCGCTGGACAGTGACCCGGAGCCCCGTGAAGAGGTAGAGATCCGGGAAAGCAGACACGCAGACAGTCAGAAAAGCTGGCGCTGCTGTAACTCACCTGTTGTCTCCACTCGATCTCAGGGACTAACCCAGTCGTTCATCTTCTGGGAGGACGCGATGCACAGAGATGTGATCTGGTGACGTCCGTGAGTGAGAGGCATGGGCTCCGAGTTGTACGGGAACAGTTTTGCGTGTTACTGAAGTTAAGCTGGGATAAATTGGCCCGTTAACCTGCTGCAGCTTTAGGGTGTTAAATGTAATTCTGTGGCTACAAGGAAAAAGCTAGCTATGGGATATGCTCAGAAGGAAATGAGAAGGGGATTAAAAGTGTTTTGCTGTAAAGAATCAGTCAATAACAGAAGAAGACGGCTGTGCAGGAAATGAGGGACAGAGAAGCGACAGGCCTGTGAAGAGCAGCAGGAAGGGCTGAGACGGGTGCCTCCCTGTCAGTGACCCGCCACCTGTGGCCGCCGCCTTAGACTCGCCCGTCACAGGACAGACGGCGATGTGGATAGAAACGCATGGACCCTTTACTTGCGCTCCACAAGAGACTGACTTTGGAGCCAAAGAGAGAAAACTGTCTGGTGTGGAAGGGTGTGGAGAGGACTCATGCAGGTAGTGACCAAAGGAGCGGGCGGCTGCCCTCCTCTGAGGTGAAGTGGCCTTCAAGGCAGAGAAACCTGACCGGACAGAGCGTGCGAGAAGATGCGGTGCGGCAAGAAGGCCCGGCAGTGACGAGCGCTTGCACACCACTCCACAGCCGTCAGAGCACCTGAGGCACAAGTGAGCGGCTGAAGGGAGAGAAGCCTGCCGGTAACGCTGACGGTGGACGGACCCCGAGGGCAGATGCGTGAGAGAGGAGGACGGGAGTGACTCAGGAAACGGGCCGCGCCCAGCAGGCACGGGTCTCTGCCCCCTGCCACCAGGACACAGGCGGTCTCTGCTCAAGCGGACATGCTCCTTCTCCATGATGGAATACATGGTGAGCCCTAAGTCTCAGAAGGTTTTAAAAAGCAGGTTGTCATACAAAGTACCTTTCTTTCTTCTTGTGGTGTCAACCACTTTTGAAGTCTTTCTTGAATTTGTTACAGTTATTGTTTCTGTTTTATGTTTGATTTCTTGGCCTTGAGGCATGTGGGATATTCGCTCCCCACCCAGGGGTGGAACGTGCACCCCCTGTGCTGGAAAGCAAGGTCTTAACCACCCATCGCCAGGGAGGTCCCCGAAGTGCCTCTCGGACCACAGTGAGAGAAAGTCAGAAGTCAGCAACAAGCCGAGGACTGGAAAAGCCGCGGGTACCGTATACGGATGGTAAACAGCACCTTCTTACAGAACTGCTGGGCCAAAGAAGCAGTCCCAAGAGAAAGGTTAAAACATTTAGGGACGGGGAGCTCGCTGGCAGCGGCTAGGACTCGGGGCTTTCACCGCTGGAAGCCAGGTTCAGTCCCTGGTCTGGGAAGAGTGGCCCTGCAAACACGACACAGTGAAGTGCACTTCTGTGCTAGGGAAATTACAGCCACAGACGCTCACGCCAACAAAGATCTCAGATCAACAGCCTGACTTCACTTCCTGAGGAACTAGAAAAAGAACAGTTTAAACCCAAAGCCTAAAAGGGAAGGAAATAATCCAGGTTAGAGCAGAAAACCCTTTAGATTAACTGAGCGTGTTTTAAAGGTTCTTATCACTAAAATCAGAAAAGAAAGTGGAGATATAACTACCCATTTTAATGAATAAAAAGGATTCTAACTAGGAACACTTGTACAAGAATGAATTGCATAGCCTGGGGGAAACAGATTCCTAGAAATACACAAACTGCCAAACGAGATAGAGAATAGGGGTCGGACTGTTGTCAAGCTAGGAGAGGGAGTCAGTTACCGAAAGCTTCCAGACCACCCAGTCCACCCGCGACCTCCCTTCCTCTCGGCAGCCGCAGAGACGCCTCTGCTTCCTCTGTCCGTGAGCCCTGGATCTGACGGCTTCACGGGTGAGCTCTGACGGGTAGAAGACTAACACCAGTCGCAGATTCTTCCCAGATGCTGAAGAGGGGAGAACGTTGCTGCTCTTTTAACTTTTAATTTGTATTGGGGGACAGCCTGTTAACAATGTTGAGAGGGTTTCAGGTGAACGGCGAAGGGCCTCGGCCACACATATTCATGTATCCCTTCAAACTCCCCTCCCGTCCAGGCTGCCACGCGACACTGAGCGGAGCTCCCCGTTGGCTGTCCGTTGTGAATCCAGCCCTGTGCACAGGCTCATCCCAAACTCCGTAATTTCGAGGGGAAAACAGTTCTCAGCTCACTCCGTGAGGCCGGCGAAGTGAAAGTGATACGGACTCTCAGTCGTGGCCAGCTCTTTGCGACCCCGTGGACTGTTGCCCTTCAGACTCCTCTGCCCATGGGATTCTCTAGGCGAGGATACTGGAGTGGGTAGCTGTTGTCTTCTCCAGTGGGTCTTCCTGACCCAGAAATTGAATCCGGGTTTCCTGCATTGCTGGCAGATTTGAAAGCCATGGGACCCTAAATAGTCAAGGTAATTTTGAAAGCTCATAAGTTGGAGGTCTCCCACTGTGAGATTTTGAAACTGCCGAACTCTGGTAATGAGAACAGTGTGATACTGGAATAGGGTACACGGGTAAACCAGCGGAACAGACTGGAAAGCCCAGACGTTACTCCTCACATGCAGGGTGAACTGACCTGGCAAAGATGCCAGGTGCGCTCGGCGGTGGAAGCAGCGCCTTCCGCGACTGATGGCGCGGCTGGGAAATGCCTGCCTGCAGACGGGCTTGGACCTGGACCTGCCGCCATGCACGAGATTAGATCAGAGGCCGCGGCGTCTCTCCGTGGACGGACCCTGTGGCGCGGGTGACTCCGCTGCTCGCCGTCTCCTGCTCGCTGCTCTTTCCGGCGCGGTTCGCCGTGCGGCATCGGATGGATGCCCCTGTGTGCACAGCCGGGCTTGGTGCCGTCCCGTGGGTACCGGGCTGGCCCTGCGCACCCTGACCTCCCCGTCCAGCCCCGGCCTCCCTTCCTCCCCCTCGGCCGCCGCAGACACCCTCTGCTTCCTCTGTCCGTGCGGCGCTGCTGACCGGGTTCGCGGGTGCCCCGCTTCGGGTTCCCGCGTGGGCGGCCGCTGGGCTGTCTGCCGGCGCTCTCGGTGTCGCCCGCGTTGCCGCGCGGGGGCGCTGTCTCCCGCGCCGCTGTCGCGCTCCATCGCGCATGTGCGCCGCGGCCGCTCCGAGCGTCCCCCCGGCCCTGGACGCCTGAGCGTTTCCGGATGCTGACTGCTGGGCAGTGCGGCTGGGGGCCCGGGGCTGCGTGTGTCCTTCTGCATTAGAGTCTGTCTGGATATCCGCCCAGCAGTGGGGCTGCTGGGTCATGTGACAACTCTAGTTTTAGTTTTGAGGAACTTTCCTAGTGGCTGCACCAGCTTGTTGATAAATTCCTACCAAGCATGTAGGAGGGCTCCCTTTTCTCCACACCCTCTCCAGCATTTATTATTTGCGGACTTTTTAATGATGGCCATTCTGACCAGTGTGAGGTGGTACCTCATTGTAGTTTTGAAATGCATTTCTTGAAAACTTAGCGATATTGAGCATATTTTTATGTGCCTGTTGGCTACCTGTATTCCTTTGGAGAAATGTCTATTTAGGTTGTGCCCGTTGTGAGTTTATTTGGCTGCGTCAGACCTTCTTTGTGGCGGGGTGTGGGCTTGGCGGCTCTGCGGCCGTTTGTTGTGTTTTGTTGTTGCCTCTGAGTTGTGTGAGCTGTTTGTATATTTTGGAAGTTAGATACTTGTCAGTCATATTATTTGCAAATATTTTCTCCTATTCTGTAGATTTCCCCCCCTTTGTTTGTGTTTTCCTTTTCTGTGCAAAAGCTTGTAAGTTTGATTAGTTCCCATTTGTTTGTTTCCATTTTTATTTCTGTTGCTGTGGGAGACTGGCCTAAGATAAGATAGCATCGGATGTCAGAGAATGTTTTGTCTGCATTCTCTCCCAGGAGTTTTATGGTGGTGTGTCTTGTACTGCAGTCTCAAAGATGTCAGTCTTAAAAGAGGTAAAAGTAAGAAAGTGAGGGACTTCCGTGGTGGTCCAGCGGTATAAGACTCCACGCTTCCACTGCGGGAGACGAGGATTTGATCCCCGGTCAGGGAACCAAGATCCCACGTGCTGCTCTGTGCTGCAAAAAAAAGAGACTTAGAGCTGTGGGACTCTGAGAAGTAAATGGCGAGATCCCTGGTGCTGGACTCCGATGCCGTGGCTGTGACACCCAGGGCACCTGCAGCAGCAGAGGACGCAGATAAACTCGGCTTCATCAAAATTAGACCTTTTGTTTCCAAGCGCAGTGTTAGGGGAGTAAAAAGACAACCTACGGAATGGGGAAGATACTTACAATTTGTACATCTGATAAGGCTCATATTCAGAATACATATTTAAAGTTTGAACAGCTCAACAGCAAACAAGCAGTTTGCTTGTAGATGGTTCAGCATCAGAGTAGACGTTTCTCCAACAAAGATGGGGAAATGGCTGATCCGCCAGCACCTCTAGGCATTCGGGGAAGTCAGACGGTGACGTGTGCTTTACTTGGATTATGGTGGCTCTTTTTTTCCCCTGCCCGCAGGAGCTTTTTTATTTATTTATTTATGGCTGTGCTGGGTCTCCGTTGCTGCTCAGGCTGTCTCTAGCTGTGCCGAGCGGGGCTCCCCGAGCTGTGGCGGGCGGGGCTCCTCTAGTGGGCGGGGCTCCTCGCTGGTTGCCACGTGCGGGCTTGCTGCAGTGGCCTGTGGTCCCGGAGCTCAGGCTCCAGGGCGTTGAGCTGCAGCAGCTGCGGTCTGCATGCTCTAAGGCGCAGGCCCCGCAGTGTGGCGCGTGGGCTTAGTTGCTCCAAAGCATGTGGGACCTTCCTGGACCAGGGATCAAACCTGTGGCTCTCGCATTGGCAGGTGGATTTTTTTACCTCTGAGCCACCACAGAAGCCTGGCTCTTTATTTAAAGAAAATATGTGTTGGTGAGAATTACGGAGATTGGGACCCTTGCGTATTGCCGGTAGGAGTGTGAAATGCTGGACTTGTATGGAGAGCAGGGCGCAGATTACAGAAAATTACTGTATGTCCTGGCACTCGGGTGCATCTACCCACCAGATTTGAAATCAGGATCTCCAGCAGATACTCATACACTGTGGTTTATGGCAGAATTTCTCACAGCAGTCAACGGGTAGAAAGACCCTATGTGCCCATCCGTTGGTGAATAGATAAGCGGAGCACAGCATCTAGGTATGGGGGGGTGTTACTCACCACGTAAAGGAGTGAAGTTCCAGCGTGGGCTGCGAGGTGGACGGGCCTCGAAAACACGCCACGTGAGATAAGCCAGGCAGGAAAGGACAGGTGCCGCAGGACCCGGTGCTCGAGCGCTGTTTGCAAGAGGCCAGTTCCAAGACAGAGGCCGGGGCCGGGGGCAGGCGAGGAGGGGCTGCTGCACGCGTAATCCGCCCAGGCTTTCTGTTGGCCCTGGCGGAAAGATCCTGCTCCACGGGTGAGGCTCTCACAGATGCGCCACTGAGATGGGTGTCCTCGCTTCGGACACGGTCTTCCTCCCAAATAAGAGCCAGATGGCATCTCAGCTGGCAGATCTCTGACCTCGAGATGTGATTTCGTGTTTCCATCCCGGGTGGTCACGGCACCGGCCTGGGAAGCTGTGAGCTCTGCTCTGGAGTGGCTGTCCCGCTTGAGAAGAACCGTGGTCTGCACGTGGCGTGTGCCTCGCAGTGCTGCGTGGACCTGCGGAGAAGCGCCCACACCTGACCTGGCGGCGGGACGGTCGGTTCTCCTCTCTCGCGGGCTACTGGCGCGTTTGCACCCTGAGTTAGTATTTAGCAGTGATTTTCCTAAATGTTACCTGCAGCAAGCTGGCCGTCAGTGATCTTGTGAGGCAGGTGGGTCTGTGTTATGCCAGATCCCGCACGCACTGCATTTGGATCCCTGTAAAACTGCACTGGAGTAATAACCTTCGGATGGTAACTTAACGGAGGACTTCCTCCTCAGCCAGAGGAGCTGAACTCGCGCCTGAGCCCTGAGCTCTGCGGGGCTTTCACACCTGCCTGGTGTGCTGGCAAGTGCTGTGTGTCAGCCTGGCCGGCAGGGCCCCCCAAGGGTTAGCTAACGCTTGTCTCCAGGGTGTCTGTGCTGTGTCTCTGGGTGAGGCGCACAGCTGGGCGTGAGGGCTGAGCAGGGCAGGCTGCTCTCGTCCAGGCCTGGGAGGCTCGCTGAGGGGGACTCCCAGCCCCCCACTCAGCCGAGATCTGGCACCAGCTTGCCTGGTTCCCAGGCCTTCAGACTGCCGATCGCGGGGTATCTCGGCCTCCGTGATCTTGTGGGAACTTCCTCAGTGGTCTAAATGCTACATCTCACGTGTGCACTCCATGATCTTACACAGCCTTACAGAAACGTGAATCTCATGGATGTGAAGTTTATTTTTAACGACACGTTTGAAGTCTCATTTAACTGGCCAGACGTAGGCTCTTACATGGTGCCAGCAGGAGCGGTGGGTTCTGCCCCTTTATCCTTGCATCCGTGGTTGTGTGTCTCTGGAGAGTCCTAACTGGTACATACTTAACTGAGTGCAAAGTTCCAGAGAATGGCAAGGAGAGCCTTTTCCAGTGAACAGTGTAGAGAAGTAGAGGATAACAGCAGACTAGGAAAGCCTGGACGCCGCTTCAGGAAGATTGGAGCCATCGAGGGAGCTTTCCATGGAAGAATAAGCGTGGTAAAGGGCAGAGGCAGTATGGGCCTGGCAGAAGCAGAAGAGATAAAGAAGAGGCGGCAGGAATACACAGAAGCAACTCTGCAGGATAACTGCAGTGGTGTGGCCACCCACCTAGAGCCAGGCATCCTGGAGTGTAAAGTCAAGTGGGCTTTAGGAAGCATCACTACCAACAAAGCTAGTGGAGGTGATGGAATTCCAGCTGAACTGTTTAAAATCCTTACAGATGATGCTGTTAAAGTGCTGCATTCAATATAAAAGTGTCACAAATCTGGAAACTCGGCAGTGGCCATGGAGCTGCACAACGCCAGCTTCATTTCAGTCCCGAAGAGCGACGGTGCCGAGGACTGCTCAGACTGCCACGCGGTCGCGCTGAGTCCACACGCTCGCGCGGTGATGCTCAAGATCCTCCAAGCTAGCCTTCAGCAGGAGGGGAGCCAGGAACGGCCAGATGCACAAGCAGGATTCAGAAAAGGCAGAGGAACCAGAGATCAAATTGCAAACATCCATTGGATCTTGGAGAAAGCCTACAGTAAAGCCTTTGACTGTGCCGATCACAACAAACTGTGGAAGATTCTTAGAGAGATGGGAATACCAGACCACCTCACCTGTCTCTTGAGACTCCTGTATGTGGGTCAAGAAGCAACTGTTAGAACCGGACATGAAACAACGGTCTGGTTCCAAATTGAAAAAGAGATATGTCAAGACTGTATATTGTCACCCTTGCGGAGTAATCATGTGAAATGCCAGTCTGGATATTTCACATGGTGGAATCAAGACTTCCAGGAGAAATATCAGCCTCAGATATGCAGGTGATACCATTCTAATAGCAGGCAGTGAAGAGGAACTAAAGAGCCTCTTGATGAAAGCGAAGGCTGGCTTGAAACTCAGCATTCAGAGTACTAAGATCGTGGCATCGAGTCCTATCACTTCATGGCAAATAGAAGGCAAGAAGGTGGAAGCAGTGACAGATTTTCTTTTCTGGGCTCCAGTATCGCTGCAAACGGTGATTACAGTCATGAAATTAAAAGACGCTTACTCCTTGGAAGGAAAGATGTGACAAATCTGGAGAGCATATGAAAAAGTCGAGACATCACTGCCAGCAAAGGCCCGTCTAGTCAAAGCTGTGGTTTTTCCAGCAGTCATGTATGGATGTGAGAGTTGGACCGTACAGAAGGCTGAGTGCTGAAGAATTGATGCGTTTGAATTGTGGTGCTGGAGAAGACTCTTGAGAGTCCCTTGGACAGCAAGGAGATCAAACCAGTCAATCCCAAAGGAAATCAACCCTGAATATTTATTATAAGGACTGATGCTGAAGCTCCAGTACTTTGGCCACCTGATGCAAAGAGCCAACTCATTGGAAAAGACCCTGATGCTGGGAAAGGTTGGAGGTGGGAGGAGAAGAGGACAGCTGAGGATGAGATGGTTGGATGGCATCACCAACTCGATGGACGTGAGTCTGAGTGAACTTCGGGAGAAGGTGAAGGGCAGGGAGGCCTGGCGTGCTGCGGTCCACGGGCTCGCAGAGAGTGAGATATTGCTTAGCAACCAAAGAACAACTCGATGGACGTGAGTCTGAGTGAACTTCGGGAGATGGTGAAGGGCAGGGAGGCCTGGCGTGCTGCGGTCCACGGGCTCGCAGAGAGTGAGATATTGCTTAGCAACCAAAGAACAACTCGATGGACGTGAGTCTGAGTGAACTTCGGGAGATGGTGAAGGGCAGGGAGGCCTGGCGTGCTGCGGTCCACGGGCTCGCAGAGAGTGAGATATTGCTTAGCAACCAAAGAACAACTCGATGGACGTGAGTCTGAGTGAACTTCGGGAGATGGTGAAGGGCAGGGAGGCCTGGCGTGCTGCGGTCCACGGGCTCGCAGAGAGTGAGATATTGCTTAGCAACCAAAGAACAACTCGATGGACGTGAGTCTGAGTGAACTTCGGGAGATGGTGAAGGGCAGGGAGGCCTGGCGTGCTGCGGTCCACGGGCTCGCAGAGAGTGAGATATTGCTTAGCAACCAAAGAACAACTCGATGGACGTGAGTCTGAGTGAACTTCGGGAGATGGTGAAGGGCAGGGAGGCCTGGCGTGCTGCGGTCCACGGGCTCGCAGAGAGTGAGATATTGCTTAGCAACCAAAGAACAACTCGATGGACGTGAGTCTGAGTGAACTTCGGGAGATGGTGAAGGGCAGGGAGGCCTGGCGTGCTGCGGTCCACGGGCTCGCAGAGAGTGAGATATTGCTTAGCAACCAAAGAACAACTCGATGGACGTGAGTCTGAGTGAACTTCGGGAGAAGGTGAAGGGCAGGGAGGCCTGGCGTGCTGCGGTCCACGGGCTCGCAGAGAGTGAGATATTGCTTAGCAACCAAAGAACAACTCGATGGACGTGAGTCTGAGTGAACTTCGGGAGATGGTGAAGGGCAGGGAGGCCTGGCGTGCTGCGGTCCATGGGCTCAGAGAGTGAGATATGGCTTAGCAACCAAAGAACAACTGCGGGTAGTACTTTAATAGGATTTTACTCTTCAGAGACAGGCATCGGAGGAGCCTTGTTTGGGGTGGATATTGGGGGGGTTTGGCTGTATGTTTCTGATCGTGTGGCTTGTGGGAGATCTTAGTTCTCTGACCAGGGATTGAACCTGTGCCCTTGCAGTGGAAGCTTGGAGTCTTACCACTGGACCACTGGGAAGTCCCTGGGTGACAGGCGTTGTTAAAGACGGTTTCAGGAGAAGATCAGATCACGAGGGTCATTTATGAGATGGACAAAGAGCAGATAGCCGTGGAGGCCAGCAGTGCTGTAAGGAGCCTGCAGCTGGTCCTGAAACTGGCTTTTCCCCGCGAGGAGCTTGTCCTGCTAGAACCCATTTCTGTGTCTGAGAATCATCTGTTCTGCCATCGTTTCTACACATTCAGCGGGTCGGGGACAGTGAAGGCCTGGAGTGAGAGCCCCAGGGTGCTCCGGAATCTGGGCACCGTTCCCCACCGGAGGCATCCCATGCCCTTCTAGCTGTAAGTCTCCTTACATGATATGAGTTCATAATGCTAAATCGGGCTACTTTTTCTGTTAATACTGAAATTTTTGAACACTTGTTTAAAAATGTTTTGGTGAGGAGGCTTTGTGAATTAAAGCCCCAGTGGTTACGTATTTGGTTTGATGTACTTTGCTGACTTGATATGGAACGTGGTCTTTGCTCCAGGGCTCTGCTCTGAGGACAGTAGCCCTGGGACCACGTGTGGGGCTCCTGGGAATCCTCTGTTCCTGGTGTCTGACTTGGAAGCAGGCAGCGCTCGAGGTGCGGAGCCTGGGACCCCAGACGTTGGGCGAGAGTTGCTGCTCTAACCTGTTTCTCCCCGGAGGTATGGCCCACTTCACGCCGAAGCAGCAAATCCCGTGTACCTGCAGGCGTGTAGTCCTTTGATCTTGCTCCCTGATGCGGTGGCGGGATCCGGGTGGTGTGACAGTGGGCATGGGGAACTGAAGTCCACGGTGTGGGAGAGAGAAGCCAGTCCTGAGCTGGAGCTGCTTCAGAACGGAGGGTCCTCGGATCCTTCCAGGGTCCCAGCGGCCACTGAGGGCCCTCCCCGGAGGAGGGGGCGCCACCGGCTGGGCAAATGCTGCTGGGGCCTGGCCTCGGCTCGGGGAGGGTGCGGCCGGCCTAGGGGCACCCGGCGCTGGCTCGGCGCCCCCGTGGGTGCTGGCGGGGCCCGTCTTCCCCGGTTGCCACCCTTCCTCTCGGCCGGTGGAAGGGGCCCTGCCTCTCTGCTGCTGCCCTGGTGGTGGTGCTGCGCCGTGTGACCTGGGCCTCCGCGTCTGAACTCTGGGTCGTAGACCCGTGGCCAGCGAGGGTAACTTGGCAGCATCGAACCTGACCACACGCGTGATGTTCTGCATTCTGTGCTCTGGGTGATGTGGACCCTTAAAAATCGCCAAGTGTGGAGACAGACTGTCACTCAGCTGACGGGACTTTTTTTAAATTTGGTGTCTTGCCTCGGAAACAGTCGGGAAGGAGTTGTTTAGGAGTCAGTTTAGGCTCGTGGCACACTTCAGCCACCATGGTTCCTGCAGGAGTCCTTGAGGAAAAAGTACACGTGGCCGCCTTGCACAGGCGCGTGCGGGCGGCGGATCTGCCGGCACGCTCGGCACTGCCAGGAGCGGACGTCCACCCCTGGCCCCGGGCGGCTCTGGGGTCTGGGCGGCGCTTCCTCGCCTGGCCTTCCTCAGGCCGCCTGCTCTGGGTCAGCGCGGTCTGTCTGGCCCTTCGTGCTGCTGGTGTTGCCCACAGTGCTGCCGGCTTGCAGATAGGCAGCTCAGAGGCGCAGGGGACCGGGGTGCTGTGCGGACACTCCTGGCCAGCCAGGACCAGTGGCTGTGAGGATTCTGGAGTGGTCAGGGTGCAGCCAGTGCGCTCCCGTGATCCCCTGATGAAGAGCCCACGTGTGCTCTGGTGCCTGAAGTTGCTGTTGAAGAGCTGGTGTTTACTGTGTTGTCAAGAGGGAAAGCAGGCGGGCTAGATAGTAATGAACGGCCATCCACTGAGACTGGAGATGTGTGAGGACCACCGACCAGTGCTGGTTATGTCCTCCAGGGGCGCTGAAATCAGCAGCACACCACAAACACCACAGGGCTCACCAGCTGTGGAGACGCAAGTCTTCTCTGCCCGCACAGGCCAGTGGGGCGGGCGAGCCTGCACTTCCATGTGAATGGCTGCTGGCTGCTCCCGAGGACCGCCCGGTGTAAACCAGCCTTCCCCACCACTTCTCATCATCACAGCTCCCTTCTGCCCCCCAGGCCTTGGCAGACCCA